>OY757016.1:29493378-29839042 GCA_963580285.1 Lucinisca nassula
AAAAGTAGTCGTCATCACTGTCTTCATATCTCTTGTGGTATGATTTGGAACGATAACTGTGATATGTTGGTGACCTTGACCTTGATGCACTGATATAATAGTGTCTTGACCCTCTTCGCCGTGAATCTGACCTTGAATCAGAACGTGACCTTGACCTCTTGTGTCGTTTATGTGCCTTCAACTTGTCATGCCTTCTTGATGGGGATCTTGACCTGTCGCGCCTTCTTGAAGGAGTTCTTGATCTGTCTCGCCTTCTTGAAGGAGTTCTTGATCTGTCTCGCCTTCTTGAAGGAGTTCTTGATCTGTCGCGTCTTCTTGAAGGAGTTCTTGATCTGTTGCGCCTTCTTGAAGGAGTTTTGGACCTGTCGTGCCTTCTCGAAGGAGATTTTGACTTGTACCTTCTGGAAGGAGATTTGGACTTGTGCCTTCTTGAAGGAGATCTGGACTTGTGCCTTCTTGAAGGAGATCTGGACTTGTGCCTTCTTGAAGGAGATCTGGACTTGTGCCTTCTTGAAGGAGATCTGGACTTGTGCCTTCTTGAAGGAGATCTGGACTTGTTCCTTCTGGAAGGAGATCTGGACTTGTTCCTTCTTGAAGGAGATCTGGACTTGTTCCTTCTTGAAGGAGATCTGGACTGGTGCCTTCTTGAAGGAGATCTTGACTGGTGCCTTCTTGAAGGAGATCTTGACTGGGGCCTTCTTGAAGGAGATCTTGACTGGTGCCTTCTTGAAGGAGATCTTGACTGGTGCCTTCTCGAAGGTGTCCTTGATCTGTCAAGTCTTCTTGAAGGAGATGACCTTCCATGCCTACGAATAGATGTCGATTCATGCTTTTGTGTAAATGTCCCTGATGCTTTCTGTCTTCTTGAAGGTGACCTTGACCCTTCATACCTTCTTGAAGGTGAACTTGACATTTCCTGTCGTCTTGAAGGTGGACTTGACCTCTGATACCCTCTTGAAGGTGACCTTGACATTTTATGTCTTCTTGAAGGGGACTGTGACATTTCACGTCTTCTTGAAGGTGAACTTGACCTTCCATGCCTTCTTGAAGGGGACCTTGACATTCCAGGTCTTCTTAAAGGAGACCTTGACATTTTATGTCTTCTGGATGGCGAACTTGACATTTCATGTCTTCTTGAAGGCGTACTTGACCTTCCATTCCTTTTGGGGACCTTGACAATGCATGTCTTGAATTTGTCCTCGAATTCGCCTCAGCATGTCTTCTTTCACGACTGCATGAATCATATTCACTGGCATTATGCCCATCTTTTTTGTATTTATCAGGCACATTCTTATTTAGTTCAGGATAGGCTGAAGACTTTGTTTTTTCATGTGAAATAAATTTCTCAGACTCCAACTGATGTCGGGCAGAGCCTTCGTGTCTAGAAGACCCCAAATACTCAGCCCGATCACCAAACCGAATCACATCAGATTCTTTCAACCATGATCTTTGATCTTTTAATTTTTCAGGTGAAATTTCTTTCTCATATGTTGACTGATGATGACGGCCGGAGCCCTTGTGTCCAGAAGACAGCAAACGCCCAACCGGACCACCAGTCTGATAAGTATCAAACTGTTTCCCCCTTGATTGCAGATCTTGCCTTTTTTCAGGTGAAACAACTTTTTCATGTTTTGTCTGATGATGTCGACCGGAGAGCTTGTGTCTAGAAGACTCCAAACACCCAGGGGACTCATCTGAATGATCAGAATCACTGTATTGTTCTGTCAATTTTAACTTTCTCATCCTTTCACCTGAAGTTATGTCTTCATTTCCTGACTGATAGTGTCGACCAGAGCGTTCGTGTCTAGAAGACTCCAAACGCCCAGTCGAGCCATCAGTCTGGTCAATAATCCTAGCCTTTCCTGTTGAGGACTTCAAGCTCATCATTTCTTGTTTAACTTGTTCCTCCATCTGCTTTAAGACTGTAAGACTCAGCTTTTCTGCTCTTGCCTGGTCTTGTTCAAGAGTGGTCTGAATTTGTGGTGGTCTTAAAACAACTTCCGCTCGGTCACGTCTGGTTCTGCTCTTCAAGGTGTTTGTCTGCCCTTGCATTCCACTCAACCGTCTATTTGGTTTAAGCACAGCCTTGGACTCGTGCTAATCCATTGGGGTTTCCCCGCGTGGGTTCGAATCCCATCCTCGTCGCCATAATAAAGTGCATTTATCCCATCCTCGTCGCCAAATAATGTATTTTTAATAGCCCGTATGCGGGACCAGGACTGGGGACGGGACAGGAAGAAGTCTTACCTGGGTAAATGGTTGATAATCTCCCTGGCAGAGGCTCTGGTCTTGTTGGTTTAAGTGGCTCAGCTAGACTGAGGAGCGTGGTCTCTTCTGCATGCTTTTCTCGCTTCCCGGGCTCTGTGTAATATCCAAGTGGGTAAAAACCATCACCTTCCGGTCGGCGTTTCTGGATAGCTCACGACACAACACCAGTGTGAGTACTAGTGTGCGGGCCGGATTCAGCTCTGCGTGGAAGCATCACGCAGCCCATATATGGTTAATGGTCACTTCAATGTATTTTGCCTCAGTCTTTGTTGTTGTTGTTGTTGTGAGTGTGTGTGTGTGTTGGGTGGGTGGTGGGGCGGGGGGTGGGGGGTCAATTCACAGGCGATTTAAATTGTCTCCCTAGTAGCCTAGACTCATGGGTTTTGACGCACTTAAGCATTAGTTGATGTGTCATTAATTTAACCTGCAACTCCCAGTACCTTGTGCTTGTGCAAGACTTACATGGACTTCTAGCAAATCTTTGTACATCGTTTAAACATTTTTGCATCAACTGTCTTTGTAGAAATTATAGGTGAAAAAAGACCACCATGGTGACTGTCACTTAGGCTAACAGTCATGTGAAATGACGCATCTGACAATCTGCCATTTTTCTTGCAAGATAATTGTTCAAGTTCAACAATAATACCAGGGATGTGTACAAAAATCATAATGTGTCTGTAAAAATAAAATAAAATGACAAGAATAACTGTTGTTTGACACCTGAAAGAATTTAAATAATCTTATATTATTTTGCAAATGGCCGCCATTTATATGTCCCGTTTCAGTGGGTAGGGAAGTTGCGGTGCTTGTTTCTCTTGTTTGCATTGAGTAATATACCAAAGATCTGTGTCAGTATTTTCTTTAATAACTTGTTCATTATCATTGACAAGAATTTTCTTGAAATCCTTTACACTTGGCAACAAACAAACACACAGAAAATTACTAAACAAGTTTCTCTTCTTCCAGTTCCAATATATTTTTATATAAGACGTGATATTAGTTTGAAAAGTAAAATTTTGTATACACAAGCAATTCATTCAAACAAATTGCATGTGAACTAATGCACCAGGTGACATTGTAACAGAGAAAACACAATTTATGTCATATGCATCTTTTGGTTCCTAAATTTTTATGCTTCAATTTGAGGAAAAAAGTGCCTTAAGGATTTCTCTTAAAGAGTTGAGCAGTCAGGGTAAAACTTTTGTAATTTTCCAGGACAATCCTCGAATGTCACATAAATGATCTGGATGTGACACTCTAATGTTGTTCTACCAAAATGAGGATGAGGTATTGCAAATTAGCTTCCGTAAGTCCAAGAATAGGAAGAAACTTTATGGTGCGTCAAATTAGATGTGCGTCAAAATACATTACAGGACGATATGTATCAACGCATAGTTTAGTGAGATAGGATCAAATTTCCTTGGGTAAAATTTACTTGAGGACCGTCCCACAAAGTTGCGTCCCCTGTTGTTGCTGAGCGACTTGAACGACGCACCTGCTAAAACAAGATGATTTATTTTTAATTTAGCAAGGATTTTTATCATGTACGAGTTCTTTAGCCGAAAATTGATTATATACGGATTGGTCATAACACTTCTTAGCAATATTCGATCATTATTTATTACCAAAAGTTTGCTGATAGCATTGTATTCACCAAAACATACTCTGCATACTGCCTTTCGAACGTTATTTAGTTTCGTATATATATTCCATATTCATGAACACTGCAAAGGACAGATGAAACTTTTACATCAATCTATTATGCATTTGAACTTTTAATATTCTTTCTACATTCACTGTCATCAATCGGGCATTGTGTTTGTTTGTATTCAGATTTAAGGTCCCTGTCAGCAATATATTTGTCATTTGGGATACATTTCCTCCGATTTGTGGGACATGAGGGAGCGTGATAGCTCTGTGGTTAGTGCATTTGCCTCTGATGCTAGAGGTCCCGGGTTCGAACCCCGGAAGCGGCAATAAAATTTCGGTGTCCGAACATACTCCATTGGCTTCATTTGCAGGGATGAATGTCATAAAGTGCACCGTCCTTTGGATCGGGACGTTAACTGGAGGCCCCCTGTGCAGGGAGAACCATCCCCAATGCAGTTTAAAGATCCCTACCATAATTACATGGTTACTGTGTAGGCTTTCATCCTGCAAACCTGGAGTGTATGTAATGTACACCTGCGGTAATGGTCAACAGAGCTCTCGAAAACGCAGGATTCTGCGTATTTTACGCCAACTTTTGCAGTTGTACGCGTAAAATTCACAACCGGCGATTCTTGTGTACGCATGTTTTTATTGCGACACGCGTCCAAAATTACTGAAGCGGTAAATTCAGAAGCTAATTTAGGCCGATTATGCAATACCAATAAAAGATCAAATACGGCGCCGCTTTTTATGTTGAAAGCGCACATGCCACAAATCAGTAGGCGTGACCAGGTATTTTTGCATCTGTCAGTGGGAGAGACGATATTGGAAAGTGGTCGGTTTGCGGCACGTGTTAAAAATGATTGTACCTGTTTAATCTCGCCGCGCTAATCCCCGTGTTATTAAGGATTACAATTAATTAGTTTACTAATTGATGTAAGCTCATATCATCAACGGATTAGCATGAATCGGTAAAATATCACGTTTAGTTAAACCAGGGTTACGGCGAAGACGTTATGGATGAATTACCAATGTCATGTATTTTCGCGACTACACGATTGTACTTTTTATCGCTCGGTCAGTGTGTTTCGACATTTACTAGTGACAAAAATGTATGTAATTCTTCAAAAAACAATCATTTTTGGACGGGTTTTTAAAAAAAATCCGTCCTTTAAAATAGCGATGTCCGGGCGGGTGGGCGGGCGGGCGTCGTCCCAGGTTTACCTTTTGGTTAACCTTTTTTCAAAGTGATATTTTTCATCTATTCTGTAGCAGATTGTTTTAATATCAGGACTGATGCATAAGTGGAGGTACCGCTTTCATGTATTATCCATAAATGGCGCAAAAAACTAAAATTTTGGCGGAAATTGTCATTTTTCAAACTTGTGTTTTTCAGGTTTACCTTTTGGTTAACCTTTTTTCAAATGCCAGTGTAGTGGATAGAGTGCTGGACTACGAATCCTATTGTTGACTATGAATCTGAGGGGCGTGAGTTCAAACCCCCGTGGAGACTTTTTTTTTTTTTTCGTTCTTTTTTTTCTTTCTTTTTTCATTCTTTTTTTTTTATTTTTCTTTTCTTCTCCATAAACACATATGAACAATTATTATCTTCCTCCCCTGATAGTTGCTAGTAATAATACATACATGCATGCACAGGCATTGAATTTTCTTTTTTTTTTTTTTTTCGTTCTTTTTTTAGCTCACCTGAGCACGAAGTTGATGTCCGTCGTCGGTCAACAATTTCTTTAAACGACATCTCCTGGGATAATGGCCCTATTTCAAAATTATCTTACAGAAATGTTCATTAGGTGACCCTTTTTCAAAATTGCTAAAATCAGTGGCCACTAGAGCTAAAAATAGAGCTAAAAATAGAAAAAAACTTTATTTTTTTTCTTCGTAAAACACATACCCCCCCCCCCCCCCCGTCCAACCCGACTCCTAACCCACCCCACCCCACCCTACCCCACACCAGCACACCCCACCCTACCCCAGCACACCCCACCCTACCCCACCCATGCCACCATCATCCTAACCGTACTGAAAAAAAAAACCCGTCCATAATGCCATTAGGCATTTTTCTTGTTATCATTTACAGGAAGTCAGACGTGATTAGGATGCTTCCCCTACGTATTTGTTTACACCATTTAAAAACAATTGAGCTACTCTCACGTACATAAACGTCCGAATTTGAAAGCACAAATATAGCTAAATAGAATGCTGCTTGTCTGATCTTGGTTTACATTATATCTGCTGTTATCCTAATACAACCTTATTTTTATGTGGCATTATTTGACTAGAAGTGTGAGAATAAATCTGAGCAACTGCATGGGGGGGGGGGGGGGTGGATAGACACAGCAGTGAAATATTTCTAACTAGTACCCACAATCTATATGTTTGGAACGAAGTTATTAAATGCATTTATCAGAAAAAAAGAGTTTGGGAGCCATGAAAGTATACAGTTTTTCATATGGACGTGTAGCCTGATAATAAGAAGTTTTTGTCTGTTCTATGTGCGATCACTTTTTTATGTGGGAATCCAACTTTTTATCTGTGAATCCTACTTTTTACAAGGAAGGATTCCTGGAATCCTGTTTTCAAAATCCTAGTGAGAGCCCTGGGTCAAATGTGACCGACACAGTATCAGTAGATAGATAGATAGACTTCTACCCGAAATTGAGATGACATGGAATCACAAGCCCTACAGCCTAAAGAAACCACAAGGTTTAACATGTTTAAGGGACGGTCCGACTCGCACCAATTTTCCAGGACAGGCTTAAAATGTCTATATGGTTTACCAGTGCTAAAAAAAATTGGTCGGTTACAGCTCTGCATGGGGAACAAGACAGTTCCCCGACAAGACAGTTCCCAGACACGATTTTTGGAGACAGTTCCCCGATCTTTAATCTGCACACGGGATGATTCTCCCTGCACAGGGGCCTCAAGTTAACATCCCGATCTGAAGGACAGTGCACTTTGTGGCATTCATCCCTACAAATGATGCCAATGGAGCATGTTCCGATATCAGATTTTATTACCGCTGCCAGGAATCTTAACGGGGGCTTCTAGCATCAGAGGCAAGTGCACTAACCACTGAGCTACCACTCTTCACTAATCAAGTGATTTCATATTGGCCTGGGGTCAGTACATCTGACTGAGAACCTGTAACTGGTCCAATATGAAATTCCTGGATCAATGAGTCACAGATGGACAAGCAATACATAACAAACTTTCCATAACACAGTTACACTGTTCATTATAACACAGTTTTGAATATTGCAACTTACAAAAGATTTGATCACATTTTGGTGACCTTATTTTCAAGGTCACAGTCTCCCAAAACCTGTCCATTTTTGGGGGAAAAACGGCTTGTTTGTACCCACTCGTATAGATGTCATTTAAAAATTGATGAATGTTGGTCAAACTTGGTACAATATTTAATTAAAACCTACCACATTTGATAAGAATTTGGTGATCTTGACCTTTTCAATCACCATTTTTTAAGGTCAGAGGCTCCCGAAAACTGATAGGGTTTGGCCAAAAATGCTTGTTTGCACCTTTTATTTTGGTGACTTTAACCTAGTTATTAAAGTCAAATGGGTGTTTAAGGTATATCTATGGTGGGGGACATTGTTTTCTTCTGAAACAGTTCTAGTTTCTAATATTTTACCTTCTTCTGCAGAACATTGAGGCAGTTCTTATGAGTACCCACAATCTATGTTTTTCATCATGCTAACATGTACGTATAATAAACACCCCCCCCTAAACCCCACTTTATATAGAGAAAACTGGGGTTTACGGGGGTACATATTATTTCTGCTTCAAAACATGGGTTGTTGGTAATCATTAGAACCGCCTCAATGAGGCGGTTCTAACGGGCACCTACAACCTATGTTTGCAGTATAAATAAGAAAAATATTACGAATTTTCATTAGAAAAGTAGCTATTTTGGAGATGTGAAAAAATGCACTATGTGCTCGGTTGTGTTATCGGAACGTGAACAAGAATAAAGGAAGTTACTCATACCTTGGTAAAGCCACTGTTCTGTATGCATAGCTCCAGACAAGAGGGGGTGTGCACATATTTTTTTTATTTCTGCACAAAAACATGTGTTATGTGTACTCATTAGAAGCACCTCGCTGAGGTGCTTCTAAGGAATACGCACAACATATGTGCAGAAATAAGAAAAAATATCAGTACTTATCGGATGAAAAAAAGTGTCTTATCTGAAGCTATGCTTATATGCATTGTGGTTTAAATTGCGCTTGTTAACTCTTATCCTGCTGTTCACGACAACGCCTGTGGACAGTGTAGATCCAAATCAGATAGCTTCTGAAGAAGCATCTGATCAGGATCTGCACTGTTTGTCATGCAGTTCCAGAATTTAACAAATATATTATATCAAGTAATTTGATTGGTTGATAAACAGCAATGGGAATGGCTTAATTTATGCATCACATGAGACTATTACTTGCATGTGTGCATTACATACACACCAAATTTGTAGAATGAAAACATACACAGTAATTGTGTAGTTACAGTAAAACCCTTAACCCATTGTGGACTCTTCCATTTCTATATGTTGGACAAGTCCATTTGTCATATAAGGGGTGTCAGGCCTATTTTTTCGTTTTTATTCTACATGTATTTATGACGGAAGATTCTGTTAGCAAATAGTGCGGGTCCAGATAAGACACCACGCTCTGATCTGGGTCTGCACTGTTTGCCACGGTGCCCCTTTAGGGGTTTCCTGCATGCAATGGGTTAAATTAAAGCTGTACAGAGCACAGGAGGCCTCTAATTCGGTCACGGGTCGTTTCGCCCATGAGTCGTTTCGCCCGTGGGTCGTTTCGCCCTGATTTGATGGGTCGATTCGCCCTTATTTTTTCAAGCCATAGGTTAGATATGTTTTGGTATATAAATGTATGATGGGAAGTCTCGAAAAATATTGTAATATCCTCGTTTGGTGCTATATCTGACTTTGTCTACTTTTCATGGTTCACTGACTTTGAAACTATTGCGTCAAACCTCACTTTGACCCTACATTTATGTTCATTTCTCAAGAACTGTAAGAGTTTCATTAATGATACTTGGTAAAAACTTGCATCTTGGGATGGCAGCGATAATTCAAGCATCCATATTTGACCTTGACCCACTTTTCACGGTTCACTGACTTTGTAAAATATTGCGTCAAACCCAGCGACCACCATACCATTCAAGTTAATTTCTCAAGAACTGTAAGAGCTTCGTTAATAAACTTTGTAACACGCTTGCATCTAGAGATGACATTTATAATGCAATTATCCATATTTGCCATTGATATAATGGAACTTATGGCTGTGAAAATTACTGTGTATATGTAAAGATGTGATATTTTTCTCATTTCTTATTGTGTATGTTTTAGAAACTGAAATAAGAAAAATAAACTATATATGAAGACCCACTAATTGCTGTATAAAGTGGGGGCAAGGGTTGGGGGTTCTTCATTACATAGACTTGCTAACATCGATTTTCCATAAAAAAATCCAAATTTATCTGATTAACAAATTCTGGTATTTTTGCACAGCTCAGTCATTACATATAAGAGTCTTTGACAATCAGATATGAGCCTCGTCATGAAAAACAATAATCACTATCATTTGTAGGAAAGTAACTGAGTAACTCTTCTTTTGGCTTTCCGCTTGAGGTGTCGTTTCATCTCAATGTCGGGTAAAAAACCCACAGAAATGGAAGCAACGCATGCAAATCGACATATACTGTGTTGACTCGTTCATTCATTAATTCACTTATCCATCTCCGTATATAAAAACGTACTTTCGTCCGTCTACATCTACCTTGTACCAACGCACAACTCCATTCATTTATTTATTCATTTATTCATTCAACCGTCTGTTCATTTCCCTTCCATTTCGTTTGTCACTCCCTTGAAAATATAAATGAGGCTAAACGACTCACCCGATAAGGGCGAAACGACCCACCCCGAAATCAGGGCGAAAGGACTCAGGGCGAAACGACCCACGGGCGAAATGACCCAGCTCCCCCTAATTCTACAATGCAGTATGTTATAGGCTTTGTTTACCTTTTTTGTTTTTATCTGATATTTTCATTTTTATTGATAGTTGGCCATTAGGTAATTAGATGAAACAAAAAAGTTTTTACACCCCTACACCTGGTTCAGTAAAACAAAAACAGATGCATCACACAATTTTCAATGTCAACAGACATACATAAACATGCAGTTATGCCCAAAAGCATTAATTAACACCCCACCCACATCCCCAACCAACGATGGTAATTTTCAGTGGAATAGTCTTCCTGCTGTTGTTGTCAGAGGATTTTTAAGATTGTTCTTTAAACATTGATGTCACAGGTGTACATGTTGTTTAGCTCCTTCTGATATACTTCATACATATTTATATACTTTTTTGTCAAATTCCAAATAGCAAATCACCTGAGGTAATGATTAAATGCAATTATCCGTAGCAAACAGTGCAGACCCAGATCAGATCTAACTTGCCGTTTATCTATTTTCTTTTTTCCACAGCCCTGATGTAAATTGGTGTGCTGGTACAGATTGTTAAGTCTGAAAGACACTCTACGACAACCATGGCATTGTCTCTGTCGGAGCTATATCACACTTCTACTTCTGATAAAGTGCTTGACCTTGAAGCAGACTTGAAGAAAGATCTTGAAGAACTGAAACAAGAGATAGAGGAGAATGAACTAGTCCATGAACTTCCGCCAAGGGCTGTCACGTAAGTTACAATGTACCATTACATTCAATGTCAATCAACAAATATTTGTTTGTTTGTTTGATCTGAGGTTTAAAATCCCCGTCAACACTTTAAAGGTCATTTTGGAGACATTGCTTCCAATTTTGTGGGACTTTTATCCGATATTGAGATGAAATGACATCTCAAGCCCTGCCAGCCAATGAAACCAATAGGGTTTATAAGCGTGGATGATCCGACTCGCATTACTTTGCCTGGGCAGGCTCAGATCCTCTAAGCGGTTTACCAGTATTTGTGTGCGGGTGGGTTTCAGCTCTGCGTGGAAGCATCATGCAGCCCATCTATTTCTTCAAGCCCCAATGGGCGAGGCCTAAAATTAACAGATAAGGTTGGTATTTTACGATAACGGAAGGATAGTTTTTTGTCAGTTCTCCATAAAAACTTAACGTTGTGGGTTTTCATTAGAACCGCCTAAATGAGGCGGTTCTAATGAATACCCACAACATAGGTTTATATGCAGAAATAAGGAAAACTATCCTTCAAATGTCATAAAATAAACAAGACAATAAACAACTGAAACAAGAGATTGAGGAGAATGAGTGGTCCATGAACTTCCTCCAAGGGCTGTCACATAAGTTCTCATTACATTCCCCGTTTATGAAGAGAAGCATAACAACAGATAAGGTTGGTATTTTACAATAACTGATGGATAGTTTTTATCAGTTCTCCATATAAACCTATGTTGTGGGTATTCATTAGAACTCGACCAGGCAGTACTAAGGAATACCCACAATATAGGTTTATATGCAGAAATAAGGAAAACTATCCTTCAATTATCAGAAAATAAACAAGATAATAAACAACTGAAACAAGAGATTGAGGAAAATGAACTGGTCCATGAACTTCCTCCAAGGGCTGTCACATAAGTTCTCATTACATTCGCTGTTTATGAAGTGAAGCAACTGATAAGGTTGGTATTTTACAATAACTGAAGGATAGTTTTTGTCAGTTCTCCATAAAAACCTATGTTGTGGGTGTTCATTAGAACTGCCTCGACGAGGTCATTCTATTGAATACCCACAACATAGGTTTATATGCACAAATAAGGAAAACTATCCTTCAATTATCAGAAAAAAAACAAGATAATAAACAACTGAAACAAGAGATTGAGGAGAATGAACTGGTCCATAAACTTCATCCAAGGGCTGTCACGTAAGTTCTCATTACATTTGCCGTTTATGAAGTAAAGCAATTAGCAACAGATTAGGTTGGTTTTGTTTGTTTGTTTGATTTGAGGTTTAACGTCCCCATCAACACTGTAAAGGTCATTTTGGAGATGTTGCTTCCAATTTTGTGGGACTTTTACCTGACATTGAGATGAAATGACATCTCAAGTCCTGCAGCCCAATGAAACCAACCGGGTTTATAAGCATGGACGGGCCGACTTGCAACCCTTTGCCTGGGCAGGCTTTGATCCTCTAAGCGGTTTACCAGTACTCGTGTGCCGGTCAGTTTCAGCTCTGCGTGGAAGCATCATGCAGCCTATCTATTTCTTCAAGCCCCGATGGGTGCGGTCCGTCACAGATAAGGTTGGTATTTTACGATAACTGAAGGATAGTTTTTGTCAACTGTCCATAAAAACCTACGTTGTGGGTTTTCATTAGAACTGCCTTGATGAGGTGGTTCGCCTCGACGAGGCGGTTCTTATGAATACCCACAACATAGGTTTATATGCAGAAATAAGCAAAACTATCCTTCAATTATCAGAAAATATGCACCTTATCTGTTGCTATGAATGAACTCCTCAATTTGATTTCGGACATGTCCTTTTTTGTAAATAAGGGTTCAGTCAGAATCATAAACAGAATGGCAAATTGTGTAGATCCAGTCTCATCTGGGTCTACACTGTTTGCATTGTTTGCACACATATTTCTCATCACGATAACACACCTGTGCAACACAGTAGCATTTTTTAACATCTCCAAAATGGCTACTTTTAGGCGAAAATCCACAATATTTTTTTTTATGTTTACTACAAACATAGGTTGTGCATCCTCGTTAGAACCTTATTGAGGTAGTTCTAACGTGTACCCACAACCTATGTCTTCAAGCAGAAATAAGAAAATGATGTATACTCCCATAAACCCCAGTTTTCTCTATATAAAGTGGGGTGTATGGTAGTGTTCGTTACAGGGCTTGTTAACGTGTTAAGGATCCAGTTTTCCATTGATTTGTTCATTCCAGTCATCAACATTTGCATTAACCGTTGACCTGCTGAATATTTAAATATGCCTCACCCAATACTGAATATCAACCAATCAGATTACTTGATGCAAATTATTGCAAGAAACACATAAACTGAATGACAAACAATGAAGATCCAGATCAGATGGCTTCTTCAGAAGCCATCTGATCTAGATTGTTATTGTTTGAAAGATAAGACATATCTGGGCTGTGCAGGACAAGGGCTATTAACTCGTTCCTAATGTTCCAGTCAGATTTGGCTTCCTCATGTATTATAAGAATCTTATATGGGTGTGAGGGGTGGATGGAAAAATCCGTCCCGAGGGTCACTGTCCCGCATCACGAGGCTTGCCGAGTGATGCCGGACAGTGATCCCGAGGGACAGATTTTTCTATCCACCCCTCACACCCATATAGGATTCTTTTTCTTGCATACCTTCCATTTCTGTTGCGAATTTTTAATGCTGCTGTCACTTCGGTTACCGACATCCGCCATTTTGTGATGACACAACAGGAATGTTCAGTGATGTCACGCATTACGCCGCCACGCATGGGGTTGTAATCAACCAGTGCATTTATCAAACATGGAATTATATTACATTTGGGGTCGGAACACCAGGGTCAGAACATAAATTTCTATCCCAGGGTAAAATCACGGAGTTCCTTGTCTGGTGTGCAAGAAAACATAGCCTTTGGCGGAATTTCAGTTTCTTTTAGATTCCAACATGAAAAATTTCTATGTTTTACAGATCTGTGCCCCTACCTAAAGAATACACACATTTCCGTTTCGAGAGACAGGTGATTGTTGACAGAGCTCTTCAGGTAAGACAGTTTGTTTGTTTTGGAGTTTAACGGCCCAGTCAACACTACTTTAGGTCATTTTTGCACCGGTCAGTTTACCTATCCACACTTTTCCTGGGCAGGCTTATACGTAAGCGGTTAACCAGTACAGTGCACATTCTTTCACCAGAAACTGACAACTGCCCTTCAAAGCCCCCGCCCATAGGGGCTTGAAGAAATATATGGGCTGCATGATGCTTCCATGCAGAGCTGAAACCGGCCCGCACACTAGTACTGATAGACTGCTTAGAGGATCTAAGCCTGTCCAGGAACCGCGGTGCGAGGCGGACCGTCCATGCTAATAAACCCTATTGGTTTCATTGGGCAACAGTGCTTGAGATGTCATTTCATCTCAATGTCAGGTAAAAGTCCCACAAAATTGGAAGCAACGATTCCAAAATGACCTTTACAGTGTTGACGGGGACGTTAAACCTCAAATCAAACAAAACACTAGAGCGCTAGTCGATGGCAAGCCATCGCAAATCCCCACGTTTTCTCCACAGTAGGTCAAAATTTGACCTTTTGACCCCTCCCCAGGGCCCCTGGGGGCGGGCACAAAAAAAAATGTGCTCTTGCGCAAGCCATTCATGTAAGCAACTCGCATACCAAATTTGGTTGAATTCCGGCTAACGGTTTAGGAGGAGATAGCCGGACAGACAGACAGACGGACAGACAGACAGACGGACGGAGGCGATAACAATATCCCCACTTTTCGTTGAAAAACGTGGGGATAAAAACAAAAAAAGACAACTGCCCTTCTTGAATCAGCGGAAGCCAGGTAAGACAGAGCAAATCATGATAACAAGTCCGTGAAACAAAGCAAAGATCCCGCTAAACCCCACTTTATATAAAGACAAATAGGGTTTACGGGGGTATACATAATCTGCCTTATTTTTGTTCAAAAACATAGATTGTGGGTACTCGTTAGAACCGCCTCATTGAGGCGGTTCTAACGAGCACCAACAATCTATGTTAAAAGCAGAAATAAGAAAGATGTTATAAATTTTCCCCTAAAATTTGTTACTTCTGACACCATGTTGGACGCCATTATTTCGCATGGACATGGTTTCCTAATGAGTTGATGTCATCATCTTAGGATCAGATAGAGTTTCAACAATAAATAAGAGATCATTTTCTATATTGTCAGAAATATATTTTGGGTATTTGTTAGAATCATTGTTAGAATCACCTCATCAAAGTGATTCTGACAATGTACATGTATGTCTTAATGGAGAAAATGAGGAAATTCATCTAACAATTACTTGCAGATATGTGCAATTTCTTTTCTCTAAGAGTAGACCCCTATTTCCCCAGGAGTAATGTCTTTCCTTTAAGAGTAGACCCCTATTTCCTGAGCAGTAAATTCTTTCTATTAAGAGTAGACCCTTTTTCCTCAGGATTTTTTTTTTCAAGAGTAGACTCCTATTTCCTCAGGAGCAATTGTTTCCTTTAAGAGTAGACCCCTATTTCTTCAGGAGCACTTTCTTTCCTTTAAGAGTAGACCCCTATTTCCTGAGGAGTAAATTCTTTCCATTAAGAGTAGACCCTTTTTCCTCAGGTTTTTTTTTTTTTCAAGAGTAGGCTCCTATTTCCTCAGGAGCAATTGTTTCCTTTAAGAGTAGACCCCTATTTCATCAGGAGCAATTGTTTCCTTTAAGAGTAGACCCCTATTTCTTCAGGAGCAAATTCTTTTCTTTAAGAGTAGACCCTTATTTCCTCAGGAGTAAATTCTTTCCTTGATGAGTAGACGCCTATTTCCTTTGGAATAAATTCTTTCCTTAAAGAGTAGATCCCTATTACCTCAGGTTAAGGAGTAGAACCCTATTTCCTCAGGAATAAATTATTACCTTTAAGAGTAGACCCCAGTTTCCTCAGGAGTAAAATCTTTCCTTTAAGAGTAGACCCCTATTTCCTCAGGATCAAATTCTTTCCTTTAAGAGTAAACCCCTATTTCCTCAGGAATTAATTCCTTCCTTAAAGAGTAGACCCCTATTTCCTCAGGAATAAATTCTTTCCTTAAAGAGTAGACCCCTATTTCCTCCGGAATAAATTCTTTCCTTTAAGAGTAGCCCCCTATTTCCCCGGGAATAAATTCTTTCCTTAAAGAATAGACCCCTATTTCCTCAGGGATAAATTCTTTTCTTTAAGAGTAGACCCCTATTTCCTCAGGAATAAATTCTTTCCTTAAAGAGTAGACCCCTATTTTCTCAGGAGCAAATTCTTTCCTTAAAGAGTAGACCCCTATTTCCTCAGGAATGAATTCTTTCCTGAAAGGGTAGAGCCTTATTTCCTCAGGAATAAATTCTTCCCTTAAAGAGTAGACCCCTATTTCCTCAGGAATAAATTCTTCCCTTAAAGAGTAGACCCCAATTTCCTCAGAAATAATTTTTTCCTTAAAGAGTAGACCCCTATTTCCTCAGGAATAAATTCTTTCCTTAAAGAGTAGACCCCTATTTCCTCAGGAATAAATTCTTTCCTTAAAGAGTAGACCCCTATTTCCTCAGGAATAAATTCTTTCCTTAAAGAGTAGACCCCTATTGATAATTCTGCCCCTGCCCATCGTGGCTGGAAGAAATAGATTGGGCTGCATGATGCTTCCATGCGGAGCTGAAACCCACTGCACTTGAGTACTGGTAAACCGCTTAGACGGTCTAAGTCTGCCCAGGCAAAGTGGTGTGAGTGGGACCATCCATGCGTATAAACCCTATTGGTTTCATTGGGCGGCAGAGCTTGAGATGTCATTTCATCTCAATGTCTGGTGTCTCACAAAATTGGAAGCAACATCTCCAAAATGGCATATATAGTGTTGACGGGGACATTAAAAGCTCAAATCAAACAAACCCCTATTGATAAGGGTGACAAATTATTTTTAGCTCGCCTGTACGAAGTACATGGAGAGCTATTGTTGTCACCTCGGATGGCGTGCGCGTGTGTGTTTGCGTATGCGTTCCCGTCACACTGTGTTAAAGTTTTTCAAATGCATATATCTCAACAGTCACTCATCACAGAGCACTCATATCTGGAACTTTAGTACCTGGGAGGGTCTTCTGATGTTCAAAGAGAACAGACCCCTGGGGTCATGTCCCGGGTGGGGCTAGGGGTCAAAATCTAGAACACCTATGTAATACTGTGTTAAAGTTTTTGAAATGCTTATATCTCAGCAGTCACTCATCACAAATCATTCATATTTACAACTTGGATACCTGGGAGTGTCTTCTGAGATTCCAAGACAACACACCCCTGGGTTCATGCTTGGGAGTGGGGATGGGGTGTGGCTAGGGGTCAAAATCTAGGACAACTAACAAGTTATGGACAGAATTGGTTATACATCAGCCAACCAAGTGACATTGGTTCAAGTGTAAAAGGGTTAAGGTCATGGTGACCTACATTTCACGGTCCAGTGATTTTGCCTTATACAATGTATGTTGAAGACTATTTGTTGGAGAAATATCATACCTGGGATATTAGTTCCATGTGACAACATGTTTGATTTCAAAATATATCTAAGTCACTGTGACTTATATTTCATGGTTCAGTGATTTTGCCTGTTATCTCGAATACTATTTGACGGAGAAATGTCATACCTGGATTATAAGTTCCATGTGACTCGATAATTGACCGCAAAATATATCTAGGTCAGTGTGACCTATATTTCATGGTTCAGTGATTTTTCCTATTATCTTGAATACTATTTGATGGAGAAATGTCATACCTGGATTATTAGTTCCATGGGACCCGATAATTGACCGCAAAATATATCTAGGTCACTGTGACCTATATTTCATGGTTCAGTGATTTTGCCTATTATCTCGAATACTATTTGATGGAGAAATGTCATACCTGGATTATTAGTTCCATATGACCCAATAATTGACCGCAAAATATATCTAGGTCACTGTGACCTATATTTCATGGTTCAGTGATTTTGCCTATTATCTCGAATACTATTTGATGGAAAAATGTCATACATGTACCTGGGTAATTAGTTCCATGTGACCCCCATGATTGACCTCAAAATATAGCCAGGTCAGTGTGACCTATATTTCAAGGTTCAGTGATTTTGCCTATTATCTTGAATACTTTTTGATGTAGAAATGTCATACCTGGGTTATTAGTCCCATGTGACCCCATGCTTGACCTCAAAATGTGTCTAGGTCACTGTGACCTATATTTCATGGTTCAGTGATTTTGCCTATTATCTTGAATACTATTTGATGAAGAAATGTTACACCTGGATTATTTATTCCATGTGACCCAATTATTGACCACAAACTAAATCCAGGCCATTGTGACCTATATTTCATGGTTCAGTGATTTTGCCTATTATCTTGAATACTATTTGATGAAGAAATGTTACACCTGGATTATTTATTCCATGTGACCCAATTATTGACCACAAACTAAATCCAGGCCATTGTGACCTATATTTCATGGTTCAGTGATTTTCCCTAATATCTTGATTACTATTTGATGGAGGAATGTCATACCTGGGTTATTAGTTTCCTGTGACCCCATGATTTACCTCAAAATAGATCCAAGTCAGTGTAAGCTATATTTCATGGTTCAGTGATTTTGCCTATTATCTTGAATACTTTTTCATGAAGAAACGTCATACCTGGATTATTTATTCCATGTGACCCCATGATTGACCTCGAAATGCCTTATAATTCATACACAATGTGATCATGAAATGTAATATCTGGCATATATATTCCATGTGACCTGATCATTGACCTCAAAACGTATCTAGATGTGTGTGACCTATATTTCATGATTCAGTAATATTACCTTATATCTTTAAGGCGCGAAGCAGGCGAGCTATGCTGTCATGTGACAGCTCTTGTTGAAAGAATTCAATCAGTGCTTGAAGCATATGAGGTTACAGGTAGTTTAGCCTTCTGCTATTTACTAATGACCAGCTGCATCTATTAAGGGGAATTGGAACACCTTCAGGGGAGGCAACTCCTGCAAAAGTATTTTTGTCTTCCATGTGGCTAGATGTCAACTCTTAAATGATAGAATTTGCTCCTGAGGAGCAAATTCTTTCCTTTAAGAGTAGACTCCCTTTAATTTGGAACAGGGTTTACAGAAAAGCTTACAGGAAGTCCTAAAAGTTGTCTCCCTTTGAAAATTTTAAATAAGCTTGAAAGTTCATGCGAATGTGACTACTGTTTGTCTGATCATCTTTATACCCCCGCAAACGAAGTTTGAAGGGGGTATATAGGAGTCAGCTTGTCGTCTGTCGTCGTCGTCTGTCGTCGTCGGTCCGTTACAAAAAACTTTAACATTGCTCATAACTTCCTTATTCTTTGACCGATTTCTTTAATATTCACACACCACACACCTTGCCACTAGTACTTAAGATTGATATACACAAACCTGACCTTGACCTTTACGTTGACCTTCCTCAAGGTCAAATACTTGTAAAAATTTGTCTGACAACGCATGCGGGGGTATAATTGGCGCCCGTTAGGCGGCAGCTCTAGTTATATATGATTTAAATAAATGTCTGTTACATATTTTTCAAGGTCAGTGAAGCTCAGCCCCTAAAAATTCAGGCTGATTTGATGCGAGAAGAAATGCTTAGTGCAGAGGCGATTGAGTACACCATTGAAAGTCTTCCACTATTACTACTACAGGTAAAATTCAAACATTTTTAGCTTACCTATATGAAAATCCAGGAGGAGGGGCCATATTGCACTTCCACCAGTTTTGATGTTGGCGTCAAGATCTGTCAAATTTACAAGTTTTGCATTTAAGGTTTTAAGATATGTTCTTGCATAAATATCAATGCACATGGCTGTTTGAAGCCATTGTCAAATGGCCCGAAAGGCGTGCTCAGACAACAAAACCCATGTTTAAATCATAAAATTCATGTACTGTTTGAACATGGGTTTTGATATGACAAGATGGGCCTTGCTTTGTTTATGTTATGTTGAGTGGCGTAACGTGTAGCGTTTCAGAGTTCTATGATGATGTCAGAAGGTTACTGCATAACAATGTCGTTGTAAACAATATTCTGAACTAGTCACCATGTTGGTTTGCCAGTCGCAGTTGAAGAGTTTATATGGAGACTTTCGGCATTTTCGTCAAAATTTGCTGTCATATTTGTAAGTTATGCAAGAACAAGGATTATCCATGGTTCTTTCACTAGTTCCAGTCATCTAAGGGAGCTTTTTTTGTTTGTTTTGAGATTTAACATCCCCGTCAACACTGTAAAAGTCATTTTGGAGACGTTGCTTCCAATGTTGTGGGACTTTTACCCGACACTGAGATGAAATGACACAAGCCCTGTCGCCCAATGAAACCAGTAGGGTTTATAAGCATGGACGGGCCAACTCGCACCACTTTTCCTGAGCAGGCTTAGATCCTCTAAGCGGTTTACCAGTACTTGTGTACGGGTCGCTTTCAGCTGGGCGTGGAAGCATCATGCAGCACATTTATTATATACCTACAAGAAATACTGCTGTCTACTATCAGTTTTCCGACACAAAAATACAGAATCCCGTATCACGCACTCGCGTTTTCCGATTCCGTATCACACTCCTGCAAACCCTGAGTCCCGGCATTTGTTGCGACGTTAGAAAACAGCCATCGATAACGCGGAGCCAAACGTTCGAAATGATGACGTCACTTACACACAGACTGTAACGTCAAAGTTTCCCGCCAATTTACGTTGACAAAAGACTTTATTAAAAGCGAAAAAAGGTATATAATAAACGTATTATCACTAAAATAACTTGATCTGTCACACAGTATCACGTCTCTTGGATGTTTCCAGATCTTACGCATCACACTCGACGCTGCGCGTCTCGTGTGATACGCTGATCTGGAAACATCCACTCGACGTGATACGATGCGTCAGATCAAGTTACTGTAGTAATAATATGTATATATTTCTTCAAGCCCCTATGGGCGGGGGCCGTCTAAGGGAGCTTAGGGAGTCATAAATTAACAGTATATCATATAATGTCACTGTTATTTGGTGGATAACGTCTCGTTATAACATGATATGACCAAGCACATGTGTAAACATAGTTACTGGCTGGTAAAGTCAAGATGCTATCAGTGACATCCCTGTGTTTTCTACTGAAATTCATTTGAACTTCATTGATATTGTGATAGGGCCAGTTGTTCAAAACTAACGACATTGTTAGTAACAGTATCGTTAAAACTTTGATCATGTTTTATGGCAAATATGCTAATATTTTTGCTGAAAAAATGTGAGCAGCTTTTGCATATGCAAAAGCTGCTTACATTTTTTTCAGCAAAAAAACCAAAATTTTAAATATTGTACTTGCTAGAACAGTTAACAATATGACCACTAACGAGCTCTTTAAGCTAACTGTGCTTTGAATAACTGGCCCATGGTCGTTAGAGTCAAATGGTTAATGACTGTTCTAGCAAGTATAATATCTAATATGGGATATTTTTGCTGAAAAAAAAAATGAGAGCAGCTTTTGCATTTGCAAAAGCTGCTCACTTATTTTCAGCAAAAATATTAGCAAATTTGCCACATTAAATGATCAAAATTTTCACGATACATTAACTAACAATGTCATTAGTTTTGAGCAATTGGCCTGTGGAGTTTAACTGGGTGAAAAAAAAAGAAACTTTGTTTATGCTTTTTCAGCATTTTACAGACAAAATCCGGCACCTGATACAGTGTCGATACCTACATATGTTGAGATGGAAGAGATTCTGTGAAAATACATCAGCTATTGAAGCTATGTACCCGCTGTATCAGAAAAGGCTGAGGTACGTAATTGCCTGACATTACGCTAACACATCCGTGTGATATATTAAATTCTTCCATACGTCCAAAAAGGTCATTTTTCTGATGAAATTTTTAATTTTTTTCTTAGCTATACTCCAAACATAGGTTTTTGGTGCTCGTTAGAACCGCCTCATTGAGGCAGTTCCAACGAGTACCCACAACCAATGTATTGCAGCAAAAATAAGTAATATTTAGCCCCGTAAACACCAGGGGCCAGTTGTTCAAAACTAACAACGTTTCAAAACTAACGATGTTGTTAGTTAACATACCATTAAAACTTTGATAATTTATTTTGGCAAATATGCTAATATATTTGCTGATAAAATGTGAGCAGCTTTTGCATTCGCAAAAGCTGCTCATATTTTTTTCAGCAAAAATACCAAAACTTTAAATATTAAACTTGCTAGAACAGTTAACAATATGACCACTAACGAGCTCGTTAAGCTGACGATGCTGTGAACAACTGGGCCCAGTTTTCTCTATATAAAGTAAGGTTTAGAGGGGTGTTTGTTCGTAGACTTGTTAACTTGATGAAGTGCTCAAAATATGTGCCATCTTCGGTAGCTTAGTCAGATGCATGAATGACTAGTGATCGTGAGGTCGCGGGTTAGATATCTGCTGGATGGGCTACATTTTTTCGTGGAGATTGATAATGAAATCTTTTCTATAGTCATTCTATCCCCTCTGCAGATTCAGGAAGGGCAGTTGTCAGTTTCTGTTGAAAGAATGTCCACTGTACAATGATCAGATTCATATGACCTACAGTGTGGGACTTTGTCCAGTCGGGGGAACGGGAAGTCACGGGCTCGATCCCGGGTCGCGACATTCCAAAGTCGTTAAGAGTGGTACTAGCTGCTCCTCGTTTGCCACTCAGATTTATGTGGTAGAGCTAGGACTGGTTGACCCAGTGTCATGATAATGTGACTGGGTGTGGTATCATGTAATGTGTCTGGGACATGATACTTCAGTGAGGCAGCACTATAAAAGTGAGCATTGAGCTCCCTGTCGCAACCAGACACCGTCGTGATATGACTGAAAAATTGTTGAAAGCGACGTTAAACCCGAATTCACACACACACATACAGTGTGGGACTTAAAATGAAGTGACAGTAATTTGCACTCATTTAGCATAACAGATTAAGACCAAGTAGTTTCAGCTTATGAAGTTAGTATATCCAGTAGTTTATTGTTTGCATGACAATCAACACGTCACTTTCACGATAGGTTTGGAGAATTTCCACACTTTAAAGAAAGCAGATTATTTTTTGTCTAGCCAGAGAGATAAAAGTGAATAGAGGCATCCTTTATCTTAAGTCCTGTTCTATTATACTTCTTATCTGAGTTAAATCATTTTATATTACAGCCATATTCTAGCCGAGTACAATGACAGTGTCCAGCGAGCTCAAAGATTATCCGTGGCACGTGAAGCTTTCCTGGCTAAGACGGATCTGGCTCTCAGTGCCATTACCATTGAGGATCTCTTGATATACCTTAGGTGGCTAGTGTGTCACTTCCACTCGGTGAAGAAATTCCATCAGTATCTAAATGTATGTAATCTTAGCTACAGATAAGGCGAGGAAGTTAGGATAGTTTTAGAATAGATTTTGTATTTCTTCATAAAAACATATGCTGTGGGTACTTGTTAGAATTGCCTCAAGGAGGCAATTCTAACAAGTACCCGCAACATATCTTTCCAACAAGAATTCTAACACAGTGTGCCCATATAGGCAGCGGAATGGAATTGTGATTATTCAGCAGCAAATCACTAGGCCAAAGAACGTGACAAGCGATGTCATAAAAAGCCACAGTTTTATGATGTCACTCATAGATTCTTTCACATTAGACGATGTAACGCCATTTTCATGCATCAAAAATGTTATGAAAAGAATTGAATACATGACATTGTGTTACATTCAATAGTGTTGGCCAGATTTCTTCTAATAATAAAAAAAAGAGTACAGGTTACCACCCAGGAAATCCTGCTCGTAATGCTCAGATGTGAGCGAGTAGCAGTAATCGGAGAAAAAAAAAATAATGGCAAAAGCTTGGGAGAATTTGAAGGAAACAACAAAATTATTCTCTATTTTAGTTTATCATATGACGTCACGTCTGAGAGTGTAATAACGTCATTTATACCGCAACCAGTCATTCTAGTAACCTAATAAAGGGGGTCGAATAACTGCACGCTATAATCGGTAGTGACCTATAATACCTTCTACTGACCTATAATACGTCTAGAGACCGTTTAAAGACCGGACCTACTTTTCAGGTCCCTAATTTGCAAGCGTAAACAATAAATAACATGCAACCTTTTATACACGGAAAAACAACCAAAGAGCAAGTTATAATCTTAGCAATATTTATTTAAACAAATTTTCATAAATTTCAGCTAAATTCTTACCTTCTCGGGCTTTCCTGGTTTGAATGGTCCGTTGGAATAATTGCGCACTGCTACTGCGGTTGCGTCTCAACCTCGAAAATAATTTCTAAAGCTAAAATAAACTATTTATTTGCAGATTTTTCCACAGAATGTAAAGCGCTGAGAAATTTTTATTCGAGCGTCCATGTTGTTTACAACGTCTGCGTGGCGTGGTGACGTCAGAAATTTAGCACTATTTGACGTCACGTTATACAACGTGTGCGCGCCATGGCACGGGATGTCGTTTAATATGCCGCGCTGTCTGCTGTCTTATTTGCTTAAATTTGCTTAATTATTGCGAAATCCCTTGATTGTTTTGAGTTGCGGTATAAACTAAATACATGATTAGTGTCTTTAATAATAAAATATAATCGGTTCGCCGCGACAATTTTATAGGGGCTCGCTAAAGCTCGCCCCTGTAAAATTGTCTAAGGCTCGCCGATTATAATTTATTATTAAAGACACTAACCATATATTTACTATTTATACCGCAATCAGGCATTCTAGTAACCTAATAAAGGGGGTCGAATAACTGCACGCTATAATAGGTAGTGACCTATAATACATTCTACTGACCTATAATACGTCTAGTGACCGTTTATAGACCGGACCTACTTTTCAGGTAACTAATTTACAAGTGTAAACAGAAACGTGCAACCTGTTATACATGGGAAAACAACGAAACTGCAAGTTAAAATCTTTGCAATATTTATTCAAACAGATTTTCAGAAACTTCAGCTAAATTCTTACCTTCTAGGCTTTTCCTGGTTTGAATGGCCCGTTGGAATAACTGCGCACTGCTTCTGCATTTGCGTCTCAACCGCGAAAATAATTTCTTAAGCTAAAATAAACTATTTATTTGCAGATTTTCATACCGAATGTAAAGCGCTGAGAAACTTTTATTCGAGCGTCCATGTTGTTTCCTACGGCTTTGGGGCGCGGTGACGTCAGAAACTTCGCACTCGTTGACGTCACGTTATACTACGTGTGCGCGCCAAAACACTGAATATCGTTTAACATGCCCCGCAGTCTGCTGTCATTTTTGCTTAAATTTGCTAAATTATTGCAAATTCCCTTGATTGTTTTGAATTGCGGTATAAACTAAATACATGATTAGTGTCTTTAATAATAAAATACAATCGGTTCGCCGCGACAATTTTATAGGGGCTCGCTAAAGCTCGCCCCTGTAAAATTGTCTAAGGCTCGCCGATTATAATTTATTATTAAAGACACTAACCATGTATTTACTATTTATACCGCAATCAGGCATTCTAGTAACCTAATAAAGGGGGTCAAATATCTGCACGCTTTAATCGCTAGAGACCTATAATACCTTCTACTGACCTACAATACGTCTAGTGACCGTTTATAGACCGGACCTACTTTTCAGAACCGTAATTTGCAAGTGTAAACAATAACATGCAACCTTTTATACCCGGGAAAACAACCAAACTGCAAGAAATAATCTTTGCTATATTCATTTTAATAAATTTTAAGTATTTTTTTGCTAGATTCTTACCTTTTCGGGCTTTCCTGGTTTGAATGGTCCGTTAGAATAACTGCGCACTGCAACTGCGGTTGCGTCTAAACCTCGAAAATAATTTCCAAAGCTAAAATAAACTATTTATTTGCAAATTTTCATACAGAATGTAAAGCGCTGAGAAATTTTTATTCGAGCGTCCATGTTATTTATTTCGTTTCTGCGGCGCGGTGACGTCAGAAACTTTGCACTCGTTGACGTCACGTTATGTTACGTGAGCGCGCCATGGCACTGAATAACGTTTAACACTGGAACGCTGTCTGTTGTCTTTAATGCTTAAATTTGCTAAATTATTGGAAAATCCCTTGATTTTTTCAATTGCGGTATAAACTAAATACATGATTAGTGTCTTAAGTAATAAAATATAATCGGTTCGCCGCGACAATTTTATAGGGGCTCGCTGAAGCTCGCCTCTATAAAACTGTCAAAGGCTCACCGATTATATTTTATTATTAAAGACACTAACCATGTATTTACTATTTATACCGCAATCAGGCATTCAAGTAACCTAATAAAGGGGGTAAAATATCTGCACGCTTTAATCGCTAGAGACCTATAATACCTTCTACTGACCTACAATACGTCTAGTGACCGTTTATAGACCGGACCTACTTTTCAGATCCGTAATTTGCAAGTGTAAACAATAACATGCAACCTTTTATACCCGGGAAAACAACCAAACTGCAAGAAATAATCTTTGCTATATTCATTTTAATAAATTTTAAGTATTTTTTTGCTAGATTCTTACCTTTTCGGGCTTTCCTGGTTTGAATGGTCCGTTAGAATAACTGCGCACTGCAACTGCGGTTGCGTCTAAACCTCGAAAATAATTTCCAAAGCTAAAATAAACTATTTATTTGCAAATTTTCATACAGAATGTAAAGCGCTGAGAAATTTTTATTCGAGCGTCCATGTTATTTATTTCTTTTCTGCGGCGCGGTGACGTCAGAAACTTTGCACTCGTTGACGTCACGTTATGTTACGTGAGCGCGCCATGGCACTGAATAACGTTTAACACTGGAACGCTGTCTGTTGTCTTTAATGCTTAAATTTGCTAAATTATTGGAAAATCCCTTGATTTTTTCGATTGTGGTATAAACTAAATACATGATTAGTGTCTTAAGTAATAAAATATAATCGGTTCGCCGCGACAATTTTATAGGGGCTCGCTGAAGCTCGCCTCTATAAAACTGTCAAAGGCTCACCGATTATATTTTATTATTAAAGACACTAACCATGTATTTACTATTTATACCGCAATCAGGCATTCAAGTAACCTAATAAAGGGGGTCAAATATCTGCACGCTTTAATCGCTAGAGACCTATAATACCTTCTACTGACCTACAATACGTCTAGTGACCGTTTATAGACCGGACCTACTTTTCAGATCCGTAATTTGCAAGTGTAAACAATAACATGCAACCTTTTATACCCGGGAAAACAACCAAACTGCAAGAAATAATCTTTGCTATATTCATTTTAATAAATTTTAAGTATTTTTTTGCTAGATTCTTACCTTTTCGGGCTTTCCTGGTTTGAATGGTCCGTTAGAATAACTGCGCACTGCAACTGCGGTTGCGTCTAAACCTCGAAAATAATTTCCAAAGCTAAAATAAACTATTTATTTGCAAATTTTCATACAGAATGTAAAGCGCTGAGAAATTTTTATTCGAGCGTCCATGTTATTTATTTCGTTTCTGCGGCGCGGTGACGTCAGAAACTTTGCACTCGTTGACTTCACGTTATGTTACGTGAGCGCGCCATGGCACTGAATAACGTTTAACACTGGAACGCTGTCTGTTGTCTTTAATGCTTAAATTTGCTAAATTATTGGAAAATCCCTTGATTTTTTCGATTGCGGTATAAACTAAATACATGATTAGTGTCTTAAGTAATAAAATATAATCGGTTCGCCGCGACAATTTTATTCACGATTGTTTTCAAAAATGTCAATATTCCGCCATTATTAAATGCGACGTCATTAAGGACGTCGTACATGTAACGTTACGGGGCGTATCTAGCTAATTTGCATATTTAATCCACTAGTGGATTATCGAAAAATAATACATGGCGTTATTACACTCTCAGACGCAACGTCATATGATAAATAGAGAAAATTGAGGTTTACAGGGGTATAGGGTTTTACTTTATATGCTCAAAAACACAGACTATGTGTACACATTATAACTGTCTATAAGGGGCAATTTTGTGTTTGGTCTATACTTTCTGATTCCTCGATGGATTTTGATATTACTTGGCAGAAATGCTTACCACCATGAGACAATGTGCATACCTACGATACCTCCCTCATCAGGAGGAAGACTTCCTCATTTTGATGCTAACTTTTGCCCATTTTATGCAAAATTTTAGTAAAATGTTGGAGTCTCCCTCATTTGAACTGAAAATTTCCCTATATATATTCTTTACATCTCCCTCATCACAATGGCAAATCTCCCTCTTACAGTTAAAAAAATTATCACAGGTATGGATGTGTTGCACACAAAACTCAAAGATCAAGGTCACATTATGCCATGTCACAACACTCATTTTTTCTGTATATACCGGCCCCTGCCCATCAGGGCTTGAAGAAATAGATAGGCTGCATGATGATTTCTCGCAGAGCTGAAACCGAAGGCATACGAGTACTGGTAAACCGCTTAGAGAATCTAAGCCTACTCAGGCAAAGCACTGCGAGTGGGACCATCCATGCTTATAATCCCTATTAGTTTCATTGGGCGACAGGGCTTGAGATGTCATTTCAACTCAGTGTCGGGTAAAAGTCCCACAAAATTGGAATAAACATCTCCAAAATGACCTATAAAGTGTTGACGGGGACGTTAAACCTCAAACCAAACAAACAAATCATTTCTGTATCTCATGTCATATAGTGGGGGCATCCGTGTCCTATGGACACAAAATCCTAGTTTTTACCGTATTTTCCATATATATTGATACAGACCTGTCAGAAACCTCAGTGGTTATACTACTCGCCTTGTAAACCAGGGGTCGCAGGATCGATCGCGGACTTTTCCAGACTTTTGGTTGAGTCTTTAAATTGAGGTCCCATGTCCGCATTACCTGGGCTGTTGTTGAGACGTAAAACTCAAACACCAACTCACAGACAGACCTGAGCAGACAGTTTAGACCCAGATGAGATGCTGCAGAATGCAGCATCTCATCAGGGTCTACACTGTTTGTAACTCATCCAGCTGTTTTTTTAGACACAATGTGAGGTAGTCAATTGTTTGTTTGTTTGTTTGATTTGAGGTTTAGCGTCCCCGTCAACACTGTTAAGGTCATTTTGGAGGCGTTGATTCCAATTTTGTGGGACTTTTACCTGACATTGAGATGAAATGACATCTCTAGCCCTGCCGCCGAATGAAACCAATAGGGTTTATAAGCATGGACGGGCCGACACCCCTTTGCCTGGGCAGGCTTAGATCCTCTAAGCGGTTTACCAGTACTCATGTGCGGGTCAGTTCAGCTCTGCGTGGAAGCATCATGCAGCCCATCTATTTCTTCAAGCCCGGATGGGCGGGGGGCGATGGTAGTCAGTTGTACTTGTTCAGATTTTAGAGCAAGTACGATAAGGAGTAGGTGTCAGATACTTAGGGGATTTAATAGATAAGACAATATTTCTTCCTTTTTCCAGGTGTTACAGTGGATCCATGTGTCTCATAAGTCAGAAATAGCTCCACCAGTGAAAGAAGGGGCTGAACAGGTACCTGTCAAAATATTTTAACTCATAATCCCCTAGAATCTTACCTCCACTTATTCCCTGGTAAATACTACTATAGCTGATACCTGTGAGGCTTGTTAGTACATGTATTTTCATTGCTTATCTATCTCCCTAGACTTTTTGTAGCTTTGATTAGAAATGAATTTTAGGTCGGCTGTTTTCGAAGATAACACCGAGGTATTGTCATAGCTCTGGGGTCATCTGCGTCGTCGTGCAAAAACTTGGACATTTTGTAATAATCTCTGTCATTACTGAACATATTTACTTGAAACTCAAACTAGTTGTTCATTATGAAAACGGGAACTCATACCAATAGGTGAGGTAACCCTCAAAATATTTTTGGCACAGTTTTTCCCTTTTCGACTTAGAATTTTTGCGGCCGAGCGTTGGCACCCGCATGCGTTGCTCTTGTTGTAACTGAGGTATGAAATACTATTTTAGATATAATTCTATCATTACAAGTTTCTGGGTGTAGAAATTTAAAACAAAGGTAGATGAAAAAGATTATCTACAAGATCATACCATACACATGCAAATTCTGAATTATATGCAGGTTGGGTGATAAAGAAAATGACTAAGGAGGCCTTCATGCGGACTGAACAAATTATTTGTCTAAATCGTGACAGAGATTATGGAGAGGATTGTGGCCACGTAAAATCTATTTAAGCCCCCCAGTGGAATTCGTTTCACTGACCGTTCCAAGGCGGTTCTTCTGTCGCGGTTTATTTTTGTTATGGTTTGTCTTTGAGTGTGTGTATCGCTTGTGTTATTTTGTTTTGGGTAGCCAATTGGCCATTTTGTGGGAAAGTGACTGTCCTTTTGGCCTTCCGCTATTGATTTTTCCATTAGTGTCTAGTTGTTTTATGTCTGTGCTGTTTTCCCTTTTTTGTCTCTGATGGGAGCTGTGGTTTAATTGTATCGATTCCAGATCATTGCTTTCTCTTCTATTTTACTCCACCCCTTGAAGGAATAAATCTAAATTTAATCCTTGAACAAAATATTGCATGAAAAATATCCGAACAGTGTTTGTAAATTGCATTTTGATTGGCCGAAAACCGAACTTGGTGATATTTTTTAGTTTTGTGGACCAATGGTAAAAGTCACTTAAACGCCACGCTCGGGAAGTGGAGTACTTGTTTTCAGCCCACTTATACACATCGCACAGTGTATCGATAACAATTTACCTGTTGCTTTTGTGCGGCGCTCGAGACTATATCAATATTTAATAGGCAACATTTACCGTCGATGTTAGGGAATAATGAGTTAAAGTGAATAGATGTGCTATTTGAAAGTTGTAGAGTTCCGTTTTTGAAAAGATGGCTCAGTTGTTTGAACCTAATGGTGGTCATTTATGGTAACAGAGGTTGGTTTTTGATGATAATTGAATGGTTATTTTCCTTATTTCCCAATACAGTCGAACTTCAATGGGTCGAACACCTTTGGGACCTTGAAAATTTGTTCGAGACAGGGGTAGTTCAAGCCACTGAGGGCTACTGCCAGGAGGCATAACGTGATACTTTTAAACATCCTTTCGGTGTTCTATAAAAAAAATGTATGCTCATTGAGGCGATTCTAATGAGTACACACAGCATACATTTGCAAGATAAAAGACTAAAATCTCCTTAATCATCCCCCACTATTTCTTATGTAGAGGATTTTGCTAGGGGCTCAAGAACGGGCTCGACTCATCCATGGTAAACGAGCCACCGATGTTCAAACCATCAAAGTTTCACTGTATAAACTTATGTTCTTGGTATACATTAGAACTGCCCTGCCAAGGTGGGTCTAATGAATACCCAGAACATTGTATTTTATGGAGAATTGAGGAAAATTATCCTTCAGTTATCACAAAATACCCAGCTTATCAGTTGCTGTGGTTATTTACTGTGGCAATTATAGTAATTTTTTTGCTAAAACAAAAAAAAACATGAGTAGATTTTTGTCCTCTGAGGAACTTAAGGGGAATGGGCACACCTTCGGGGGTTGCAACTCCAGCAAAAGTGTTTTTGTCTTCCATGTTGATAGGGGTCAAGTCTTAAAGGAAAGAACTTGCTCCTGAGGAGCAAATTCTTTCCTTTAAGTGTAGACCCCTTTTTGGTGGGACGGAGCCTATAGAAAAGCTAATAGGAAGTCTCGAAAGTTGTCTTCCTTTGAAAAAATGGCAGAAAAATCTGCTAGGTGTTCCATTCCCCTTAAGAAGGATAGTAAATTCCTGCTTATCAGACCTCCTCCGGTTTGGTCCACTGCTGTCATTTATTTAAATTCTGTTTGCTTTCAGATTGTATTTTAAGGCATATAAAAGGGTAATAACTCAGGTTTCCCACATCATTATTGTAAAAGTGCCTAATTATAGAGTGTATTTTAAGACAGATTGAATTGTAATTTTTATGCCCCCGCATCATATGATGCCGGGGGCATATAGTTTTTGGGTTTTCCGTACGTGCGTACGTGCGTACATGTGTACGTCCATCTGTACGTGTGTGTGTATGTACGTATGTACGTACGTACGTACGTGATCCTGTAACCTCAGGTTAAAGTTTTTGTAACAGGTAGAGCCTGAACTTTTAGAACTCATATTTTCCTAACCATTTGATGGAACTGGTTCATCTTTGGTATGATGATAGATATAGGTCCAAAGTTTTATTAAGCAATACCCCCACCCATGCCTGTGACCTCAAGGTCAAGGTCACAGACTTAGAAATTTTCAATGTTAAAGACTCAGGTTAAGGTTTTTGTAACAGGTAGACTTGAACATTTTAGAACTCATATTTTCCAAACCATTTGATGGAATTGGTTCATATTTGGTACGATTATAGATATAGGTCCAAAGTTTTATTAAGCGATACCCCCACCCATGCCTATGGCCTCAAGGTCAAGGTCATGGACTTAGAAATTTTCCATGTTAAAGACACCAGTTAAGGTATTTGTACCTGGTAGAACCTGAACTTTTATGATGGCTTTGGTTCATATGATGATAGATACAGGTACAATGTTTTATTCAGCAATACCCCCACCCATGCCTATGACCTCAAGGTCAAGGTCACAGACTTAGACAATTTTAATGTGAAAATTTTAAAGAGCTCAAATTTTCCAAACTACATTATGGATTTGGCTTATGTATGCTATGATGATAGATACAGGTCCAAATGTTTATTTGGCAATACCCCCACTCATGCCTATGGCTTCAAGGTCAAGGTCACAGACTTAGAAATTTTTAATTAGATATTTTAAGAGTTGATATTTTCCAAATCATGCGATGGATTGAGTTGATATTTGGTATGATGTTAGATACCTGTCCATTTTATTCAGCGATACCCCCACCCATGGCCATAACCTCAAGGTCAAGGTCATAGACTTAAAAAATTTTTAATTATCCCCTCGCACAACATCGCTCTAGCGCTTACATTTCTTCACCGATTTCAATATAACTTCACACAAATGTTCCTTATGACAATATCTCTAGCGAGTTAGACTTTAAAGGTCAAGGTCACTGTGGCCATTTTTAGAAAAACTTTGTCACAGCTCTAGCGCTTCCATTTCTTCACCAATTTCATTATAACTTCACACAAATGTTCCTTATGACAATATCTCTAGCAAGTTCCACTTTCAAGGTCAAGGTCACTGTGGCTATTTTTAGAAAAACTTTGTCATCGCTCTAGCCCTTACATTTCTTCACCGATTTCGATATAACTTCACACAAATGTTCCTTATGACAATATCATTGAGCGATTTTGACTTTCAAGGTCAAGGTCACTGTGGCTATTTTTAGAAAAACTTTGTCATCGCTCTAGCGACTACATTTCTTCACTGATTTCAATATAACTTCACACAAATGTTCCTTATGACAATACTTGAGCGAGATTGACTTTCAAGGTCAAGGTCACTGTGGCTATTTTTAGAAAAACTTTGTCATTGCTCTAGCGCTTACATTTTTTCACCAATTTCAATATTACTTCTCACAAATGTTCCTAATGACAAGATCACACACTTAGAAAATTTTGTTGCAACATGGATTTTCGGGGTGAGGCGGGGCCCTTGGCGGGGGCATCTGTGTCGTCTGGACACATTTCTAGTTTTATTCCTTTATGATAATTGTAGAAGTTCCTAACTATATAGTGTGTTTTACGACAAATTTAATGGTTATTCAAATGGTGCTTTTGGTTAAATAGAAGTGGAGGCAATGATCAGGAATCGATACAATTAACCCACAGCACCCATCAGAGACACCAAAGGGTGTAAAAGCAATCCCTGAGGATTGGAAAAATAAGAGCATTAAATGCATGTACAGGGAGACATTTTACAGCCACCACACTGCACAAACAAAACAGCTAAATCACCGTTATTGCAAAAACACCTTATTATTTTTAAACTGCACATACTCATAGAGGAACCATTCTGGTTTGTTCCACTACTGTCATTTATTTACCATCTGTCTGGTTTCAGAGTGTATTTTAAGAGAGCTTAAATGGTAATTTGAATGATGCACATTTCCTATATGTTTTTATATCAGATTTTGTATTGTAAAAGTGCCTAATTATAGAATATATTTTAAGACAGCTTAACTGGTAATTTCCATGATGCACATTTCCTGTATGAGTATTGTAACACTACCTCATTATTTTAAAGTTAAAAATAGAGTTGAACTTCAATAGCCTCGAACACCTTTGGGACCTTGAAAATCTGTTCGAGAGTGGGGTAGTTCCAGCCACTGAGGGTCACTGCCAGTGGGAGTACTTTTGGATATCTTTTCGATGTTCAATAATGAAAATGTATGCTGTGTGTACTCATTAGAATCGCCTCATTGAGGCTATTCTAATGAGTACACACAGCATACATTTGCAAGATACAAGATAAAAATCTCCTAAATCTCCGAAATTATCTCCCACTATTTCTTATGTAGAGGATTTCCATAGGGTCTCAAGAAGGGGTCCAACTCAGCAATGGTAAAGGAGCCATCGGTGTTCGAGCGATCAAAGTTCTACTGTATGTTGCATTTGCATGAGAACATTTTTTGCTTAAAATCTGGAACAAAAATTACATCAAGTTTTTAAGGGGTATTGATACACCTGACAACTTTGCCATCAGTTTTCCAAGGGAGACAACTTTCGGGACCTTCTCTTTGCTTTTCCTGAGTAAAAAAATCTACTCTTTAAGGAAAGAATTTGCTCCTTAGGAGCAAATTCTTTCCTTCAAGAGTAGGCCCCTCTGGATTTAAAGAGAGACAACTTCGAAGCCATTCCCTTTGCTTTTCTCAGACTTTTTCCTGAGTTACCCCTTCAGGGGAATTTAGAAAGAAAGAAAACCACTCCAGTTTGCAAAAACTTCGAAGACAACTTCGAAGCCATTCCCTTTGCTTTTCTCAGACTTTTCCCTGAGTTACCCCTTCAGGGGAATTTAGAAAGAAAGAAAACCACTCCAGTTTGCAAAAATCTTTCCTCTGAGTTTCCCCTTCAGGGGAATTCAGAAAGCAAGAAAAACACTTCTAGTTTGCAAAAATCTGCTTATGAATGGTCAAGTGGGTTTTCTCCTGTCACTCAGTTTGTTGCCATTGAGTTATAAAACTTTTATGATAGAAACATAACATAACCTGCCAATCTCAGTGGCTGAGTCAGATGTACACCAGACTGGTGATTAGGAGTTGATTGGTTGGATCCCCCAGACTAGCTACCCACTCCCAGGTTAGGAATATTCTTTTCTGGAATTGATAATGAAATATCTTTTCTTTGCACATTCTCTCCCTTCCCCTCATTCTAGAAGGACAATGGTCACTTTCTGGTGAAAGAAAGTGCACTGTACCGGTTAACAACTTATTCACAAGTCTGCCCAAGAAAGTATTGTTAGATAAAATGACTGTCTTTATATGACCTTAATAGTGTTGATAGGGCTGTTAAACTCAAAACCAAGCATAACACGACCTTGAAAAAGGTAAAAATCGGCCTTCTAGATGAAGAAAAAACAGTATATGTATTATTAAAAAAGATTTTTTTGCCATGAAAATGATTTTGTTTTAAATTAGGAACAAGAACCTCCCAAAGGCTTTAAATTAGGCACGCAGCATAAGAAAAAGAAGGTAAAATACAGCACAGGTTTATGAGATGATTCCCCTCGGGAGCACTTGGTTGAGAGGAAAACAGGATAGTGAAAATGTGATAGTTAATTGTTTGAGTTTGTGAATATTTGTTTATTTTGTGAGTTGCTTGTGAGGTGTTTGTCACTACACAGGTTAAATAGAGGATCTTACAGGAGTGTTCATGTATTATAGAATTTATTAAACAAGTTGAGGAAAAGGGATAAAAAGCAAAGCTTCGCCAAGCATTTTATCCCTTTTCCTAAACAAGTTTAATAAATTTAATGCATGTAATACAGGAACACAAATGCTAGATCCTTTTTATCATATGACATTTAAAACACATGCTCTTCACATTTTTTTTAAAAAAAAATGACAATATTCTGCCATAAGAAAACGCGATGTTATTAAGAACGTCACATGTATTACGTTACGGGGCGTAATCTTCTAATGGATTACAGAATTTGTTACATGGTGTTAGTACATTTTCATGTAATACACATACTTATTTAAGGGGAATGGAAACACCAGGTACATTTTCCTTTAAGAGTTGACCCCTATTGACATGGGAAACAAAAAAACTTTTGCTGGAGTTGCCTCCCCTGAAGGTGTATCTATTCCCCTTAAAAGGGAAGTGAACCCGTGTCCTGCTGAAGTCGATAACTCTTCCTTTGCAAAAAGTGTAGATTCACATCAGATGAAGCCAGGTGATCAGATCTACACTGTTTGTAAATCAGTTTATGAATCGAACAAATACATTATGCCAAGTAATTTGATTGGTTGAGAGTCAGCAGTGGGTGTGGCAAATTTAATTTATTCAGCAGGACAGGGGCTAAGAACGTACCAAAATATGACTGAAAAATACTTGTCTTCCTGTTTTCTGATATTTATGAGATAATTATTCCCAATTTCACATAACAAAATATAAAAGATCTTAAAGGTTGCCTCTGCAAACAAAGAACACATAAAAGAACGAAAATCAGAGACTCGGTTTTATTGAGTCTCTTCATACACAGCAATATAGTTTACAAGGCTGCATACGCCTCCTAGCACTGGCTTAAGCGACATTCGATTTTCAAAGTAACCAGAATTGGCTCAATGATCCCAAAGGAAAAGAAAATATAATCTGCAGTATGATGAAGGACGGGGAGACATTTTACAGCCACCACACAACACTTAACACCAGCTGTAGTGAGGTAAAATTAAAAAGCTACAAGGTTGCCTTTGGAAACAAAGAACACGTAAAAGAACGAAAATCGGAGACTCGGTTTATTGAGTCTCTTCATAAACAGCAATATAGTTTGCAAGGCTGCATACGCCTCCTAGAACCGGCTATGTCTGTACAAGGCAACCTCTAGATAACACTGTTCATCATAACATTATTTTGGATATAAGACAGTTTTAAGATGAATCCTGAAAATGTGTAGCTTATACAGAAAAATGACCAAAAATGGTCATTTTTCTATATAATCTATACATTTTTGTTTGGCTATGTCACTGTTATTTAACTTACACGGCTAAAGCTTTGTACTCCAAACACACAGTGATATGTGGTGCACTTGTTTGCAGCGATTCTGACAAGTACAGATGCTGTTGGAACTCACCGTAAAAAACCTAAAAATTCGGACACATTGAGGTTTTGCTGTAATTAGGGCCCCCACAAATTTTTGCGGGTGCCCTGTAGTAATCACCCTGTTGGTCCATCTGTCGGATCACATTTTTCTCCTAAAACTTAAGCAAATTTGTTTCACAATCCAGCAAGGAGTCCAAAAATGCAAATGGATTTGCAAATAATATAAATGTGATCAGACTGCTCCTTCAGAAGCAGTCTTATCTGGGTCTACACTGTTTTCTTAGGCCAGCCTGTCCCAATACTTAGGATCATTATGGTACAACCTATATTTTTATGGCAGAATAAAACTAAACTTTACGTTTCACGTGAACACCTAATCTGTTCTTCTGCTGTTTATGTCAAGGGTTTGCATCCCATTTGAGAAGAGGTCTGTGTTCTAGAAGATTAGAATTCAGATTTCTGAAGAAAACTCATTTTTCTTACTATGGCCCACCATTCAGCACTGAGATATAGCAATAATCTTAACCCTTCTCTTACTGAATATTCATTTTAGCCGCACCCATCTCTGACTTTGAACCAATCAGATTACTTGATGTTATTTATTCCTACAAATTCATAAACTGAATGTCAAACAACGTAGATCCTGATCAGATGGCTTCTTCAGAAGCCATCTGATCTGGATCTACACTGTTTGCAAAGATAGGGGTTGTCGTGAACAGCAAGATAAGAGTTAAACCATTGTCCTGCTCAACATGACAACTGCTACATTTGCAAACAGAGTAGATCCAGATCGGATGGATCAGATGGCTTCTGATCAGGACTTACACTGTCATGCAGTTTGTGAATTGAATATACACCACAACCTCATTTTAATACGGTTCATTATAACACAGTTATGGATATAACACAGTCTCAAGATGGATCCCAAACATGTATAGATTATATGGATCCCAAACATGTATAGATTATATGGATCCCAAACATGTATAGATTATATGGATCCCAAACATGTATAGATTATATGGATCCCAAACATGTATAGATTATATGGATCCCAAACATGTATAGATTATATGGATCCCAAACATGTATAGATTATATGGATCCCAAACATGTATAGATTATATGGATCCCAAACATGTATAGATTATATGGATCCCAAACATGTATAGATTATATGGATCCCAAACATGTATAGATTATATGGATCCCAAACATGTATAGATTATATGGATCCCAAACATGTATAGATTATATGGATCCCAAACATGTATAGATTATATGGATCCCAAACATGTATAGATTATATGGATCCCAAACATGTATAGATTATATGGATCCCAAACATGTATAGACTATATGGATCCCAAACATGGATAGATTATATAGAAAAATGACCATAAATGGTCATTTTTCTATATAATCTATACATTTTGGTTTGAATATAACTAACACGGTTTCTGATTTGGATCCCATTAATAGTGTTTTAAAGAGGCTTTGGTGTGTATATCAAGTAATTTGACTGGTTAATAGTCAGAAATAGGTGTGAATAAATTAATTTATTCAGCAGGACAAGGGTTAAATTCACTGCACAATGGCTTCTTTTCACAGGTTAAAAAGAGAAAGGTGAGACAACAGATCAGTAAAGTTAATTCTAACAAATGTTTTCACTCAGATAAGTTCAAGAAAAATGTAATGTATGCTATTTTTACAAAAATTTGTTCCTCACGTGAACAATCCCCCCCTCCCCAGTAAACCCCACTTTATATAGAGAAAACTGGGGTTTACAGGGATATATTCTTTTTCTTATTTCTGATCCAGGAAATAGGTTGTGAGTACTCTTTAGAACCACCTCAATGAGGCAGGACGAGCTATCACCACATATGTTTACAGAATAAATAAGAAAAATATCACAGATTTTCTTCAGAAAAGTAGCCATTTTCACCACAAAAACATTCCTATATAATTTTAACCCCCTTGAACCCCACTTTTATATTGTAAAACTGGGGTTTACAGGGGTAAACCTTATTTTTCTTATTTCTGCTCTAAAATATCGATTGTGGGTATTCGTTAGAACCGCCGCGATGAGGCGATCGCGGCGGTTCTAACGTGTACCCACAAACTATATTTTTAGCAGAAATAAGAAAAAAATCATTAATTTTCATCTTAAAATTTTCTTTTTGTTTGGCAGTAAAGTTTACAATGTAATTGTATAGGCGTGTTTTCATAATGGGAGATGTAAAAATTCACTATGTCACATGGGTGTGTTATCGTAATGTTCTGCAAATTTTAGAATATGGCCAAATAAAACTGCCATATACAGCTTCTGTCAACCCTCTATATACTGACATTTGATATAATGACAAAATTTGATAACATGACAGTTCCATTAGAATGGGACTGATTAGTGAAGATATTCAAGACTATTGTGTTTAACATTCTGAAATGAATTTTGTTGATATTTGTTAGAATCACTGTACAAATGTTTAGGATATTTGATAGAACCAGTGCTTCAGCTGAAGTGCACGACCCGCCGGATGCTTTTAGCTTTATGAGTGTAACCATATATGGGTATGGCGGCCATTTTGGTCATGTGACCTGGACCTAAAACGGTTCCCCCAATAAATGCGCCTTATCGTAAGGAGCAAAAATATATCTTATACTTTAGTACTGTATTCTGAATCGTTTGCAGGATAAAATGCATTCTCACTTTCCAATACAAAAGCATATGTGTTAAAGTTTGACCTAGGAACAAAGAAGGTCAAGGTCAACCCAGGGTCACCATTTTAGCAATTTATGATCGGCCTACGTCCCAGATGCTATTTATCAAGTTTCGTGGAAATCTGCCCAGTGGTTCTGGAGAAGACTATTTTTGAAGGGTTTCTTACCATATATGGCTTGGCGGCTATTTTGGTCATGTGACCTGGACCCCATGAGCAAATTTTGGTTCCCCCCATCCCATAGAGGCTTCATATGAAATTTGACTTCAATCGGCCCAACGGTTTCCGAGGAGAAGCAGTTCGAAAATTTTCATATTTTTCGCCTTGGCGAGGCTATACTAAATGGAATGTAATATTTCGCAAGTTCATTGGTAAGATCTCATTGATATCTATCAGTATGCCAAAAATTGTTTAAATATTCCAAGCGGTTAAGTCACTATCATCAATTTTCACAAACGGGTTACGGACGGACAGACAGACCATATATGGCTTGGTGGCCATTCTGGTCATGTGACCTGGATCCCATGAGCAAATTTTGGTATCCCCCATCCCATAGAGGCTTCATATGAAATTTTATTTCAATCGATCCAACGGTTTCCGAGGAGAAGCAGTTCGAAAATTTTCACATTTTTCGCCTCGGCGAGGATATACTAAATGGAATGTAATATTTCGCAAGTTCATTGGTTAGATCTCATTGATATCTATCAGTATGCCAAAATTGTTTTAATATTCCAAGCGGTTAAGTCACTATCACCAATTTTCACAAACGGGTTACGGACGGACCCAAAGAAGGTCAGGGTCAACCCAGGGTCACCATTTTAGCAATTTATGATGGGCCTACGTCCCAGATGCTATTTATCAAAGTTCGTGGAAATCTGCCCGGTGGTTCTGGAGAAGACTATTTTTGAAGGGTTTTTACCATATATGGCTTGGCGGCCATTTTGGTCATGTGACCTGGACCCCATGAGCAAATTTTGGTTTCCCTGTCCCAAAGAGGCTCCATATGAAATTTGACTTCAATCGGCCCAACGGTTTCCGAGGAGAAGCAGTTCGAAAATTTTCACATTTTTCGCCTCGGCGAGGATATACCAAATGGAATGTAATATTTCGCAAGTTCATTGGTTAGATCTCATTGATATCTATCAGTATGCCAAAAATTGTTTAAATATTCCAAGCGGTTAAGTCACTATCACAGATTTTCACAAACGGGTTACGGACGGACAGACAGACAGACCATATATGACTTGGCAGCCATTTTGGTCATGTGACCTGGACGCCATGAGCAAATTTTGGTTTCCCTGTCCCAAAGAGGCTCCATATGAAATTTGACTTCAATCGGCCCAACGGTTTCTGAGGAGAGGCAGTTCGAAAATTTTCACATTTTTCGCCTCGGCGAGGCTATACTAAATGGAATGTAATATTTCGCAAGTTCATTGGTTAGATCTCATTGATATCTATCAGTATGTCAAAAATTGTTTAAATATTCCAAGCGGTTAAGTCACTATCACCAATTTTCACAAACGGGTTACGGACGGACAGACAGACTGACAGAATGACAGAATGACACGGTGATTTTAGGGCACTCTTAGAAATCAACCGACTTCAGTCGGTTGCTTTTTCTGCGGGTTGTGCAATCACCTCTGTGAGGTGATTCTATCAAATATCCACAACAGTTTGTTTCTTGGAATTTTCCAAGTGATTCTGTCAAATATCCACAATATTTTTTTTCTTGGAGCATTCCTAGAAACAAATGTTGTGGATATTTGTTAGAATTGCTTCACCAATGTTGTTGATATTTGTTAGATTTGCTTCACAATTATTGTGGGTGTTTGTTACAATCACCTGGGTGAGGAGAACAAATGTCGACAATATATTGTTTCTTTCATTTGTCATGACTTCTACTTCTGCCAGGGTGAACCATAGCACTCGGTTAATTCGAGTCACCCAGGGGAAAAGGCCCTTGATTTAGGGGATAACTGTATTGAAAATTTCATTTGGGGACTAAATCTGAGGTTTTACGGTCAGAAATTTAGTTGTAGATTTGTAACATTTGGTGTTCAAGCATGATGCATGTTAACTGATTTTTCTCTTATAGTTAGGGTTCAGCCATATACAGTCAAACTTCAAATTGTTTTGTCTGAATTGAGATTTTGCATCCCCATCAACACAATTTAGGTGACACTGCTTTCCATTATTGTGAGACTTTTACATGACATTGAGATGAACTGACATCTCAAGCCCTACTGCCCAAACTAACAAACAAACTGCCCAGACACACTTGCACCACTGGGCAGACTTAGACCTTCTAAGCAGAGTACCAGTGCGGTTGGTTTCAGCACTGCTTCGAAGCACCATTCAGCCCAATCCATGACCATAAAATTCTGTTTGAAACAGAGTAGTTTGAGTCACCCAGCAAGAACTATAGCACCAGGGCAAGCAGTGTCATGGGAATAATGTAGGGTTTTCTATGAGTAAAAGTTATATTGTGTCTGCTCATTAGAATTGCCTCATTTAGACAATTCTATTGAGTACACAGAACATACCTTTCAAGATAAAATATGAAAACTCGCCCTAGTTCACCCCTAAAGATTTGTTATCTAACATTATAAGAAGGATTTTCTGCTTGAAGAAATAGATTGGGCTGCCTGATTCTTCCACGAAGAGCTGAAACAGACCACAGATGAGTCCTGATAAACGGCTTAGAGGGGCTAAGCCTGCCCAGGCAAAGTGGTGCAAGTCAGACCATCCATGCATATAAACCCTATTGGTTTCATTGGGCAACATGGCTTGAGATGTCATTTCATCTCAGTGTCGGGTAAAAGTCCCAGAGTCTTCAAAATGACATATATAGTGTTGATAGGGACTTTAAACCTCAAATCAAGCAAATAATAGGAAAGATTGCCTAGGGCATCACGTGAACAAGTCCGTGAAATGAAGACCCACCTATACTACACTTTATTTTATGACATTATTGGTATTACATTATTTTTCTTAGTTTTGCTCCAAGACATAGGTTGTGGGTACTCGTTAGAACCGCCTCAATGAGGCGGTTCTAACGAGCACCTACAACCTATGTTTGGAGTATTTTTAAGGAGAATATCATGGATTTTCATCAGAAAAATAGCCATTTTTGAGATGTGAAAAAATGCACTATGTCGCACGGGTGTGTTATCATAATGGACTCAAGAATGAGTTGGAATCAGTCATGGTATATGAGCCATCAGTGTTTGTCTTTGAAGTTGGACTGTATGTGGTTTGTTGGATACAAAAATTTGTTTTATAATTTCTTATTATAGCCCCGCTTTGAAAAAGTGGGGCTATATTGGATTTGCCATGTCCTTCTGTCATTCCGTAATTCCGTGATTCCGTTAATTTGTGTTGGCTCCATAACTTTGTATCTGCTTAACATATTTTCATGAAACTTCACACAAATGTTAAACACCATAAGACAATGTGCAGAGCGAAGGAATTATAACTGTGGATTGCCTACATTTGGAGTTATTGCCCTTTGAACATTTTCCGTAATTCCGTAATTCCGTGATTCCGTTAATTTGTGTTGGCTCCATAACTTTGTATCTGCTTAACATATTTTCATGAAACTTCACACAAATGTTAAACACCATAAGACAATGTGCAGAGCGAAGGAATTATAACTGTGGATTGCCTACTTTTGGAGTTATTGCCCTTTGAACATTGAAAAATGGCAATTTTAATTGTGTCCGCTTCATAACTCGAAAACCGTTTGAGATATTTTTAGGAAACTTCACACAAATGTTAAGCACTATGAGACGATGTGCAGAGCGCAGGAACCATAACTCTGCATTGCTTATTTTTGGAGTTATTGCCCTTTGAACATTGAAAAATGGCAATTTTAACAGTGTCCGCTTCATAACTCGAAAACCGTTTGAGATAATTTCATGAAACTTCACACAAATGTTAAGCACTATGAGACAATGTGCAGAGTGCAAGAACCATAACTCTGGTTTTTGTATTTTCTGTGTGTCTGTCTGTGTGTCTGTCTGTGTCTGTTAACAATTTTCGTGTCCGCTCCATAACTTTAAAACCCATTCACATATTTTCATGAAACTTCACACAAACATTAAACACCATGAGATGGTGTGCAGAGTGCAGGAACCATAACTCTGGATTGCCTAATTTTTGAGTTATTTCCCTTTGAATATTGAAAAATATCAATTTTAGCCGTCTTTGCTCGATAACTCAAAAACCGTTTGAGATAATTTTATGAAACTTCACACAAATGTAAAGCACCATATTACGTGTGCAGAGCGCAGGAACCCAAACTCTGGATTGTCTACTTTTTCAGTTATAGGCTTTTGAATATTAAAAAATGGCAATTTTAACTATGTCCGCTCCATAACCGTTTCTGATATTTTCATGAAACTTCAAATAAATGAAAAGCACCTTGAGATGATGTGCAGAGTGCAGGAACCATAACTCTGGTTTGCCTACTTTAGGAGTTATTGCCCTTTGAACATTTAAAAAGGCAATTTTGACTGTGTCGGCTCCATAACTCACAAACCATTTGAGATATTTTCATGACACTTCACACAAGTGTAAAGCACCATGAGACAATGTGCAGAGCGCAGGAACCCTGACTCTGATTTGCCTACTTTAGGAGTTATTACCCTTTGAACATTGAAAAATGGAAGATGAAATTTAGTATAAATGTCACAAACAAGGGTTTTGGGTGTCGGGTTGCTTCGGGTGACAGGGTGACAATTGCGGTCCCTGCCTCTCTTTAGCCCCAGGCCTTGTATGTGCGCACTCGCTTGGCAAAGTGGGGAATTAAGCTCAAGACGGTAGCATACAAGACCAGGGGTTTCCGAGCCCAAATACCCTGGGTGACATAAGGATCGCACCAGACACAAAGTCTGATGTGATGTAGGTTAGAGTCAACACAACACACAGTTCACTTTCCCAAATTTGTATATTTAAATATTTTACTATCAAAATTTAGTTAAAGTTCCAAAACTTAATAAAACACGATTGATGCAGACTATTTTTCTTATTTTAATGTCCTATTTTTCCTTAGAATGTCCTATTACTGTCTTTATTCACTTTAGCACAATTTTCCTTTGAATTCACATGAAATGTCAAGTCCTAAACGAGTCCTGAAATGTCAAGTTCCTAACATAATTTGTCACAGTTGTAATGTCGACCAGCATATAATTTTCCCAAAATTTAATGTTCATCAATTCACTTAAATCAAATGTCTTGCAAATTTCCTAAAGTTATCTCCCTTACTTAGCTATTTAATTTTCCTACTTTCCTTATATTGCAAATCACTTCTTACACAAGTCCGTTACTAAGTTTTAACAAAGATTTGTAAGTCTCTACACAGAACTTTGAGTCAAACAGTCTGTGCAGGGTCTACGATGCAAAACCAAGTTAACAGTTCAATTTCGTTCACTATGTATTCTCTGTATTGTATCTGTGTATTGTTATCTCTCTCTCAGTTTCCAAAACTTGTCTCTTATAACTGCTTGTGTGGGCTTATCAGCCCCATCTCAAATGAGCCAATGAACAGGCTTCTATCATCCAACCAATAGTTGCACATTTTTGAAGTGTCAGTTTGACCAATCAAAAGTCAGACCCAAAAGGGTGTTAAAAGATTTTTCTGAAGATAGACAATTTCACCTGAGAAAACAAACCAATTATTTAAAGATTGCAATTTCCTGTGAACAATAAAAGTTACCTATCTCAGAGTGACAACTGTTTCAATAATTTGATCACTTTTCAATTAAGTTGTCTACCAAGTTCCAGTTTGAAACCCAAAGAGTGACTTGTGTTACCTTAGTTGATTAATCTTATTGTTTTGCTTGATGACCTCCCAGCTCAAGCGTTTCAAACTACCTTTGTTGGCTCATAGGTGCTAAAACACTTCTCAAGCCATGGTGCTTAACTTGTTTGTTTGTCAAAACAATGCCTCTAGACCCATTTTACAAAGATTAAGCTTGATGAACAAAATCCTGGGAAAATATGAAATTATGCAATTTAAACTAAAATGAAAAATTAACTTTTTTTTTGAAATTCTGTTTTTCTCATTCACCCATTCTCTCTTACTATGACCTAAAAAAATAAAACCTTTCTTTCAACTTTCATCCCACATCGAAATCCCAATCACACTTATTTATTCACTTATTTTTCTGAAATGTAAATGCCCTAAAATTTTGACTGGTGACATTTTCCCCCACGGTCAATTTAGTTTGTCCCCAAACTAATAAGCATGTATTTTTATTGCTTTCTTTGCTGTAAATTTTTTATTCTTCTTCTTCCTCCTCTTCTTCTTCTTCTTCATTTTTTTTTCCTTTTTCTCATTTTTCATATTTACAACACCAGAATATGTACAAGATCGTTAACCATGCAATATACTATTTACAAGCTCGAGCTTATTGAAAAAAAAATTAAATGTGTTGTCTGCATCATAGTTCTTTGTTTTTCTTATGATTTCCTTATGATTATAACAGTTCTTAATTGGCACATCACGAAATAGTGTCCCTTTAACATCAATATGAATATGGAATTGTCCAGTGGTCCTCCTAACTGGTCCTTGGTGGTGGACTGTGGGTAGTGGGTAGACACATACATTTGCAGGGCTGAACTGGTCTATGGCTCCACTCCATTGAACCATCAGGTCTGCAACTTGAACAACAAGATTAGTATTATGATCATTTTAACCTGCATTATGTCAAATAATGTTAAGGCAGGGATGACATAATGCGACATCTCACATTATGCTCTAGCACTATAAACATCTTTACACATTAACATGCCTGTTAATGTATAAAGACAAAATTTTGTGCCTTAACATGATTTGAGACTGAAATTTACTGAAAGATGGCAACTGCATTGAAATTTTAATTCTGTATATACTGAGACCTTTAAGTTCTGGAATTTCAGTTTGCGCCATTGTATAACCTTAGTACCTTACTCTTTTTCCAAGTGCTCTGTAATAATCTTCCTTAAGCAAACCTATTAACCGATTCATAGTTCCAGGGGGTATATATTTAAAGGGAGACCACTCTGGTGCCAAATCAAGACTTTCGTATGTGAAAAGAAATTGCCATGCTCCATCTTGGGCTGCTCTTATTTCATGTATATTGCCACACAAAAGGGATTTGAGTGGGTCAAAGGGACGTTGTTGATTTTTCTCTTTAAGACACTGGATCTTATGCTCAATATCGGCTTTTCTACTCATTTCAATCAGGCTACTAATAAAATCTCGTGCATGCATATGAGCCATGTTGACAGGCTGATATTGGGGTTCCTGATTGCCAAATTGTATCATGTAGTATGATCTGCCACTTAGAAGTTTAACCCGGACTAGTTTTCCAGTATTATCTACATTTTGTTCCTGATTTTCTTCTCTTTCATTGCATGCTGATGCAGACGATACACTGTTTACCTTGTTCTCATTGTTTTGCTGTTTCTCAGCATCCTGTGGATTATCATCCAACTTACCATCTTTGTTATCTGCCTCTTTACCCGAGGGTTCATGCTGACTTTCAGTCTTTTCAAAGAACTTATGTTTACCTTTCAAGGGACGCCTTCTTTTCTTACCAGACATTGTCCTAGAAGCATGGAATTCCCTTATTAGTACTTCGGGAATGGTAGAAGCAAACTCCCAGGTGGATCCTGAACCTGGCTGCTTCCATTTTACCCTGTAGTACAGAGTTCCATTGCTTCGCCTGGAGGAAAGGAGCTTGTCAATACCTTCCACAGGAAATAATTTCCTTCCATTGACTGGCTCCTGTCTTTCCTGACCTTCCATTCTTTCACGTCTCGACACAGACTCATCTGGTTCTTGAGATGTACCAGGAAGAGGTACAGGCTTTCCTGCAGGCTGTGAGTCAGACTGTCTGAGCTCCTTAGGTGTAATTTCAGGCTGAACTGACTGCTTTTCATTCAGTGTTTTCTTACCATGTATTTTCTTACCCTTTGTAGGTTCTGTTGTTTCTGACTTCTCCTGAGTCTGTCTACTATTATTATTTCTAACATTTGACTTCTTCTGAGTCTGACTACCATTTTTCTCAATATCTACATTTGATTGCTGCTTACTTTGTTTATTTGTACTATTCTGCACTGTATTTGACTTATTTTGCACTAACTCTGTCTGTTTCTTTGTAACATTTCTATTTTTCTCTACTGCTTTTGTATTCTGCTGTATTCTATTTGTACTACCTCTAACATCATTTGACTGCCTTTGATTTTGTACACTATTTCTATCTCTGTTTGCCTCTACATGGGCTTGATTTTGCACTAACTGCTCAGTACCTGTATTTCTGTCTACATTACCATTATCATCACCTATTTCATCTGCATCTAACTCATCCTCACTATTTTCAAGACCTGCTGGAGGGTTTGTGGGCCTATCAGTTGGGTCAAAGTATGGCTTGAGCCTTACTGCATTTATCATTGAATTTACCTCCTTGTTTGTTGCACAGTTCCTTATCTTATATGTAAAGTTTGGGCCTGACTGTGTAATGTAGTATGGACCTGTCCATTTTCTATGGAGCTTAGGAGCTTTACCTGGGGCTACCTTAGTGCAATAGAGCCACACACGCTCAGCTGGCTGAAATTTTGGCTCCTGGGACCTTTTATCATACTGATGCCTATATTTTGCTTGGGCTGCCTTAATGTTTTCAGTAGCAATTTTACGGGTCACTTCAAGCTGTTTTAGAATGTTGGCAAGGTGGATCTTATGATCCTGGGCGAGGTTGTCTTTAGGAAGGAGGGCTGTATCGATTGGGACATGCATTTCCCTGCCAAACAGTAGGAAGAAGGGTGACACTTGAGTCGACTGAGTTGAAGGTGTCATCCTGTAAGCCATCATTAAGGACGGCAGAATTTCTGGCCAATCATCTTGTTTACCTTTACAATAAAGCCTAAAACCTTGTAATATTACAGAATTTGCTCTTTCGACACAGCTATTCGTTTGAGCGTGATAGGAGGAAGTGTAATGCCTTGTAATTTGAAACAGTTCACATAAAGCTTTTGTTAGATTGGACATAAAAGTTTGGCCCCTATCAGATACCAATGTCCTGGGTGCTCCGTACCGAGTAATTACCTCTTTATACAGAACTGCTGCAACTTCTGTTGCCTCCTGGGTCCTAAGTGGGTGAGCTTCCATCCATTTAGAATAAGAATCTACTACTACAAGTATGTGCTTAAACTTATCTTTGGTTGTGGGTAAGCCACTGAGTATATCTATGTGCCATCTTCCAAATAGGTCAGCCACTGGGAGTGGTTGTAATGGTGGTGGTTTAGCATGCACTGGTCTTTTGACCTGCTGACAAGGCTCACATGACCTGATGTATTGCCGTATTTCATCATACATCTTAGGCCAATAGTATTTGAGTCTTATGGCAGCAAAGGTCCTTTCATGACCCTGGTGCCCGCCACCAGCTAAAGAATCATGGTATGACTTCAGAATGTCATTGCGCATGATCGTTGGGATAGCTAGCTGTTTTACAAGCCGTTCCTCCCTTGGAATACCCCGTGTCCTTGGAGTATAAAAGTGGTATAAAAGACCGTCCTCTATTTCAAACTGTGAGGCCTCTGCAACCAAAGTTTTTGCTTTCTTTTCATCATCAGGGACCTCACCTGTGGTCTTATACCTATAAATGGCCTTAAAGTCTGGACAATTCCGCTGCAGACGTTGCAGATTTGGAAACTGCTTTTCCCTGTTTGTGCTGTTGTTTTGTGGCTCAGCATTTACATTTTGCACTTTTATATCGCTCGAGTCATTTGGATAACAAAATGTCACTGCACAGCCAAAAGCACTTTCATCTGGTTCAGGTGTCTCTGCCCCATCCATGGGAGGATAAGTACGTCTAGAGAGACCATCTGCATTGGAGTTATTTTTCGTTGCTTTGTGAATGATCTTAAAGTTATACCCTTGTAATAAAAGTGACCATCTACCTAGCCTACCTTGACAATCTTTGATCTGCTGTAAGAACTTTACAGAAACATTATCGGTATATACAGTGAATGGCATATTAGCAAGATATGGCCTAAACTGCCTTACAGCCTCTACTAGAGCAAGTCCTTCTTTATCTGTTATATGCCACCTTAATTCTTCATTGCGTAATGCTCTACCTCCATAAGCAATAGGATGTTCCCTGTCATTTGAGTCTAACTGACTTAAAACGTAACCAATAGATTCATCAGAAGCATCTACTGCTAAAATGAATGGCTTATCAAATTGAGCAAAAGCTAGCACTGGGGCGGTTATTAATGCCCTTTTCAATGTATCAAAAGCTTCTTGACATTCTTTTGTCCACTGAAATTTTACATCTTTCCTTAACAATTTATTAAGTGGCAAAGCTATTGTGGCAAATCCCTTAATGTATCTTCTGTAATATTGTGCCATGCCAACAAAAGCTCTAACATTTTTGACTGTTTTTGGAACAGGATAAGTTTCTATTGCACTGAACTTTCCAGGGTCTACCTTTATGCCTTCTTTACTTATAATATGGCCTAAATATTTTATTTCTTTTACTGCAAATTTACATTTCCCAGGATGCATTGTTAGATTGGCAGCTCTCAAATTTTGAAAGACTTGGTCCAAATGGTGCAAGTGCTGATCAAAGTTTTTGCTGAAAATCAAAATGTCATCAATATACACTAGAGCAATCTTCCAATTTAGGCCCTTAAGGACCTTAGACATGAGATTTTGAAAGCATGCAGGCCCGTTCATTATTCCAAAACTGAGGCGATTTGGGGTAAATATGCCTTGATGGGTAATGAAGCTTGCCTTCTCTGCGGTTGAGGGGCAGAGTGGCACTTGATTGAACCCAGACCGAAGGTCGCAAACACTAAATATTTCTGCTTGAGCATCTGCCAGGGTGTCAAAAACGTCATTTATATTTGGGATAGGGAATGATATAGGTTCTGTTACCTTATTTAGCTCCCTATAATCAATGGCAAATCTATATTCGCCATTTGGTTTCCTAACAAGTACTACAGGGGAATGCCATGGGCTATCTGATTCTTCTATCAAGCCATTTCTTAGCATTTCATTGGTCAGCCGTTCAGTTTCAGCACGCATTTTCGGGGTTTGCCTATAAGGGGGTTTACTAACGGGATGTGCATTGCCTGTATGAATCACATGACTATGTAAATGTGTTTTTCCTAATTCAGACATGTCCTTTGCAAAAATGTCCCTGTTTCGGCCTAAAAATGCATAAAGTTTTTGTTTTTGTTCACAAGACAAATTAGTATCATCTAAATTTAGGCCTAAATCTTTGGCAATGTTTTGGTAGTGAGTTTCAGATTCATTTTCATCAGTCATATTCAGCACATTTACAGAAGGAAGGTCATGGTCTGTGACCTGTGTAATACTGTGCTCATCAACCAAATGAGATGTAGCAATAACAAAATTTTCTTTCAAAAAGACGGGATAATTTGATGGATTTAGCACCCTGTATGCACAAGAATTGCTATCAGCACTAGTTAAACACTTTCCACCCACTAAGCCTGATTGGTTAAGACCACCAGAAGGTTCCAAAAGAACTGCACTATCAATTAAAGTTGAAGAATTTGAAGAAAATGAAATCCTGACTGGCAAAGTGCATTCAGCCTGTGGTTCAACCACAACAGAAGAAACTGTACGCACAAGCCCTACACAAGTTTTCACTTCCTGACCCAAAGAAATATTACAAACAGATGGTTCTTCATTTTTATATGCTCTATTTTCTGAGCTAGAGCTACTTTTGAAACTTACTGTACCTTGTTCAAGGTCAATTTTAGCCTTATGCTGCTTCAAAAAGTCCATACCCAGAATGATGGGCTGGTGCAATTTTTCAAACAAGTGAAATGTATGTTCTAAAACAATCCCATCAAGCCTAAATGGTAAAGTAACCTGGCCTAAAACTCGGTGGACCTCGCCACATACGCCCACAACATGAGCTAATGAGCTCGGTACAATTTCAACATTTTTGAATGAGCGCCTGTAAATATGCTCACTAATACAAGAAATTTGAGCTCCAGTGTCTATCAGTGTTTTGCTCGTTTGCATTCCTATATTAATTTGCACAAAATTTCCCTCTAAAGGAGCTGACAATGCTACACTGCATGTACTTCTGTCAATTCCTACAGAACTTACACTACACGATTTCTTTGAACATCTCCAGTTTAGCTTATTTTTGTATAGAGCCATTTTTTTTATCCTAATTAAGCCTAAAACAAGACAAACAAAGTAATAAAACAACAAGGAAAATACTGACAGTTTTACTTAGCTGTGTCTGTTGCAGCTGTTCTGTTAGCTGGTCATCAGTTGCACTGGCTGGTTAACATCTAAAGATCTAGTTGTTGGCTGGTTGTTGTCTTGAAGCGTTGAGAGGACGTCAGGTCGTCGTACCACTTATATTCTCACACCACACTGTCACAAACAAGGGTTTTGGTGTTGGTTGGTTCTAGATGGACAGGGTGACAATTGCGGTCCCTGCCTCTCTTTAGCCCCAGGCCTTGTATGTGCGCACTCGCTTGGCAAAGTGGGGAATTAAGCTCAAGACGGTAGCATACAAGACCAGGGGTTTCCGAGCCCAAATACCCTGGGTGACATAAGGATCGCACCAGACACAAAGTCTGATGTGATGTAGGTTAGAGTCAACACAACACACAGTTCACTTTCCCAAATTTGTATATTTAAATATTTTACTATCAAAATTTAGTTAAAGTTCCAAAACTTAATAAAACGCGATTGATGCAGACTATTTTTCTTATTTTAATGTCCTATTTTTCCTTAGAATGTCCTATTACTGTCTTTATTCACTTTAGCACAATTTTCCTTTGAATTCACATGAAATGTCAAGTCCTAAACGAGTCCTGAAATGTCAAGTTCCTAACATAATTTGTCACAGTTGTAATGTCGACCAGCATATAATTTTCCCAAAATTTAATGTTCATCAATTCACTTAAATCAAATGTCTTGCAAATTTCCTAAAGTTATCTCCCTTACTTAGCTATTTAATTTTCCTACTTTCCTTATATTGCAAATCACTTCTTACACAAGTCCGTTACTAAGTTTTAACAAAGATTTGTAAGTCTCTACACAGAACTTTGAGTCAAACAGTCTGTGCAGGGTCTACGATGCAAAACCAAGTTAACAGTTCAATTTCGTTCACTATGTATTCTCTGTATTGTATCTGTGTATTGTTATCTCTCTCTCAGTTTCCAAAACTTGTCTCTTATAACTGCTTGTGTGGGCTTATCAGCCCCATCTCAAATGAGCCAATGAACAGGCTTCTATCATCCAACCAATAGTTGCACATTTTTGAAGTGTCAGTTTGACCAATCAAAAGTCAGACCCAAAAGGGTGTTAAAAGATTTTTCTGAAGATAGACAATTTCACCTGAGAAAACAAACCAATTATTTAAAGGTTGCAATTTCCTGTGAACAATAAAAGTTACCTATCTCAGAGTGACAACTGTTTCAATAATTTGATCACTTTTCAATTAAGTTGTCTACCAAGTTCCAGTTTGAAACCCAAAGAGTGACTTGTGTTACCTTAGTTGATTAATCTTATTGTTTTGCTTGATGACCTCCCAGCTCAAGCGTTTCAAACTACCTTTGTTGGCTCATAGGTGCTAAAACACTTCTCAAGCCATGGTGCTTAACTTGTTTGTTTGTCAAAACAATGCCTCTAGACCCATTTTACAAAGATTAAGCTTGATGAACAAAATCCTGGGAAAATATGAAATTATGCAATTTAAACTAAAATGAAAAATTAACTTTTTTTTTGAAATTCTGTTTTTCTCATTCACCCATTCTCTCTTACTATGACCTAAAAAAATAAAACCTTTCTTTCAACTTTCATCCCACATCGAAATCCCAATCACACTTATTTATTCACTTATTTTTCTGAAATGTAAATGCCCTAAAATTTTGACTGGTGACATAAACATGGACATTCTGGTAATGTATCATGCTCATTGAAATGAGGGACAAGGGCTCACAACTCTTAGAGTTTTTCCAGATAATGTAAAATTTTCAACAGTTATTTCTTGTTCATAACTGTTTTCTCTGCAGCTTAAATAACTTTCTTCTCTGACAGCGCTGAAGCGGGGCTATAGTCAGATCCTCTGACAGCTCTAGTTTTACCTGTTTAAACACCGTTTGTGATTTGTTTATAAAAGAAGGTCTTTAACTGTTAATTATGAGGTATTAACTCTTACAGCATAGGCATATAGGCACCTGCAACAGATTGTTTAGAATCAGAATCTATCGCATCAGCCATCTAAGAACACACAAACAGTAATATTTCTCAAAGATGATCACTGTAAGATTTGGCATTGTCAGTAATGACAGATGAGATATTAACTCTTACATTACAGAAAATTTACAGTAGATATCATTCTGAATATTTTAATATTATTTTCAGAGAAAATTTTCTCCAGGTCAGACATTTCATGTGATTTTTTGTGCAGAAAAGGTTTGACATTTTATGTGAATTATTTACTAATTAGATGATAGTGATGATGATGATCATCATCAGATTTTTGATTAACGTCAGGTACATGGGCAACATCCACATAAGTGGGCCCCCTTCTAGGTAGCTGGTTTGCTGCACGCATGGCTGATCTTATACCAGATCTCCAGGTTCTTCTGTGGCGGTTTATTTATGTTGTTGTTTGTTACTCACTGTGTGTATCACTTGTGTCTTCAGGGCCCAAGCTAGCCAAAAAAATTTGGGAGAAGTGACTTCTCCCTCCTGGGAAAATAGGGAGAAGTTTGCTGGGTCTAGGGAGAAGTGGGTGCGGCTTAACGCCGAACAACAACAATGTAATGAGTTCTCCTGTAAACCCCTATTTGGAGAGTGTGTTTTATAGGGGTATCAATCAATTCCAATGAAGACTAATTCTGCTTTAAAAAGCTTATTTGGTTGGCTGTAGTTATTCTTTCTGTTTTCTGCATACAGTGACCCCTGATCAGAGACCACTTTTGGCAATGTTTAAAAGTGGTCTTAAAGACCACTTTTGAACTGTCCCAAAGGTGGTCTTAATATAATAATTTTACTGTATTTGGGCAAGCTGTAACTTTTGTTATATCCAACCATGTTATAATGAAAGGTGTTATAAAGTAAAGAGGTTTCTATGTAATAGATCAGTTCACTAAGTAACTGTCACAATTGTATTTGAAACAAGGGGGAACAACCTCGCTAGATGAAAATCAGTTGTTATTGTTTATGAATTTGGATAATTACTGAGTAACTGAATATTTACCGGCAAGTAATAATTATTTTCACCTACAAAATAAAAAATTGCTACCTACTTTTGTTGTTGTCCATAAAAAAATGAAAACGATTGATGGATGCAAAATGTAATGTACAAACAAATCAATGGCAAATAAAACCATCAATATTTAAAATTTATTAAATCCTAATGCAGTGTCAATGTTACCGATCAGCTTAATCTTATTACTGTATACAACAGTACTTAACAAAGTACGTCCGCACCCGGACTTTTGCACGAGCTAACGGTACAAATATACCTGTTTAAGTTACATAATCTTGTGTAATCTTAATTGGCTCTTAATGCAATAAAAACTTTGTGCAATCAACCGAGATAGATTTATGACAGTACAAGACTACTAAGGGTGTTGCAAGTGGCTCGAGCTGCATGAGCTAACGGTTAGAATTAAATTACATAACAGTACCAAACTGCAACTGGGACGAAGTGCAGAATAAACAGTTAGCTTTGTTCAGTGCAATTACTGAGATTTCTGACACTAGTGGATGGAAGGATTATCGTCACCTTGTCAGTTTACCGTTACTGTTCATAAGGAAGACACACAAAAAAACGGGCGAAATTTCAGGGCGAAGTTTTTTTCGCTTTCATCGCCAAAGTCGGCGAAGTGAGCCCCAACAGGGCGACTTCTTCGCCCGAGTCGCCCTCTAGCTTGAGCCCTGGTCTTTTTGTTTTGGATGACCATTTGGCCTTTTTGTGGGAAAATAACTGTCCTTCCTTTGTTTAGGTTTCCATTATGGTCTGGTCGCTTCTTGTTTCTTTCCCTTTGGTGTCTTTGATGGGTGGAGTAAGTTAATTGTATCGATTCCTGATCTTTGTTTTACTTCTACTTTGTCTATCATAAGGATCGATAGCAGAGAGCTTCCATTCTCTGCAATCTCTTTCTGTCAGCTGCTTCCAGGTCATCTTGGGCCTTCCTGGCCCCCGCTTTCCACCTACCTGTATGTCTCAGGCAGTCTTGACTGCACCGTTGGAGTGTCCCACATGTCATACAAGGGGAGCCTTCTCTCTTTCAGGATGAGGTCTAGGTCCTCAATGCCAAGGCGCTCAAGTAGCTCACTGGACCTGATGGTGACAGTGTCCTGTGGCTTGACATTGCAGATCTGTCTTATCATTGCCCAGTCATTCCGCTGAAGACGTTGGAGGTTTTGGCTTTATCAATGGCCATGTCTCACTGGCAAGTCACATGAAATGCCAAGCCTTGTTTTCTCTGAAAAAATAAGAAAAAAAAATCAGCTAGTTATGATACTCTAAGGTTCAAAGAAGAAAACTCTTTTGTTATTTAAAGCGACATTTATATATTTCCTTTTGTTGTTTTATCGTTTATCTCAAACCATATCTCAAACCAAACCTGGTGGTTCCTCCTACATGAAGTTAGAAATAATGAAGGTCGACTCACTTGACTGTACTGTTCTTTTATTCCCCAGGAGGAAACTTCTAGTGTTGCAAAGATGGCCTCCTGGTACAACACAGATGATGTCTCAGGACTGTTCCAGAGGCCCAGGTCAGGGGCCTCCAGGCCCAGCTCAGCTGCCTCACCCAGGACACAGTCTCCACTGCCCCAGCCCCCAGCCATCAACCCAACCCTGCTGTCAACCCAGCCTATCCCATCCTCATCACTGGTTTATGCTGCAGCTGCCGCAGGTGAAAAAACGTTTTGTTATATAGCATCGGTTTTCTGCAGTGGATAATGTCATGTTTGTTTGTTTGATTTGAGGTTTAACATCCCTGTCAACACTTTAAAGGCCATTTTGGAGACGTTGCTTCCAATTTTTTGGGACTTTTACCCGACACTGAGATGAAATGACATTTCAAGCCCTGCTGCCAAATGAAACCAATAGGGTTCTTGAGCATGGACGGTCCGACACTAGCACTGCTTTTCCTGGGCAGGCTTAGATCCTCTAAGCGGTTTACCAGTACTCGTGTGCGGGTCGGTTTCAGCTCTGCATGGAAGGTTCATGCAGCCCTTCTATTTCTTCAAGCCCCAACAGGCGGGGGCCGGGATAACATCCTGTAAAAAAATCATATGACCACACGTGTAATAACATATGGTTACTGGCGATTAAGATCTTGATGCCCTCCGTGACAACCGTATGTTTTCTGTTGAACTGTTTCGGCGATAAAATACAATTTAAAATTGTTATATGATAAACAGAATCTGACACTCGTGGTCATTTCATATGAAGTTTATGAAACTCGCCAAATGCTTGTTTCATAAATTTCATATGAAATGACCATGAGTGTAAGATCATTTATGTAAGGATATGTGGGTCTGAGGTTATGAAACATTTTTCATGCTCATCTCCCTTGAGCATGAAATTTGTCCTGCTCATAAATTTGAAAATGCCAACAAGTTGCAAATGCTGTAATTTTGTCAAAAAGTTTACAATGTATATTCATCTTTAAAATGGCACATTTGTAGATGTATATTTTGTATTAGCCTTTACAAATATGACAGCAAATATGGGCTTGAACAAATGTGATAGCAATTCTGTGATATAGCTCTGCCCATGGGCCTTTTTTTGTGTGAAAAGCTTATACTTGTTTTTGGCTGCTTTTTAGCTCACCTGCCACGTAGTGACGAGGTGAGAGTTTGGGATCACTTTTTGTCCGTTTTGCATCCGTGCATCTGTCCGTGCGTAAACAATTTCTTCAAACAACATTTCCTCCTAAACCACTGATTGGATTTTGACCAAACTTCACAGGAATAATCCTTAGGTGGTCCCCTTTTCAAAGTTGTTCAAATGGTTCCGGTCCGTTGCACATCTAGGTCACAGGAGCTAAAATAGAATTTTTTTACTGAAAACTTAAAAAATCTCCTGAAACCGTATGGTCCAGGTCTTTGATATTTGACATGAAGCTTCATCTAGTGGACCTCTATCAAGATTGTTCAAATTATTGGCCAAAAATGCCCCCATGCCGGGGCCCACCAGTTTTACATAGACTTATATAGGGAAAACCTTTAAAAATTTTCTTGTCTGAAACCAGAAGGCCCGGGCCTTTGATATTTGGTATGAAGCTTCATCTAGTGGACCTCCACCAAGACTGTTCAAAATATAGTCCTGGGGCGAAAAATGCCCCCGCGCTGGGGCCAACTGGTTTCATATGGGCGTATATAGGGAAAACCTTTAAAAATCTTCTTGTCTGAAACCAGAAGTCCAAGGTCTTTGATATTTGGCATGAAGCTTCATCTGATGAACCTCTACCAAGATTTTCGAATTTAAGTCCTGGGGCCAAAAATGCCCCCGCGCAGGGGCCCACTGGTTTCACATAGGCGTATACAGGGATAACCTTTAAAAAATCTTCTTGTCTGAAACCAGAAGGCCAAGGTCTTTGATATTTGGTATGAAGCTTCTTCTAATGGACCGCTACCAAGATTGTTCAAATAATACCGTGGTAGCATTAGGGCCAAAAATGTCTCCGCCCCGGGACCCACTAGTTTTACATAGGTTTATATAGGAAAAAACCTTTAAAAGTCTTCTTGTCTGAAACCAGATGGCCCAGGTCTTTGACATTTGGCGTGAAGCTTCATCTAGTGGACCTCTATATATGTTTATATAGGGGAAACCTTTAAAAACCTTCTTTTCTGAAACCAGAAGGCCCAGGTCTTTGTTATTTGGTATGAAGCTTCATCTAGTGGACTGCTGCCAAGTTTGTTCAAATTATAGCCCTTGGGCCATTGCATTGTGGGTAACTAATTGCTGTACTTCCAAGTTAAACCCTACATCTGTAATGTTTATGTCCATGACCATAGACAATTAGCTTAATGTACTTTTCATTGGTCAAATTGTTTACTGCGCAAGCAAGTACATCTAATGCTCTGGTATTTCTTGGTTGAAAAATTGTGCGTGGCTTTTGTATTTGGAAAAGTTGTTGGTGAATCATCATGGCAGTCAGTTGTCTGTCGGTGAGTTGTCATAGATCTTTTTTTTTTTTTATTTTTTAGGGGGAGGGCGTTGTACTCTGGTATTTGCCCGTCTCTGTTTGTAACAGTTGATCAGCAGTTTCAATAGAAGACTAGGGAAGCAATTTTAACCCCCATCGTGCTGAACACAACAACCCCTACCTTTGCAGACAGTGTAGATCCAGATCAGATGGCTTCTGAAGAAGCCATCTGATCAGGATCTACACTGTCATGCAGTTTGTGAATTGAATGAATACAATATACCACGTAATTTGATTGATGGATAGTCAGAAATGGGTGTGGATAAATTAATTTATTCAGCCATGTAAGAAATAAATCTGTTAAAGTTTTTTCATCTTGGCAAAATTTCTACAATATTATCAGGTGGTGGTATTGCCACAGATGAAGATTCGCTCGGACTGCCACTGAACGTCATTGACTTCCAGTCTCTAAAACCACAGCTCAGCTATCTGTTGAATGTGTATGGTGTCAGTTTTGTAAGTATTTTAACCCTTATCTTGCTGTTCGCGACAACCCCTATCTTTGCAAACAGTGTAGATCCAGATCAGTAGGCTTCTGAAGAAGCCATCTGATCAGGATCTACACTGTTTGGCATTCAGTTTATGAATTTATAGCAATAAATTACATCAAGTAATTTGATTGGTTGATAGACAGAAATGGGTGTGGCTTAAATGAATATTCAGCAAGAGAAGGGTTAATTGATTTTTTTTGTTTGTTGAAATAATTCTACAGTCAAACTTCAATGGCTTGAACACCTTTGGGGCCACAAAAATCTGTTCGAGACAGGGGTAGTTCGAGCCACTGAGGGTTACTGTCAAGAGGCATTAAGGGGATAATTTTGGGACTTATTTTCAGTTTTCTATAATATAAATGATATATGTATGATGTGTGTACTCATCAGAATCGCTCTATGAGGCGATTCTTATGAGTACACACAGCATATATTTGCAAGATAAAAGACGAAAATATCCTAAATTTTCCCCATGCCTATTTCTTATGAAGAGAAATTTCCTAGAGATTCAAGAACGGGTTTGTCTCAGCCATAGTTTATGAGCCATCAGGGTTCGAGCCTTCAAAGTTCTACTGTATTGGTAATTCTAACACAACACGTCTATTATAGGCAATGGAAAGGAACTGTGATTTATTCTGCAGTAAATTACAGTCAACTGTGATTTATTCTGCAATAAATCACAGGCAATAAGAGCATGATGCGAATAGCTACCATTTTATGACATCACTCCAAGATTCTTTTGGCGTAAGACAGTGTAACTTCATCATCTATCATCATAAATATTACATAAGGACTTTAAATGTATGTGTTACAGTCAATAATTTTTGCAGGATTTCTTCAGAAAATGGTGAAAGGTTGGGAGAATTTGAAGGAAACAACAACATAAGTGCCGACTTGCAGTGTGTTAGAGTCCAAACAGTAGGGCTGGCTAATCAGAGCAGAAAAGATAATCGATTATCAGTCTCGACATTGCGATTGATAATCGATTAGTTATCGCTAAGGTTTTTGTCATAATTTTACCTGTCTGGCTCTCTGTCTGAGCATGGCTCTTACCATATTTTGCACTTTACCATATGTATATTTGAACAGACAGGCCTGAGCAAACAGTGTAGACCCAGATGCGATGCCGCATAATGTGGCGTCTCATCAGGGTCTGCACTGTTTGTCACTCATCCAGATATTTCAGGCATAACTTTTGGTAGTTAATTGTACATATCAAGTAATCAATTGAAAGCAAATCAGAAATGATAATCATTTTGGGGGAATTTATCGATCGATTAATTGATTATACGATTAATCGTGTCAGCCTTACCAAACAGATCGGCTCTAATGTGTGAATTGTTGAGTACTCAATCAGAGTGTAGATTTTATTTTCTTGTCCTTTGGGATCATTGATTCCATTGTGGAATTTTGAAAATATCTGAGGGTCACTGATGAGGCCTAATTGGCCGAAACTAGCTAGTCTGGCCCAGAAAACATTGTACACTCCATATTTTTCAGTTCTGTGGTGTATTCTTTGCTTCCAAAGGATAACCCTTTTATAGAACATATTTGTCAGTTGTAAGTGGACAAATCACTGGGGCTACCCACAGGTGATTTGATCTGTTTTTACAACTGACCTCCAAACTGTGATTTATTTATACTCAAAATCACTACCTTACAGCTGAGCAACAAACACATTCTGTATAATCTTGAAAAGGGCCCTAAAGCTGCAAAAAATAAAATAATAATGCTGTAAGTTTTAAATGATTTATAGAATGCATGATGAAATTCAAGAAGAAAGCATGGTATCATTATGACAACTTCGGGTGGCGGTCCGCCACATAAAAATTTGTCCTAAACTTGCTGTGGACATTGAATTTTGGATAACCAAATACATCATTAAGGCTATAATGTGAGCAAAATTAATATTCATTAACCCTTATCCCACTGTTCACGACAGCCACTGCCTTTGCAAACAGTGTAGATCCAGATCAGATGGCTTCTAAAGAAGCCATCTGATCAGGATCTACAGTTTGCCATGCAGTTTGTGAATTGATCAAATATATTATATGAAGTAATTTGATTGGTCGATTGTCAGTAATGGGAGTGGCTTGATTAATTTATGCAGCGGGATAAGGGTTAATATGGGTAATTATTATTCCTTGTTGGCACATCATAAGATACAAGCTTGTGAATTGTCTTTGATATCCCATCAAAAGACAATTTTAATGACGTCACGTCTGAGAATGTAATAATGCCTCATAATAAATTCTATAATCCACCGGTGGACTAAATATTCAAATTTGATATGCCCCATAGCCTTATATTTACCTAACTTTTTTGTGTGAAAAAAATCGTGAATAAAATGAGTTTTAAATGTCATATGATATTAAAAAGAATCTTACATTTGTGTTCATTTATTTTTAAATTTATTAAACTTTTTGAAGGAAAGGGATAAAATGCTTGGCAAAGCCTCACATTTTATCCATTTTCCTCAACTTGTTTGATAAATTCAGTAATATTTGAACACTTGTAAGATCCTCTTATTTAGTGCAATAGCCCTAAATATTATTCCTCAAAATCCACTTCCATCCACTGATATTCAGGTGAGTGACAATATACAGCAATATTATTGCAGTTGCTGGATGTAGCTTGGACAGTGCAGGGGTATGCCCCTCAGTGTCACCTATAGGACCTGAGTTCAATTCCTGGTTTGCATGTGGAAGGGTAAGGTCACCTGGTGGTTTTCTCTGCATACTCCAGTCCCTTGGCCCCCCCCCCCCCTCCCCTCATTGTAAGACCACATTACACCAACATCTGTGCCTTCAGAAATATTTAAATAAGTTCACATGTGGTCTTGATGTAATCAATATGGCTCAAACCACTTTGGGACCACGAAAATTTGTTTGAGACAGTGGTAGTTCGAGCCACAGAGGGTTACTACATATTAGTGCCATACCAGGGGGCATAATGGAGATAATTATGGGATATCTTTTCTGTGTTCTGTTGTATATTGTGTGTCACCTAGGCGATTCTAATGAGTTCCCACAGCATACATTTGCAAAATCACCCTACATTGCCCCTATATTGTAAATGGAGGAATTCCCTGTAGACTCAAGAACGGGTTCAACTCATCCATTGAATGAGCCATCAGGTTTTGAGCCATTGAAGTTCTACTGAGGAATAAATAAACATTTTTTTTGTAGAATCTGGATGGGGTTCACAACACGGCAGATGAGATGGAAATGTATGGTGCCGTAAACAGAAAGTTCAAACAAATCTTTAACCGGCAGGAACACATGAAAACTTTCAAGACCTATGATAGGATAGAGGTATGTAAAAAAGAAGTGTTGACATTCTGAAATATCTAAAATTGGACAAATTGACTACAGTCAGCCCTCTTTATACTGACAGGCCATATAAGGGCAGAACTCGTAGTTATAGCAACCGGTTCATTGGAACGAATCCTTGGCCAAAGATGAGACTATTTAATGGAGTGAGTCAATAGCATTTTGTTTAATGGAGATAGTCAATAATATTTTGTTTAATGGAGATAGTGAATACCGTAGTATTTTGTTTAATGGAGGTAGTCAATAGTATTTTGTTTAATGGAGATAGTCAATAGTATTTTGTTTAATATTTAATACTCCAGGAAACAAATGTTGTGGATATTTGTTAGAATTGCCACGGTGAGGAAATTCTAACAAATGTGTACATCATGGATATTAGCAATTCTAACAAATGTCTACATCATTTGTTACTTTTTTATTGCTGAAAATATATTTTATAATAGCAAATGGTATGAAACAAAAACCTGTATTTATAAAGAGGGTTCTCTGTATGAGTTTCCTAGTGTTTAAGGGAATGGAAATGCCTTCAGGGAAGGCAACTCCAGCAAAAGTATTTTTGTCTCCCTTGTCAATCCTGAGTAGCACATTCTTTGCTTTAAGGGAAGACCCCTTTTTCAGTGGGACAAGCTTATAGAAAAGCATACAGGAAGATCCGAAAGTTGTCTCCCTTTGAAAAATGGCAGAAAAATCTGCCAGGTGTTCCCATTCCCCTTAAACAAAAAATTATTTCTTTGCTTCATCGAGAAGGGGTACCTTTTCAAAGGTGTAAATTTAGAAGATTGGTCAGCATACTGTACTGAGGTTAAAATGGCAGCAAAAATATATATAAATATATGCATATATTGATACTTCAATACAGCATGTTAAATAATTTGAAATAGGGGATCTTTAGGAGATGCATCAAAAGTTTAAAATGGCCAAGAGTGCTGTCTCTTAAAATTGGGTCTATCCCTGCAATGGCTTTGAGCCTCACTTAGGTTTTATTTGAGTTGCCAATTTCTACAATGAAAGATCCACTTCTGATTAACAAAACTACCTGTATATCAGTGAAATAATCTTCAAAAGGCCATAAGAGAGAGAGAGAGATAGAGAGAGAGAGAGAGAGACAGACAGAGAGAGAGAGAGAGAGAGAGAGAGAATGAGAGAGAGAGAAGGCCTTTTTGCATCTCTTTATTCTGTTCTGGAAAGACTGTGTGTAAGTGTGGAACATCCTTTATGCCACTTATATGTTACAAGCCTTTCAAGTTTAACTTAGTTTCAGTGTACAGTTCTGAATACTTTCGTCTGAAAGGACCAGAAAGAGTAGGTACCGTATTTACCCTAAGTATTTGGACAACGCATCTCCTTTCCATACTTGTTCTAACTCTTATCCCGCTGTTCACAACAACCTCAACCTTTGCAAACAGTGTAGATCTAGATCAGATGGCTTCTGATCAGGATCTACACTGCTTGACATTTAGTTTGTGAATTTGCTGCAAGAAACTACATCAATTAATCTGATTGGTTCAAAGTCAGAAATGGGTGTGACTAACTTAATTATGCAGTGGGATAAGGGCTAAAATTGTACAATTTACTACACCTCAACCTCGTTATAACACGGAACTCCGGGTCCAACCAACGGACCGTGTTAGTTAACCGAATCGTGTTATAAACGCCGACCGTATTTGTCACAGATCAACCATTGACACAATGGTGATCAATAGTTTCCCAAACAAGATGATGTGCGGTCCGGTTAATGACCATATTTCCCGACTAAAATGTGTTTAGAACTAATCAATGGCAGTAAATACCATGGCCCATCAAGTCAAACAAGTCACTTTAATCGAAACCAGCTGATAAACCATGTTTATATCCAGAAATGGTCCGATCTGACAGCGAGTATGACGCCATTTTGATAGCTGGTTCCCGGCTAACTTTGTTGTATCTGAGCGTCCGGAACCGTACCGAACTACAGTACCGTTAATACATTTCAATGGTGAAATTACCGGTTAGGGTTCGGAACCGGACAATGATCAACACTTACAAGAAATTTGAATTACTTCCCTTGAAATGTCTTACCCTTAATATTTTAGCGATTTGAAACGATTTTTTATGGCGCACATGATTTGTGAATGATTTTCTTACCGCGAAAATCGATCTTGAATATGTTTTATCATTTGCTTTTAAGCTGGAATAAATTTGACTTTCTTTTACATGCGGCTCTAGAAAATGAGTTTTATTGCAGTTGACCGATCACATCGTCTGCATCCATGTTTAAAATCTTTGCTGAGCAGTGATCCTTAACAGATTTTTTTCCGGTTGCATAACTGAATTCTTTAATCTCTTTATCTCACTAAGCCAACACTTTTGATTGTGCCGATGGCAGCTCATGTTTATCATGCATGTCAAGCTAAACAAGTTTAAATACTGTATATTCAGCTCTGCTGGAGGCCTGCAATAAATATCAAAAAGTACCGTTATAAACCGTGTTAGCTACCGTGTTAGCTACCGTATTACCGCAGTCAAAAGTGAGAGGAAAATAAAGTTGTTGTGCATAAAACCTGATACAATCCTTGGATAATATTTATAAATGTTGGTTGGGGAAAATTTGGGGTCCAAACCAAAACCGTGTTATATCCGAATTCGTGCTGTAACGAATCGTGCTATAACGAGGTCCGGGTGTATCTGATGTTGTGGCTAATTGTAAAGGGATGAGTGGCAAACAGTGTAGACCCTGATGTGCTGCATCTCATCTGGGTCTACACTGTTTGCTCAGGCGTGTCTGTCCGAATACATACCTTAAATACGGTATAAGCTCACTGTTTCAAATTACTCTTAACTTGACACAGCTCTTGATAAGGAGGAGTAATGAGAATAATTAGGTGATACTTTGTCTTATTTCCCCTTTGGGATACTTTGTCTTATTTCCCCTTTGGGATACTTTGTCTTATTTCCCCTTTGGGATACTTTGTCTTATTTCCCCTTTGGAATACTTTGTCTTATTTCCCCTTTGGGATACTCTGTCTTATTTCCCCTTTGGAATACTTTGTCTTATTTCCCCTTTGGGATACTTTGTCTTATTTTCCCTTTGGAATACTTTGTCTTATTTCCCCTTTGGGATACTTTGTCTTATTTTCCCTTTGGGATACTTTGTCTTATTTTCCCTTTGGGATACTTTGTCTTATTTTCCCTTTGGAATACTTTGTCTTATTTCCCCTTTGGGATACTTTGTCTTATTTTCCCTTTGGGATACTTTGTCTTATTTCCCCTTTGGGATACTTTGTCTTATTTCCTCTTTGGGATATTTTGTCTTATTTCCGCTTTGGGATACTTTGTCTTATTTCCCGTTTCAAATATATGATGTGGGTACTTGGTAGAATCCCCTCGATGAGGCAATTCTAACAAGTATCCACAATTTATTTTTCTTACATTGATTGATTGTTTGGGGTTTAACGAAACGTCAACCCTTGTGGGTCATTTGTGTTGTCTCCCAGAAAAAGGGAGAAAAGAGATAGAAAAGATAGTATAGATGAAAGTGAGAGACAAATAGAGAGGAAAATGAATGGGGTGTAGAAAGAGAAGAAATAACCACACTCCCTTCTACTCTTACCTACTGCAAGGACAGCAGGCCTTGCTACTTCAAGGACAGCAGGCCTTGCCCAACTGTTAGCCAATAGCAGTTGGATGCCCTAGTGGCACAAGATATACAACACCTTTGCCCCACCAAACCAACCCCATTTTTCATGTAAGAAGAAGAGTAAAAATTCAGTTAATAATCCTCGTTTCTTCTCTTTGTTTCATCTTGAGCTCTATTGACTATTTTTTCTTGTTATACAGAAGCAACTTAAACCACAGGTAATGGTTTTGCTTTTTAAGATGAGAAGAGTTGTTCACTAATGCCTGCAGATCAAGTTTTTTTTTTTCATTCTAATAGAGAGAATAACAGAATATGCTTTGCTTGGTACAAATTATGAATAGCAGAAAAGAACAGACAACAGGGTTTGGACGGTAGGGCTTGAGATGTCATTTCATCACAGTGTCATTTAAAAGTCCCACAAAATTGGAAGCAGTGTCTCCAAAATGACCTAAATAGTGTTTAAGGGGATATAAAACCTCATTCAAACATACAAATTCTGGCAAGCCTGTGCATATATGCAGTCTTGGCAGAGCTACTTAGCAGAGATCTTAAGGGAACTTCATGCAAGAAGTAAGTTATCTAGCCATACTAGCTGCATGTGCTGGTTTTCTGGGTCAAGTTGTTCAAAGCCTCATTAGCCTAACAAGCTTATTAGTTGTCATATTGTTAACTGTTCTAGCAAGTACAATATCTAAACTTTTGCTATTTTTGCTGAAAATATGTGAGCAGCTTTAGCATATGCAAAAGCTGCTCACATTTTTTCAGCAAAAATATCAGCATTGTTGTCATAGTAAATGATCAAAGTTTTAACAATATGTTAATTAACGAAGTCATTAGGCTTGAACAACTGGCCCCAGGTTGTTATTGTGATAAGTGTCTGTTTCTCAAGAACTGGCTCAGAGAGGCATGTTAACCACCCACATTCAAGGTACCTACCATATCTACCATATATATTTGGACAGAATGCTCGAGCAAACCGTGTAAACCCACATGAGACGCTGCAGCGTCTCATCAGGGTTTACACTGTTTACCATTCTTCCAGCTATTTTCTAGACATAAAATCAGGTAGTAAATTATACTTGTTCAAATTTTAGAACAAGCAGTGTTCTGCCAAGAAATTCAAAAACATGGGCCAATGGCCCATCAGACAGGAAATTGTCGGGCCATTTACAAAAAAGTGGGGCCATTCACCAAAAAAGCAGGGCCATTCACAAAAAAAAATCAATTTATACAAAGGTTGAAAGGGCCATTTATCAATCAATATTTTATTTCTGTCCGACTTTTAAATGTGGAAATACAATGTTAAACAGGTGTTGTAGACTTTGACATGAAAATCATGACCTTGCAGTCGGTACACAAAAAAGATCAAACAGAATTTTTTTCTTGGCCTTCAGCTAAATGTGTCTCATTACTATTTTTAGCCTAAGGAAATATAATTTTGGGGAACACTGAAACATGGGTTGATCAAAAAGAGACAGATCAGCCTGCGCAGCCTGATCAGAACATTCGCTGTTGGCTCTACAATTAAGTAGGAATCTGTTACCATAAACAAATTATTATAAGAGCGTTGGGTATTATCAAACCAAAGGCAATATTTACGGCCACTGACACGTGACCAGTCCACAGGTGTCAGGTGTGAAAAACGTGTTGGGTTAATTTTGAGAGGCTAAAAATATATATTGGGCTGCAGATTAATAGACTTCAAAGGAAAGCAACCGGATCAAGACATGATGACGGTTCGTTCCTCGAGAAAAAGGTGCGCCCGGCAATAATTTGGATGCGCCCACGGGCCCATGGATGTCAACTTTTCTGCGCCATACAGATTTTTTCCGCGCCAATGGCGCAAGGGCGCGGCCTTGGCAGAACACTGAACAAGTATGGTAAGGAGTTGAGATGTCTAAATAAACAGAGTAATTATGGTACTTTTGAATTTTGGGAATTTCATCTGCTATGTGATGAGGCCCATTTTCTATGTGCATGGCTGAAGTTCTATCAAGGCTTCACAGATAAGTACTCTTGTCTTAGCCTTTGCTACAAAGAAGCCTTTTGCACTATTACACTACCTAGTGGAACTTTAAATTCAATTAGGATACTTGGTACATATATATACAATCACAATACTTGATGGTAATAGATACAGTTACTAAATACAGTTGCAGTATATGATGGTAATAAACAATTACAGTACTTTATGATAATATAAATACAATTACAATACTTAATGATAATATAGATACAATTACAGTACTCGGTGGTAATATAAATAAAAATATAGTACTTGGTGGTAATTTATATACAGTTAAAGTATTTGATTGTAATATAAATACAATTACAGTTCTTGATGATAATATGGATACAATTACAGTACTTGGTGCCTGTATAAATACAACTACAATACTTGTTGGTAATATAAAAAAAACAATTGCAGTACTTGATGGTAAAATAAATGACAGTACTTGGTGATAATGTAAATACAATTACAGTACTTTATGGTAATATAAATGCAGTTAAGTTCTTTGTGGCAATATAAATACAATTACAGGTCTAGGTGGTAATATAAACACAGTTACAGTACTTGGTGGTAATATAGATACAATTATAGTACTTGGTGGTAATATAAATATAATTACAGTTCTTGATGGTAATATAAATACAATAATATAAAAAACAATTATAGTACTTGATGATAAAATAAATTACAGTACTTGGTGCTAATGTAAATGCAATTACAGTACTTGATGGTAATATAAATGCAATTATTCTTGGTGATAATATAAATACAATTACAATACTTGGTGGTTATATAAATACAATTACAGTACCAGGTGGAAATATAAAAATGATTACAGCACTTGTTGGTAATGCAAATACAATTACATTTGATGATTACATCATTCAATACTATTGCAGTATATGGTACTTAATAAATGCAAATTTTATAACACTAGCAGATAATAACGTAAAAACATTTGCAACATTTTGTGATAACCTTAATGCAATTACAGTTTGTCACAACCTCTTTATAACACTGCTGTTGGGATCCAAAGCAGAGACCATGTTAGTTAAACAACCATGTTAAATCTAAACAAAAATATATAGGTTACATAGAAAAATTTTCATCCTTGGTCATTTTTCTATGTAATCTATATATTTTAGAATCCATCTTTAAACCGAGTTATATCCAGTAATGGACAGTGTTATAAAGAGGTTTATGTGTATTCCATGATCACAACATAAATGTAATTACAGTATTTCATGTTTGCATAATACAATTAGCATTAGTGGATAACATAAATACAGTTTCATTATTTGGCACAGACACATTATTCAGTGAAAAAGAAAATGAACATCACAGAAGTGACAGACTTGAATTTACAGGAAAATGTGACATCACATGGAAGTTTGCTAAAAGCTTGATTTTGATGAAAAACATATTTGAAAATATATTAGAAAAACACAAAACTATGCCAAAGGCATTCAACAGGATTTTTGCTGTTTGAGAATCTTGTTAGATGATGAAAGAATTTGCAGTGTTGCAGTGTTAATGTGAGTAGTGACGTTGAATGATTGGATTAACATGGCATTTAAAATTTAAGTTGACCTGAAGCTCAAGTTTATAGTTGTTAGAAAATATTACAAGAACAATATGTATAACAGTCGAACTTCGATGGCTCGAACCACTTTGGGACCATGAAAATTTATTCAAGACAGCGGTAGTTCGAGCCACAGAGGGATACTATTAGTGCCATACCAGGAGGCATAATGGAGATAATTGTGGATATCTTTTCAGTGTTCTGTATTATAAATGTACGTTGTGTGTACTCATTAGAATCACAATGAGGTGTTTCTAATGAGTACACACAGCATACATTTGCAAGTTAAATGAAGAAAATCTTCCTAAATTACCCCTATATTGTATTTTGGAGGAACTCCCTGCGGACTCAAGAACGGGTTCGACTCATCCATGGTAAACGAGCCATCGGAGTTCAAGCCATCGAAGTTTTACTGAATTATATTGATTTTGCAAGCCTAAAATGTTTCATGATACTTGGTAGAAAAAGTTAAGACTGGTAAGTAGACTGTACAGGGAGAACTGGATTGATACTTCCTTGATGTGTTTACAAAATTATTCTAGGTATTGGACTACTGCTGCAATTATTCTAAAATTTGAACCAAATGTACCATACTGGCATTTTATATAGACACACAATATGACACATGTACCAAAGTGAAGACACAAAGTTTTGTTTGTTTGTTTTTTGTTTGATTTGAAGTTTAAAGTCCCCGTCAACACTATAAAGGTCTTTTTGGAGACGTTGCTTCCAATTTTGTGGGACTTTTACCGAGATAAAATGACATCTCAAGCCCTGCCGCCCAATGAAACCAGAAGGCTAATATATATGCATTGGACGATCCGACTCACACTGCTTTGCCTAGGCAGGCTTAGTCCTTCTAAGCGGTTTACCAGTACTCGTGTGTTGTCAGATTCAGCTCTGCGTGGAAGCATCATGCAGCCCAATCTATTTCTCCAAGCCCTGATGGGCAGGGGTGATCTAGATATTGGACTACTGCTGAATTTATCCTAAATTTTTTTTTTATTATTATTTAGATACTGGACTACTGCTGAATTTATCCTAAAATTTTAACCGAACATACCATACTGGCATTATATATAGACACACATTATGACACATGTACCAAATTGAAGACACAAAGTAGACACTTTTTAACCCTTTTTGTACCAAATAGACTCTTCCACCTTATATAAAGACTTTCGGATGAGTCTTTAAACCGAGGTCCCGTCTCAGTATGACCTTAGCTGTTGGTGGGACGTAAAACTAAAACTCACTCACTCCACCTTATAAATAGCAGGAGTCCATTTCTAAATTTAGGGGTGACAGGTTGTGGTACCTTCAAAATTGATTTGGAAAATGTCTGAACTTTCTGCAAATATTGTAGGCCCCAGCTGGGCCTGCACTGTTTGCCAAGGTACCCATTTTGGGGTTTACAGTACAAAATGGGTTAAAGGAACAATTCCTTTAACCTTTAAAAAGTGTCTGCTTTATACATTCGTGTCTATAGTTACAGTTTGAGATGGATCTTGAAGGGATTTACTGAACAAGACTTACTGTGATAAAATCCTTTTTTGTGATTTAGTACACATTCTGACTGTGGTAAACATCACATTCACCTTTTAAATGGTGTCAGTCTTCTGCAATTTTTCTTGCACTGTCTTGCATAATTTTTGAGTTTGACTTTCGTGTAGGGAAAAAGTTTGATTTACATTTTAAACCATTCGATTGCATTTTATGCTTGCACATATTTATGGTTTTCCAGGCTGTTCATTCCCAGACTCGTCTACACAGTGCCTTGCCAATCTCACACATTTTCTGACATTATCTGATAGACTTGGTGTCACTATCAAGACGTTAGTGATAACATGCTATTTTAATAGACAAGATTTAAGGGGAACGTGAACACCTAGCACAATTTTCCTCCATTTTTCAAAGAGAGACAACTTTTGGGACTTCCTGTTCATTAGCTCAGCTGTTTTTGAAGAAAACGACAAGGTATTGCCATAGCTCTGGCGTCGTCTGCGTCGTCGTGGTGCAAAAACTTGGACATTTTGTAATATCTCTGTCATTACTGAACATATTTACTTGAAACTCGGACTAGTTGTTCATTATGAAAAGGGGACCTCATACCAATAGGTGAGGTAACCCTCAAAATATTTTTGGCACAGTTATACCCCTTTTTGGACTTAGAATTTTTGCAGCCAAGCGTTGGCACCCGCATGCGGTGCTCTTGTTTTTCTATAGGCACAGTCCCACAGTAAAAAGTGGTCAACTCTTAAAGGAAAGAATTTGCTCCTCAGGTTGACCCCTATTGACATGGGAGACAAAAATACTTTTCTGGGAGTTCCCTCCCCTGAAGGTGTACCCATTCCCCTGAAATCTTATGACTTTGCTTTCCTAGCGTCAGTTTTGGAGTGACAGTTTGTCAATTAAATATGGATCACTTAGCATCATGTTGACAAGTCCATGAAATGAATACCCCTCTTAGGTTTATGGGGGTATACATTATTTTTCTTATTTCTCCTCCAAGACATAGGTTGTGGGTACTCGTTAGAACTGCCTCAATGAGGCATTTCTAACGAGCACCTGCAACCTATGTTTGCATTATAAATAAGAAAAATATCACAGATTTTCATCAGAAAAGTAGCCATTTTGGAGACATGAAAAAATACACTATGTCGCATAGGTTTGGACTGCTAGAAAATTTATAGCTGTGTAATTAGATTTCTAATTATGTAATGTGTTTGGTTTTTGATATGATTAGATGGAAAATAGTTGTGAAGGCAATGATCAGGAAGTGACACAATTACCTCACACCTCCCATACCAGACATCAAAGGGAAAGGAACATGAACGTAAATTAACATCACTATCACTATAATGAAAATGTCTCAGGTGGGAAGTCAAAAGGACAGTATTTTCTTGCACACCAGACAAGGAAATGCGTGATTTTACCCTGGGATAGAAATTTATGTTCTGACCTTGGTGTTCCGACCCAGGCAACCAACATAAATGCGCTTCAATTCTATTCAACTGCCGGAACTACTTCCGCACTACTTTTATTTTGTAAGCAATATACATGTGCGAGCTGTCAAAACTAACCAGAGGCGTTGTGCAAGAAAAAGAATCCAATATGGGGTTCTGTTGCAGATGGGCGTTTCCAACCCTTGGGATGACCGTGCTGAGCGGAACCTCGGCGTAGTCATCCCTCGGGTTGGAAACGCTTATCTACAACAGAACCCCATATCAGATTCTTATATTCCCACAAAATGAAACCTACCATAAAAAAAAAATAAAAAAATTGGGACACCTTGAGGCCTTGCTGTAATGCTCCTAAAATTTTAACAAATTTATTTCATGATCCAGCAGGGAGTAGAAAAGATGCAGACGAAATGACAAACAGTGTGGACTTTGATCAGGAGCAGTCTGATCTGGGTCTGCACTGTTTGCTTAGGCCTGTCTGTCCCAATACTTAGGATCATTACGGTACTTTTTTTTTTTTTATATCCGCTCTATGTTTAACTGACTGTACATCTGAAAATGTCGTCTGCTAATGTCCTCTGCTGAATTTTTTTTTGCAAACTTCTAAAAAATATTTTTTTTTTTGCGTAAAGGCAAACAGTGTGTCCCCATATCAGACTGCTCCTAGAGAAGCAGTCTGATTTGGGTCCACACTGTTTGCAAAAATGACTTTTAAAGTAACCAGCAGAAGACAAAGCAGATGACAATTGACTTGATTAGAATTTTTACCTAGCCTGTATGAAGTACATGGAGAGCTATTGTTGTCACCTCATTTGTGCAGGTTTGCGTGTGCGTGTGCATGTGCGTGTGCGTTCCCGTCACACTGCGTTAAAGTTTTTCAAATGCTTATATCTCAACAGTCACTTATCACAGAGCACTTATATTTGGAACTTAAGTACCTGGGAGGGTCTTCTGATGTTCAAAGACAACAGACCCCTGGGTTCATGCCCCGGGGTGGGGCTAGGGTTCAAAATGTAGAACACCTCTGTAAAACTGTGTTAAAATTTTTGAATTGCTTTTATCTCAACAGACACTCATCACAAAGGATTCATATTTTACAACTTGGATACCCGGGCGTGTCTTCTGAGATTCCAAGACAACACGCCCCTGGGTTCATACCTGCGAGGACGGATGGGGTGGGGCTAGGGGTCAAAATCTAGGACACCTTTGTGATTTGTTATATACATTTCCATTAAGCTAACAAGTTATAAATACAATTGGTTATATATCAGCCAACCATGTGACGTTGGTTCAAGTGTAAAAGGGTGAAGGTCATGGTGACCTACATTTCACGGTCCAGTGATTTTGCCTTATATCTTGAAGACTCTTGTTGTAGAAATGTCATACCGGGGATTTTAGCACCACGTGACCCCATGATTGACCTCAAAATATATCTAGGTCACTGTGACCTATATTTCATGGTCCAGTGATTTTGTCTTATATCTTGAAGACTATTTGTTGGAGAAATGTCATACCTGGGATATTAGTACCATGTGACCCCATGATTGACCTCAAAATATATCTAGGTCACTGTGACCTATATTCCATGGTCCAGTGATTTTGCCTTATGTCTTGAAGACTATTTGTTGGAGAAATGTCATACCTGGGATATTAGTACCATGTGACCCCATGATTGACCTCAAAATATATCTAAGTCACTGCGACCTATATTTCATGGTTCAGTGATTTTGCCTTTTATCTTGAAGACTATTTGTTGGAGAAATGTCATACCTGGGATATTAGTACCATGTGACCCCATGATTGACCTCAAAATATATCTAGGTCACTGTGACCTATATTTCATGGTTCAGTGATTTTGCCTTTTATTTTGAAGACTATTTGTTGGAGAAATGTCATACCTTGAATATTAGTGCCATGTGACCCCATGATTGACCTCAAAATATATCTAGGTCACTGTGACCTATATTTCATGGTTCAGTGACTTTTCCTATTATCTTGAATACTATGTACAGGAGAAATGTCATACCTGGATTATTAGTTCCATGTGACCTGATAATTTACCACCAAATATATCTCAGTCACTGTGACCTCTGTTACATGGTTCAGTGATTTTGTCTATTATCTTGAATACTATTTGATGGAGAAATGTCATACCTGGATTATTAGTTCCATGTGACCCCATGATTGACCTCAAAATATATCTAGGTCAGTGTGACCTATATTTCATGGTTCAGTGATTTTGCCTATTATCTTGATTACTATTTGATAAAGAAATGTCATACCTTGATTATTAGTTCCATGTGACCTGCTGATTGACCTCAAAATCTATCTAGGTCATTGTGACCTATATTTCATGGTTCAGTGATTTTGCCTATTATCATGAATAATATTTTTATAACGAAATGTTATACCTGGGATATTACTTCAATACAACCAGATGATTGACCTCAAAATATATCTAGGTAAGTGTGACCTATATTACATGGTTCAGTGACTTTGACTTATATCTTGAATACTATTGGATGGAGAAACTTCATATCTGAATAACCAATTCCATGTGACCAGATGATTGACATAGAAATATATCTAGGTCAGCGTGACATATTTTCATGGTTCAATGATTAGCCTTATAATTCAGACACAGTTTGATTCTGAAATGTTATATCTGGAATATATACTGACCGGAAATAGAAACTATACACTTTTAAATTGTCTCGCCTGACAAAACAAGTGGATAATTCAGTTAAAAATTACTGATTAAGGACTTTACTAACTATCGACATGAATCCTGTAACAATTTAAAGAAAATCTGGTGTTCAAAATAAAAGTTTTTGGGAAAAATGTAAAAAATTGCATTTTTCACAAAATCTGTTTGTAATCGAATTTTGACTTCAACAATTATTGCGTATAGGTAACAAGTAAAAAGCAAGGAATAAAAAAATAACATAACATCTAAAATTTATCGAGAAACAAACATTCTATTGAAATCTCAAAAACTGCTTTTTTTTCAGCGAAATTTTCAAAATAATGTTTCAAGCCAAAAATCGACCCGAAAGTGCCTTCAATCGTTTTAGCATTCTCAGTTGTGTCTTAAATATTGATAAAAACAAAAACCACAATCTGAAATGCCATACTTTTCGCTCACTTCCGGTGGTTTGGTCCAATATTTAAACGTCGATAACATTTCAACAATTGTGAAAATTTTCATTTTGTAAACAATATTCCCAACGTTAAATGATGCGTAATACCTGGTAAAAATGGGAATCAGATTCGCGACACAAAAAGTTTGACTCAATGGAAACTTGAACAGCATAATTTTGACCCTTGCTTTGAACCTGTGGCTCTACCCGTTAACTCGTAGCTATCATTAAACATTTTATTCGATAATTCAGACATGCCACTGATGATAATTTACATAATTGGAATTCAAATTTCATTAAAATGTTTCGCCAGTGACAACTTAAAAATGAGTGTATAGTTTCTATTTCCGGTGAGTATATGTTCCATGTGACCTGATGATTGACTTCAAAATATATGTGGGTGAATATGATCTATATTTCATGGTTCAATAGTTTTACCTTATATCTTGAAGGCGCGAAACAGGGAGCTACGCTGTCATGTGACAGCTCTTGTTTTGGTTAAAATTAGCTATTGCAGGTTGTTAAGTGAACATAGAATGTCTTTGAATTCTAACAATAGTATTATAAAAACTTGGCAATTGTAGAGAGATACACTCCTACTCATTTGCATAATCATTGATGAAATGATTAATATATGCATACCACTATAAATAGGTGGGACAAGAAAACTGGGGGATAGACACTCCGACACATGCCCTGAAGCAGGAATCCAACTGGTTACCATTCATCAAGCTGAAGCCAGAGCCGGAAGCCAACCAGGAGAAGAACTGGACAAACTTGAGACAGAAAAATAACATTGATGAAATTCTACGAATGCAAGCACATTGTCTACATGTCTCAGAGCCAGAGGTAAGATTTTTCTTGCACACCAGATAAGGAAACCCATAATTTTAGCTCGGGATAGAAATTCTGTTCTGACCCTGGTGTTGTTACCTAAAATAAAGTATTTTCACGTATTTTATGAATGGACTTGTTGAATATGACCTCATATGCGCCGTTGTTAAGTTTGACATCACAGCACATTACGTGACATCACTAAACATCACAACATGGCCATGACAATATGGCGGACGTCGGCAACAGAGGTGACTGTATTATCAAAAATCCATGCTCAGAAATGAAAGGTATGCAAGAAAAAGAATCCTACATGGGTGTGAGGGTTAGATAGAAAAATCGGTCCCTCCGGATGGATTTTTCCATCCATCCCTCTCACCCATTCAAGATTCTTATATTCTTGACCATTTCAGTGGCTCAAGCTAATGCGCATTTGACTTGTGATCAGGTCACAGGTTTGATCCTCTCTCGGTCTTGCAACATTCTTTTGTGGAGATTAACCACAACATATTTTCTCTCCTTTCCTTCTCCTTGTTGATCCGTACAGTGTGGCCATTTCCAGAATTATTTCTGATGTGTGAGTGAGTGAGTTTAAGTTTTACGTCCCACCAACAGCTAAGGTCATACGGAGACGGGACCTCGGTTTAAAGACTCATCCGAAAGTCTGGAGAAGCCCGGGATCGATCCTGCGATCCCTGGTTTACAAGGCGAGTAGCGTAACCACTGCACCATGGAGGCTTCTAAATTTCTGATGTGTTTGCCAATGGAAAGCCATTGGAAGACTTCCAAAATCTCGGACATACCCTTCTCGGCATTTATTCCTTTTCTTCGTTCAGGTCGATAGGCATGATGGGCGAAGCTTGCTTACCAAGAATGCTTACTATCCGTGGATGCCAGATTACACTCTTCTGGAGTCCATGTCTGTTGATCTGAACATTGATATTTGCCATTTGTCTATGGATTAATGATTTTGGATTAACACTTTGATACTATGACCTAAACTACTTTCCACTGATTAGAGAAGGGCAGTTGTCAGTTTCTGGTGAAAAAATGCCAAGCAAAAGAATAAATAACCTCAGATAAGATTTCCTTGTCAAGGTTTCAGCCCCATTATTGATTATTTTCTCACCCATCCATTTTTGAAAATTATATATAAAACATTGTATAGAAGTCATCATATTTACCTGATTTTTTTTTCATGCACATTGAATGGCAGATATTTGTAGCCAATCAGAAATCAACAATGAAATATACATGTATCCTTTGTGTCAGTTGCTAATTTTAAGCTTTCATGTGACAGGTATTGTCACTGACCGGAAAACAACATGGTAACTATTGAACTGTCCTTATCCGGCTGTCATGACATCCCCTCCCTTTGCAAACAGTGTAGATCCAGATCAGATGGCTTTTGCAAACAGTGTAGATCAGTGAACTCAAGATGTAGATCCAGATCAGGAAGTCATCTGATGAGGATCTACACTGTTTGACTTTCTGTTAATAAATTACATCAAGTAATCTGATTGGTTCAGAGTCAGAAATGGGTTTGGCATAATTAAAGATTCAGAAGGATAAAGGCTAAATTAGCCAGTTACAGTCTGATACAGGTTTGAGAGTTCAGACCCAAGAGTTGGGCAAGTGCTGTGACCGAAAAAAAAATCAAATCACCATAGAGGATCTTACACTAGTGGTCGTTTCATACAAAATTTGTGAAACGAGCTTTGGCGAGTTTCATAAATTTTGTATGAAATGAAGACCAGTGTAGAATCCTTTTATCATATTAACCCTTACCTTGCTGATCACGACAACCCCTATCTTTGCAAACAGTGTAGATCCAGATCAGATGGCTTCTGAAGAAGCCATCTGATCAGGATCTACACTGTTTGGCATTCAGTTTATGAATTTGTAGCAATAAATTACAAAGTAATTTGATTGGTTGATAGACAGAAATGGGTGTGGCTTAAATGAATATTCAGCAAGAGAAGGGTTAAGATTTTGAATCAGATTTTATCACTGAAGAAGTTCAAAAGAAAACCTAGAGTTGTCATGAACGGCATCATGACATTACGCCCCAGTAACCATATGTGTTATTATATGTGTGACTACGGTATATGATTCTTATTATATGACATTATCCACTAAATTACAGAGACGTTATATGATAAAGGTTTTTATTGCCAGAGAAGACCAAAAGAATTTCAGGCAAAAACATAGAGTTGACATGGATGGTATCATCAAGTTAACGTGTCCGTGTAATGAATACCCCTCTAAACCCCACTTTATACAGAGAAAGTTGGGATTTAGAGGGTATACATTGTTTTCTTTATTTCCGCTCTGAGACATAGGTTGTGGGTACTCCTTAGAACCCCCTCAATAAGGTGGTTCTAACGAGAACCCTCAACCTATGTTTGGAGTTAAAATAAGAAGAATATCACCAGATTTTCATCAGAAAAATGCCCTTTTTACTGATATGAAAAAATGCATTTTGCCTCACAGATGTGTTATCGTCTTGCATGGTTTTATGCCCTATTGTGGTTGTATGATATTTATGACAAGATTCTATCCACTAAATATGATATTTATGACAAGATTCTATCCATTTAATATGATATTTATGACAAGATTTTATCCACTAAATATGATATTTATGACAAGATTCTATCCACTAAATATGATATTTATGACAAGATTCTATCCACTAAATACATGCAACAGGGATGTTATGTGATTAAAAGTGATATTCTTGTCCCTGGGCTAGTAAAATCAATCACATATTAGCAATAATTTTGTCCATTTTATCTGCAGCGAGTACAAGAGATTCTCCAAGAGCATGCGGCTGCCGTGAAGAACCCCAGGGGAGTTAAGCCTGTCAGAGTGACAACTCATCAGACACCTCATAATACCATGGAGGTGTGGAGGAAAATATACAGTACTAGAGAACCCTTAATTGAGTAGGTATTACAGTGCCTTCTACAGTCGAACTTCAATTGCTCAAACACCTTTGGGACCTCGAAAATCTGTTTAAAGCAGGGGTAGTTCGAGCCACTGAAGTTTACTGTCAAGAGGAATAACGAGATACTTTTGGACATATTTACGGTGTTCTATAAGGAAAAGTATGCTGGTGGTTCTCATTAGAACCACCACATACATTAGTAAGATAAAAGCCTGAAATCTCTTAAATTATCCTCCCACTACTTCTTATATACCGTAAAAATTCGGCTATAAGACGAGGATTTTTCCCTCCAAAATGAGCCCCAAAAAATGACCCCGTCTTATAGCTCAGGTCATGGACTGCAGGCTTTTTTCCGGCAATGTCCGGCAAAGATCAGACATACGGAAAAAGCTGATCGGTAATTTTTAATTGATATAAATCGCCGCCCACAAACCAACGCTACGATTTTTCTGCACACGATCGGTAAATGACGTCATACGACACCATTACCCCCACACGTGTTTAATGTCATTGCACGTATCTCTTTCATAAAAAAAAATGTTTGGAACCGGTAAAAAATTTTTTCCCGATAGCTAAGCGGTTTTGAATAGAGGTGGATAGAAAATCAGTGCTTTGCACAGCTCCCGAATTATCCCCAGAAGCTCTGTGTCAATAACCAACAACAGCGTTCGACTTTTCCCGCCAACGTCTGCTATTTTGCGCCAAAACATAACCATTCATGAAATCATAGAATAGTCCGATTGTATAATGCAAACATCAAGCGTTAGATGTAGCTATTAGTCGGAGGAGCAATTAAATCATTTTCACATTGATTGTGGATTAAATTTTATGACTGGAGGATAAACGCAAATTAGAGACATAACTTGACTATATTTTTACACCTTGTCGACACGCACCGCAGGGTGGCAATTATACGACAGGGATTAACAATAGTGTCATACTTGAACCGTAATAAATACACAGATGGTTTGTCTCTGAATTGACAGCGATTTTCTTACTGGTCTAGTTTTACCGTATTTTAGGACTCAAAAAGACTGGCAGTTGTAGAGGATTTTTTTTTTTTTTTGCACTTGTCCCGACCGAGCGTCATAAGGTCAAAGTGCACCTGCCCGGCGTGATCTCGGTCTTGTCCCGGACAGCCGGGAAATGGATTTGTCAGCCCGTCGTCTATTAAATAGAAGTCTGTGTAGCCTAAGCCAGCTATGCATGTACAGGGCCGACAGCGATACGACGTATCGGCCCGACGTTTACCGCCGACGTTTGCCGCTATTTTGTGCTAGCTGGGGCATTAGTTCTGAAACTGAATAGCTAGGGGTTGTGTTCCCCGATAAAAAAAAACATTCAGTTACTTATAAAAAAGCTGCAACAAATATTTCTAAATTTTGTGGATGGAAATGAATTTCCCCCCTTTCCCAACGCTTAATAGATGTACCTATTTGGAGATTGATCATGAAATCTTTTCTACGGTCATTCTCACCCTTCCGCTGATTCAAGAAGGGCAGTTGTCAGTTTCTGGCAAAAGAATGTGCACTGAACTGGTTAACCGCTTACGTATAAGCCTGCCCAGGAAAGTGTTGATAGGTAAACTGACTGGCTCAAAAATGACCTAAATAGTGTTGGCTGGGCCGTAAAACTCCAATACAAACAAAGATGTACCTATTCAGATTCAATAAGAGTTGTCTCTCTTTGTAACTCTTACAAACGAAGACACAGAATATCAACAGACATAAACAAGCGGCCAAACAAGCCATGTTAGGGCTGAGTAGAGGGGTTTTCTGACGAAAAAAGGCCGATTTCTCACATCTAAATGGCATCTGGCGGTAGCAGATAGGCCTCGACAGATATGGCGAAAATTTGACCCGTCTTATAAAAGAGTATAAGCAAAATCCCACCTTAGAAAAACTGAAAAAGGGGTCCCGTCTTATAGCCGAATCGCCTTATAGCCGAATTTTTATGGTAAGGGCTCAAGAATGGTTTCGACTCAGCCATGGTAAACAAGTCATCGGTGTTGGAGCCATCAAAGTTCTATTGTAGTAAACATACATTGTAGCTCAGTCAGATGCGCATCTGACTGGTGGTCAGAAGGACTTGGGTATGATACCTGCCGGTGTGGGCAACATTCTTTCATGGAGATTGATCATGAAATCTTTCCTATGGCCATTCTCTCTCTTCTGCTGATTCAAGAAGGGCAGTTGTCAGTTATTGGCAAAAGAATATGCACTGTACTGGTTAACGGCTTATGTTTAAGCATGCCCAGAAAAAGTGTGGATGTGTATACTTACCAGCTCAATATGACTAAAATAGTGTTGACTGGGCCATTAAAGGTGAATACATGTACAAACAAACAAACAAACAAACAATCATTTATTTTCTTTTAAACAGTGGAGATGATGATGAATCACTTGCGATGGTGGATATTGATGAACGGGACATCGAGAATGTTAATTTCAGCAAGTCACGCTCTGGTAGTGCCAGGAAGAGAAAAGACAGTTATGACTATATGAATACTGTGCAGATGTTAGGTAGGTATTTAGTCTGCTCATAGTTGAGGGAGACATGTATCATATACAGGATCTTACGAGTAGTCATTTTATGAAATTTATAAAAAGAGCCTCTGGCGAGTTTCATGAATCGTTTTGAAATGACCATGAGTGTAAGATTCTGTTTATCATATGGGCCCCGTCAAGCTATTTTGGTACTTATCGCCTATGTGAGCAGCGATGGTTCAGGCGAGCCTGCGCATCCGCGCAGTCTCGCCAGAACCTTTGCTGCTCGCTCATACAAGCAGTGAATCAAGAGGAACCTCCAGACAGAAAGCCATATCCCTGGCCCCTCTGAATGGCTTGGCATGCGCAGTTAAAATTTGTCGTGACAGAATGCTCGAAGACACAAATTCGCTTGGCGGGGCTCATATATCCATTTTAAATCCTGTTTTATTGCCAAAGTTCTAAAGAATTTCCGTACATGTAGAAAACATAGGGTTGTAACTGTATGATGTCGCGTCTGAGAAAGTAATAACGCCATGCAATAAACTCCATAATCCACTAGGGGATTAAATTTGCAAATTAGTTAGATATGCCCCGTAACATTACATGTACAATGTTGTATTTACTAATGGCGGAATCTTGACTTTTTTTTAGTACAAAAGTCGCGAATTAAATACTTTTTAAGTTTCATATGATAAATGGAATCTTGCAATCTTGCATAATGGAGTGTATCTACCTAATTGCAAATTTAATCCACTTGTGGATTATCAAATTTATTACATGGCATTATTACATTCTCAGAAGCGATGTCATATGATAAAAGCTTTTATTTGATGGATAGGTATTGATTTTTTTGCAATCTGGATAAGAATATCATTTGCATAGGGTGTATCACCCTCGTTGTATCACTCTCCTTTGACAAAAAAAAAGAAGTCGTGTTTCTGGCAACAGGTAATACACTACAGTTTTGCAGGATGAAAGCCTACACGGTTATCATGTAATTACAATTTGGGATCTTATTAACCTGCACAGAGGATGATTCTCCCTGCACAGGGGGCCTCCAATTAAATTTCTGATCGAAAGGACGGTGTAATTTTTGGCAAATGATGCCATTGGAGCATGTTTGTACACCGAAACTTTATCATCACTGCCAAGGATTGAACCTGCGACCTCTAACCTCAAAGACAAATACACTAACAACTGAGCTACCACACTCAGCTACTCCATTTACTACCAAAATGTGAAATAGCGTGTATTGTACTGGTTAAATGCCTAAAAGGCCTAAACCTGTACTGGCTGGGCAGTTTTGAACTCCAAAATGAATAAAACTACAGTCAAGACTCTTAACAGTGACAGTGGATATTAGAAGAAAACTCTTTTTAACGGCAGTTTCAGTTCAACAGATGAGACAGATAAATGGCGATATTCAATGCCTTTAAAATTTTTAGAATATTCTAAGAAAAAAATGTTATGCATATTTGTTAGAATTGCCTTGACGAGGCAATTCTAACAAATGTGCACAACATCTTTTCTCAGAAGAAATACTGGAAAGTGGCCCTTTATTACATGTATTCACTTGTACCTACATATACCTGTTATAGTTATCAAGATTGGGATTCTTTGTAGTGGCAAATTCTTTGTAATGGCAAAATGTTTGGGTCAGATATTGTCATTAGAACTAGGGGCCTCTGTATAAGATGTCTTTCTTATTTAGAATATGGGAAAGGTGCAAATGGTAAGTTTAATAAGCAGGTACTTGTTGTAATAATAATTTGAGTCAGATCATGAGACAAGGGAACTTGTCACATAAGTGACCAAACACGATTCAGCCGAGCCTGTGCTGTCAAGGTTCAGCTGAAATTCTGCTGTTAAGGCTCGACCGAGCCTGTGCTGACAAGGTTCAGCCCAGCCTGCACAAACAATGTTCAGATGAGCCTTCACTGACAAGATTCAGCCAAGCCTGTGCAGTTAAGGCTTAGCTGAGCCTACACTGACAAGTTTCAGCAGACCCTGTGCTGACAACTTTCAGCCAAGCCTGTGCTGACAATATTCAGCCGAGCTTGCGCTGACTAGGTTCAGTTGAGCCTGCACTGACAAGGTTCAGCTGAGCCTCTGCCGTTAAGGCTCAGCCGAGCCTGCGCTGACAAGGTTCAGCCCAGCCTGTGCAAACAATGTTTAGATGAGCCTGCACTGACAAGATCCAGCCAAGCCTGCGCAGTTAAGGCTTAGCTGAGCCTGTGCTGACAAGTTTCAGCCTAGCCTGTGCTGACAAGGTTAAGTTGAGCCTGCACTGACAAGGTTCGGCTGTGTCTCCATAATTAAGGCTCAGCTGAGCCTGCACTGACAAGGTTCAGCCAAGCCTGCGCTGACAATGTTCATCTGAGCCTGCGCTGACAAGGTTCATCCGAGCCTGCACTGCCAAGGTTCAGCAGAGCATATGCTGACAACGTTCAGTACAAAGTTCAGCTGAGCCTGCACGATTAAGTCTCAGTCAAGCCTGAGCTGACAAGGTTCATCTGAGCCTGCCCTGACTGTTCATGTTCAGCCAAGCCTGCACTGACGAGGTTGGCCGAGCCTGAACTGACAGGGTTCAGCCGAGCCTGCACTGACAACGATCAGCCGAGCCTGCGCTGGCAAGGTTCAGCTGAGCCTGCACTGACAATGTTCAGCCGAGCCTGCGCTGACAAGGTTTAGCTGAGCCTGCACTGACAATGATCAGCCGAGCCTGCACTGACAAGGTTCAGCAGAGCCTGCACTGACAAGGTTCAGTTGAGCCTGCGCTGACCAGGTTCAGCTGAGCCTGCGCTGACAAGGTTCAGCTGAGCCTGCACTGACAAGTTTCAGCCGAGCCTGTGCTGACAAGGTTCAGCATAGCCTGCACTGACAAGGTTCAGCTGAGCCTGCACTGACAAGTTTCAGCTCAGCCTGTGCTGACAAGGTTCAGCTGAGCCTGTGCTGACAAGGTTCAGCTGAGCCTGTGCTGACAAGTTTCAGCTCAGCCTGTGCTGACAAGGTTCAGCCAAGCCTGTGCTGACAAGGTTCAGCTGAGCCTGTGCTGACAAGGTTCAGCCCAGTCTGTGCTGACAAGGTTCAGCTGAGCCTGTGCTGACAAGTTTCAGCCGAGCCTGCGCTGACAAGGTTCAGTTGAGCCTGTGCTGACAAGTTTCAGCTGAGCCTGGGCTGACAAGTTTCAGCCGAGTCTGGGCTGACAAATTTCAGCTGAGCCTGTGTGCTGACAAGGTTCAGCAGAGTTTGCACTGACAAGTTTCAGCTAAGCCTGTACAGGCAACTTACAGGACTAGTTTCACAACTTCTCGCTTGAAGCTGCCTTAAGGTATATACTACATGTCTGCGGCAGCAAAGGCTCTGGCGAGACTGCGTGTATGCGCAGGCTTGCCCGAGCCTTTGCTGGTTGCCTGTGCGATAATTACCCTTTTCTAATGAAGTGGCTTATTAGCTTTTGTGTGACAGTATGATCATTGTCTTAAGAAGAAGCAAATTGTGTTTGTAGGTTGATGAACCAATAACAGGGCCTCGTTGTTCAAAGCATCCTTAGCTTAACAAGCTCGTTAGTTTGTGTTTGTAGGTTGATGAACCAATAACTGGGCCATTTGTTCAAAGCATCGTTAGCATAACAAGTTCGTTAGTGGTCAAGTTGTTAACTGTATTAGTAAGTAAGGTGCCTAATACAATGATTTTCACTGAATAAATGTGATCTGCTTTTTCATTTGCAAAAGCTGCTCACGTTTTTCCAGCAAAAATCTCAATATATTTGCCATACATTAAATGAGCAAAGTTTTAATAATAAGTTAACTAAGGACACCGCTATAATGCTGCGTTAACTGAAAACACTGTTTTGAATAATTGGACCCAGGTGTTTTTTAAAATTCTAAAATTTGCTCAAAATGATGCTGCAGTATTAACTATTTGTTAGGATGATGCTTTACTGACCTGCATGCTTGTCAGTGTTGTGCCTAGGTCTGAAATTATAAGGGTCACATGCACCCCCCCCCCCCCTCCCCCCAACTCCGATCTTTTCCAGGGAAAATTTAGAAGAAATTCTGGGGAACACGGACTGTTAATAGGCAAAAGGTGACCATATAGTTCTGTATCTCAAAACACTCTGCACTGCCTCAGAAGTCATATTGTTGGCCTTAAGAGCCACAAACTGCATGATTTGCAGCTGCCTCTTTGCCATCTTGATGCTTTAGACTGGTTTGCATAACAATTTACATCTAGCAGTACAGTAACTATTTGAAATTTAGAGCAAGTTCAGTTGACCTACTATAGTTAACTCTACTGACATCAAGAATCATCAACAACACCAATCAGGTTGACCCTCGAGTAAATCAAAAGTATAAACAACATGGCTTACGTTTTTCTTTGGAAGAAAGTTTACATTTTCAGTTGAATGTAACAGTAAATAACGTGTTTTCAAGTTGGATGTGATATTTCAAACAACTGCCTGTAATTTCTAATAATTTGCAGGCAGGAGTTAGAAATAATTGAATTTTGGATTGCGTTTATCTTACAATTCTCCACTGTCCGCCATGTTTGTTTTTGTTGTTACTCTTCCAACTCCCCTACCAGGCTGGTTGAACTCGAGTTAACTCTAGTAGTCGCAATATATTCCTACTCCCCACGTTTTGGTGTAACTCTAGTTAACTCTAGTAGGTCAGCTGAACTCGCTCATAATGTTTTAGTGAACCCGACTGGGTATAGTTCCATTTTGGGTTCCACCTTTATTACCATCTGAATTGTAGGTAAAGAAACTAATGGACTGAATGGACCAAAAGTATAATACTCATGATTTTTCAGGCCATCAGTTTTTTTTAGTGGGACATTGTTACAAAAACCTATCTTGGGAATAAGGCAGTGGTACTATCTAGGCACAACACTGCTTGTTTATTGAAAATTGTTTTATGTAAGCCCTGTTGTCTATTGTCTGCTCAGGCTTTTGACTGAAGTGTTGTAATGCTAAAGCCTTAAAACAAAAATGATACTTTATGTCTCATAAATGTACTAAAGAAATTTACATACTAAAATAAATTAAGAAAGTACATACATAACAAAGATAATAAAGGTATAATTTTCCTTATTTGTTGGCGAAAATATATGTTGTCAGTGCTTGTTAGAATTGCCTCATTGAGGCAATTCTAACAAGTACCTGCAACATATGTTTTTATGTAGAAATCAGAAAAGATAATCCCTTAATTATATTTGTTATTCAAGCTATGAGGAACCATGTTTGTCAAACAACGCTGTTATACCCAAACAAAAAATGTATAGAATAAATAGAAAAATGACCATTTCTATATAAACTAAATATTTTTGTTTGTCTGTTTGATTTGAGGATTAACATCCCTTCAGCACTATGTAGGTCATTTTGGGGATGTTGCTTCCAATTTTGTGGAACTTTTACCTGGCATTGAGATGAAATGACGTCTCAATCCCTGACACCAAATGAAACAAATAGGATTTATATGCATGGGCGGTCCGACATACACCACTTTGCCTGTGCGGGCTTAGACCGTCTATGCAGTTTACCAGTTCTCATATGTGGTCAGTTTCAGCTCTGCATGGAAGCAATTGCAGCCCTATTTCTCCAAGCCCCCTGATGGGCGGGGCCCATAAATATTTTTGTTATCCATCTTAACCCTTATCTTGCTGAATATTCATTAAAGCCACACCCATTTCTGACTTTGAACCAATCAAATTTCTTGATGTAATTTATTGCTACAAATTCATAAACTGAATGCCAAACAGTGTAGATCTTCTTCAGAAGCCATCTGATCTGGATCTACACTGTTTTCAAAGATAGGGGTTGTCGTGAACAGCAAGATAAGTGTAAAAACAGAGTAGAAAGGCTTCCTCAGAAGCCATCTGATCTGGATCTACACTGTTTGCAAAGATAGGGGTTGTTGTGAACAGCAAGATAAAGGTTAAAACAGAGTTATATCCCAAAATTTGTCATAATAAACAGTGGACATTATAAAGAGATCTGTGTATATAATAATTAATCTAAAACATTTTATTTGTCTCACTTTATTTCAGTGTACCAGATACAAACTGCTTTGAAGGCATGACTATGTTTGTACACCACAACCTCATTATAACACTGTTTGGATATAACATGGTTTCAAGATGGATCCCAAAAATGTATAGATTATTAATGGGGTCCAAAGCAGAAACCATGTTAGTCAAACAACCATGTTATATCCAAACAGAAATGTATAGATTATATAGAAAAATGACCATTGATGGTCATTTTACTTTATAATCTATACATTTTTGGACCATTTATGGTCATTTTTCTTTATAATCTATACATTTTTGTGATCCCAGAAATGTATATATTACATAGAAAAATAACCATAAATGGTCATTTTTCTATTTAATCTATACATTTTTGTTTGGATATAACACGGTTGTTTGACTAACACAGTTTCTGCTTTGGACCCCATTAATAGTGTTATAAAGAGGTTGTGGTGTAATAGTTCAGCTGGATTTATTTAGTCACTCCCATTTCTGATTGCCAAGTAATTCAGATCTCTTGATATAATGTGTTGATTCAAATTTGCAAACTGAATCTGCTTGTTTAGTTAACCCTTGTCCTGCTGAATAAATTAATTTTGCCACATCCATTTCAGACTGTAAAGCAATGAGGTTACTTGATATAATGTATCCACTCAAATTTGCAAACTGAATGACAAACAGTGTAGATCCTGATCAGATGGCTCTTCAGAAGCCATATGATCTGGATCTACACTGTTTGCAAAAGTAAGGATTATCATGTTCAGTAGGACAAGGGTCAAAATAGAGGATCTTACACGAGTGGTCATTTCATATGATATTTATGAAACGAGCCTTTAGCGAGTTTAAAAAATTTCAAATGAAATGACCATGAGTGTAAGATTCTGTTTATCATATGACCACTTTAAATAGGATTTTATCGCCTTTGAATTTGACAATTTTTCCACAGAAAATGCATTGTTGACATGGACATTGTCATGACGTTACTTAAGCTTGCCAAAGTGTTATTAACTATGTGGTCATACGATATTTATTACACGACATTATTCACTGCTTATCAACGACATCTTATGGTAATTGTAAATACATGGTTAGTATCTTTAATAGTAAGATATAAGCCAGCACACGACAAAACCTACAATAAGACATGTGCGCCCATGAGACTCAGATCAGTCAGCACATCCACGCAGTCTGACCAGAGTCTTTGTTGAGTGCTCTAAGGATAGCTAAGGGCCCAATACCAAGCAGCAAGACAAGTCGCTGGGTAGACTATATTGATGCGCAGGCTGATCTGATTCTTCACTGGGCACACGTAAGTTGTAGGAAATGCTGCACCCCGGGTTCATATAATCAGTGAGCCTATTACAGTTTCATTTTGATGAAAAATCACTGAAAAAAGACTGCAGACACTGTGGCAGATTAAAGGACTTCTAATGCCACAGTTACGTCATGACAAAGATTGTATTGTTTCTGTGAAATTATTCCAACAGACCATTCAAATCAGGAAAGTCAGATCGAAATTTCTGAAAATTTATTTAAATAAATATACCAACAATAACAGCTTGCAGTTTCTTTGTTATCTGGTGAAAAAGGGTTGTATTTTTGCCGCACTTGTTTTAACCATGGTGTGATATAGGAGTCCGGTTTTCCATCAGTTTGTCCGTTCATCCATTCATCCGTTCTTTGGTCAAGCCGTCAACATTTGCGATCTCCCTAATTTTCACCCTAACTTAAGAGTCCATTACTCAAGAACTATAAGAGCTTTATTAATAATACTTGGTACAAACTTGCATCTAGGAATGGCAACTTTAATGCAAGCATCCATATTTCACCTTGATCTACAGTTAATGGTTCACTGACTTTGTGAACTATTGCGTCAAATCTAGTGTTCAACCAAATGGTCAAGTTCAGTTTCCAAGAACTTTAAGAGCTTCATTCATGATAATTGCTACAAACATATATCTAGGAGTGACATCTATAATGCAAGCATCCATATTTGAATTTCACCTACATTTCATGGTCCACTGACTTACTGAACTATTGCCTCAACCTTAGCTTTGACCTTATGTTTAAGTTCATTTCGCAAGAACTGTAAGAGCTTTATTAATGATACTTGCTACATGCTTGCATTTAGGAATGGCAAATTTTATGCAAGCATCCATGTTTGATCTTGACCTAGATTTCACGGTTTGATAACTCGGCAGAGTTCTTGTATTGTGTACACTAGCAAATAAGGTACCCGAAAAGTAAGTCAGGTCAGTGATGTATTGTAGGTAAGTAGATGGCATCATAGGTCACTACGGAATAAAGTGTGCAGATATTCAACCACCTTTATCAGGTTAATAGAGTGGCTGATTGTGGTATAAATCTTTACTATGGTGTTATTTCAGGTTTGGACGAAGGGGAACAGAACCACAATGACCCAGCCACTGTACAAGGGGCATACTTGTCTTTCCTGCACCTCAGGCATCTCCGACTGAGAGATCTACAGAGATCTGTAAGTACTGTTACGCTATAATAATCCTAAGTATTGGGACAGATAGGCCTACTGGTAAGCAAACAGTGCAGACCCAGATCAGACTGCTCCTGAAGGAACAGTAGCAAACAGTGTAAACCCGGACCAGACTGCTCCTGAAGGAACAGTGGCAAACAGTGCAGACCCAGATCAGACTGCTCCTGAAGGAGCAGTCTGATCAGGGTCTACACTGTTTGCTATCCTGTCTGCACCTTTTGCACTCCTTGCTGGGTCACAAAACAAATTTGTTCAAATTTTAGGAGAATTACAGGAAGTCCTAATGGTGTCCAAATTTTTAGGATTTTTACGGTATGAGCCAAAACATGAGACAGGGGTACTTATAGCATATGCAAGTAGCAAACACTCTGGTGAGCCTGGACATACGCTTGCCAGAGCATTTGCTGCTCACAGACATGTTTTGGTGACTTAGGGGTCGCTTCAAGCAGGAAGTCATTAATCTAGACCTTTTGGTTGGCTTTGTAGCCACATAAATCTGAGTTGCTAAGGGCTCTTTTCTCATGTGTCTGGTCATATGTTACTACTCTTGGCTTTGATTTGTGTATTGTCTCATATCTCAGTGACCATAGACAAACTTGTAGAACAATTGTCTTCAGTCTTCATATCTGGTACATGAAGAGGAATGCCCCCGCCCATCAGGCCTTTGAGGAATAGATTGACCTGCATGGTGCTTTCGCGCAGAGCTGAAACCGACCAAACTTGAGTACTGGAAAACCACTTAGGTCTAAGCCAGCCCAGGAATAGTGGTGCGAGGTGGACCACTTCTTAAACCCTAGCAATTTCTTTGGGCAGTAGGGCTTGAGATGTCATTTCATCTCAGTGTCGGGTAAAAGTCCCACAAAATGGGAAGCAACATCTCCAAAATGATCTCCTTAGTGTTGACAGGGATGTAAAACCTCAAGACAAACAAACAAAATATGAAATGCATGAAATAAGTCTATAGGAAGCTTCATTTCATATGAAATGACCACATGTATAAGATTCTGTTTATTTTATAATGGAAGGTTTCATGATATTCTGCATCAGTAACTACACGTTATTACATTAATTCATCAGCCAAATAGGCCTTTCAAACTCAGTTAATGATCAGTGCCATTGAAATACAGAGGACTCTGTTATAACGACAGTATTTTTTCCCTATTATTGTGCCGTTATAAAGAATTTGCCATTATAAAGAATCCAAGTTAGGAGTATGATAGGTAATAAAAGGCCTTATCTCCATTATTACCCCGAGAAACAAATGTTATAGACATTTGTTAGAATCGCCTCAGTGAGGCGATTCTATCAAATTTCTATAACATTTGTTTCTTGGAGTATTAGATAACAAGACCCTTTCATGACTATGGAATCGATTTGTCCATTTCCAACCCGAGGGAATCCCACCCCGCTCGGAACCGAGGCTAAGCCTTTAGCTAAGTAGTCGTTTCATTAAAATTGCCGTTATAACGAATGTCGGTGTAAAGAGGGTTGACTGTTCATACTCCATTCACTTTTAACATCAGGGCCCGGTTGTTCAAAACTAACAATGTCATTAGTTAACGTATTGTTAAAACTTTGATCATTTATTATTGCAAATATGCTATTTTTGCTGAAAAAATGTGAGCAGCTGCTGCTCACATTTTTTCAGCAAAAATACCAAAATTTTAAATATTAAACTTGCCAGAACAGTTAACAATATGACCACTAACGAGCTCATTAAGCTAATGATGCTTTGAACAACTGGCCCCTGACTTTTATAAATCCTGTATTAGGGGGGCACTTTGACTGTTTCCAGCTGTTATCACCAATATTGAAGTTTGTTTTTTTGTTGATTGTCATATATGCCTAGGGTCCCAAAATAGGACAGTGGCTATCATTGTAGACCCAGATCAGATGCTACAGAATGCAGCATCTGATCATGGTTTGCACTGTTTGCTTAAAGTTCTGGGGCCAGTTGTTCAAAACTTATGATGTCGTTAGTTAATGTATCATTGAAACTTTGATCATTTAATATGCCAAATATGCTATTAAATAATTTTTGCTGAAAAAATGTGAGCAGCTTTTGCATATGCAAAAGCTGCTCACATTTATTCAGCAGAAATGCCACTGTATTAAATATTGTACTTACTAGAACGGTTAACAATTTAACCACTAAGAAGGTTGTTAAGCTACTGATGCTTTGAACAACTGGGCCCAGGAATTTAAGGTTTAGGCAAAATGGTCAAAATCCTGGGTCCATTTTTCCAGCCTACACTCAGGGGCAACTGACCCAACAGCGTTGTAAGACTTTATATCTCTGATAAAATTGTAAATTGTAAACTGACTGGCTCAGAAATGACCTAAATAGTGTTGACTGTGCCTTTAAACTCCAATACTAACAAACAAACATGTGACTTTCAGAAATCCTGTATTATGGACACTTTGACTGTTTCCAGCAGTTATCACCAATATTGAAGTTTAATTTTTGGTTGATTGTAATATATGCCTAGGGTCCCAAAATAGGACAGTTGCAAACATTGTAGACCCAGATCAGATGCTAAAGAATGCAGCATCTGATCATGGTTTGCACTGTTTGCTAAAAGTATAAGAGCCAGGTATTCAAAACTAATGCTGTCGTTAGTTAATGTATCAGTGGAACTTTGATCATTTAAAGGGAATGGGAACACCTTTAGGTGAGACAACTCCTGAAAAAGTTTTTTTGTCTCCCATGTCAATAGGGGTGAACTCTTAAAGGAAAGAATTTGCTCCTGAGGAGCAAATTCTTTCCTTTAAGAGTTCACCCCTTTTTCAGTGGGACAAGGCTTATAGAAAAGCGAACAAGAAGTCCCGAAAGTTGTCTCCCTTTGAAACATTGTGGAAAAATGTGCCAGGTGTTCCCTTCCCCTTAATATGCCAAATATGCTAATAGTTTTTGCTGCAAAAGCTGCTCACATTTATTAAGCAGAAATACCACTGTATTAAAAATTGTACTTGTTAGAACAATTAACAATTTAACCTCTAAGAAGCTTGTTAAGCTACTGATGCTTTGAACAACTGGGCCCTGGAATTTAAGATTTAAACAAAATGGTCAAAATCCTGGGGCAGACCATTTTAAGCTTGTTAAGCTACTGATGCTTTGAACAAATGGGCCCTGGAATTTAAGATTTAAACAAAATGGTCAAAATCCTGGGGCAGACCATTTTAAGCTTGTTAAGCTACTGATGCTTTGAACAAATGGGCCCTGGAATTTAAGATTTAAACAAAATGGTCAAAATCCTGGGGCAGACCATTTTTCTACACAACACTGAACAGTATAATATTGTAAGTTTTTGATGTCTCTGATGATGGATTATAAAATTGTGACAAGATGGTGGACAGTGCGAACCTAAAGGTGTAGCCTGATCAGACTTTATCCTATGTATCTTTGAGTGAGTGAGTGAGTGTTTGAGTTTTAAGTCTCACCAATAGCTAAGGTCATACGTAGACGGGACCTCAGTTTAAAGACTCATCCGAAAGTCTGGAGAAGCTCGGGATCGATCCTGCGACCCCTGGTTTACAAGGTGAGTAGCATAAACGCTACACCACAGAGACTTCTATATGTCTCCTTGAGTAATCAGGAAAACAAAAGAATTTTTTTTTTGTTCCCTATTTCAGTGCCTGAGTTTGTTTAACTACTACAGATCTTTAGAGAGAACATTGACCATCAATGATGCCGGTCTGTCACAGGATGGAGACACCTTTAAACAGACTAGGTAGGACTTTATTTATTTCCTCAAAAAATAAAAAACACAATTTCTGTTTTTTAAGATTAAATAATGGAACAGAATGTTATGACATTTAAAGTCATATTCCTTAGATTTTCAGTTGACAGAAACCCCTAGATTTTGGAACCTGTCCATGGGTTTTTCAAGAAAATTGCTATCCTCTTAATGTTAAAATTGTTGGATGGCAGTCTGAGCCCCTAGGCCAATAAGTAATGGTTTATGTTTATCCTTAATTTTTGGATAACAATTATGACATGATTTTTAACAGGGTTTTTGTACGACAATTTTGAAGTGTTAGCACAAAAATCAGAAATATCTTAATGATCCTAAGTATTGGGACAGATAGGCCTAATGAAACAGTGCAGACCCAGATCAGACTGCTCCTTCAGGAGCAGTCTGATCAGGGTCTACACTGTTTACCATTCTGTCTGCACCTTTTTTGACTCCTTGCTGGATCATGAAACAAATTTGTTAAAATTTTAGGAGAATTACAGCAAGTCCTCAAGGAGTTTTAGAAGTTTTATGGTATACATCAGTGATTATGGTTTTAATCGACACCTAGAATCTATGTTTGGAGCATAAGAATTTTCAGTCATATAGCTCCAAATAAGGAGAAACGAGCATAATTTTGAAATATTTTTTTCTGCATCAAAGCATAAATTATGGGTACATATTAGAATTGCCTCTGTGAGGTGATTCTTACAAGTATCCACAACGTGTTTCAAACAAGAATATTGATGTGGAAAATTATCACTTCTCTTTATTCCTGCTTATCTGGTGGTAAATTTAACAGAAAATGCTGTCCTAAAAGCCATGAAAGATAGAATTATATTGCATCTTGATGTTGATGAAATGATTTTTATTTCTCACGAAAACACACCTATATAATTTAGACCCCCTTTAACCCACATTTACATAGTAAAACTGGGGTTTACAGGGGTAAACCTTATTTTTCTTATTTCTGCTCTAAAATATAGATAGTGGGTACTCGTTAGAACCGCCTCAATGAGGCGGTTCTAACGAGTGCCCACAATCTATATTTGAGCAGAAATAAGAAAAATATCACAATTTTTCATCTTAAAATTATTATTTTTTCGGCGTTACAGGTTATAATGTATTTGTATAGGCGTGTTTTCGTAATGGTCAGATTTGGTATAATAAAAGATGGTTATGAATATTCTCACATACTTTCAGCCCCCAGAACCATCGTCAGGCCACAGAGAACGATGGGTCAGTGGGTGGTGGAGGTGGTCTGGCCTCCCATGCCTATCTACACAACACACCAGCTGACTTCAAGTAAGATATTGCTGAATCCACAGTAGCATAAGTAACTGAAATTCTGGAATACCTTTGGGACCACGAAAATCTGTTCTAGACAGGGGTGGTTTGAGCCACTGAGGGTTACTGCTTGGAAGCATGACGGGGTTAATTTTGGGACATCTTTTGGGTGTTCTATAATAAAATGAATGCTGTGTGTACTCATTAGAATTGCCTCATTGAGGTGATTCTAATGAGTACACACAGCATTCATTTGCAAGTTAAAATTCAAAAATCTCCTTAATTATCCCACACCACTTCTTATGCAGTAGAACTCTCTGGGGACTCAAAAACTGGTTCGACTCAGCCATGGTAAACGAGCCACCGGTGTTCGAGCCATCGAAGTTCTACTGTAATATCCAATGATCTGAATTTTTACTCAAAAAGCATATTTTTTCCAGGCCCATTTTACTGAATGCACTTTTCATTGGTGTTAAGAGGTTGTAGGTTCATTCTTTGGGTGAGGTGAGACATTGCTTTACAGACAGTTGTGTATCAGACCTCACATAGACTAAACAAATAAATACATTTTGAATATTTTTAACTCCTAGACATAATCCTGGTATAGAAATTCTTATCCTACCCATGTTATCCTAGCCAAGGATAGGATAAAAATAAAAAGAAATGTGTTTGATGTGCACTGGTTGAATAGGATGTCACATATGCTGTCGTTCAGTCTGACGTTACTGCATGTATAGTGACACCAAAAAAGCTGCATTATTGTCATCAAAACAGGCCCCGATAGCTCAGTTGGTAGAGTGTCTGCTCCGGGGGACGGGAGGTCACAGGTTCGATAAATGGCCGCGACATACCAAAGTCGTTAAAAATGGTACTAGCTGCTCCTTGCTTGGCACTCAGATTTACGAGGTAGAGCTAGGACTGGTCGACCCAGTGTCAGGATAATGTGACTGGGTGTGGTATCATGTAATGTGTCTGGGACATGATACTTCAGTGAGGCAGCACTATAAAAGTGAGCATTGAGCTCCCTGTCGCAACCAGACACCGTCGTGATATGACTGAAAAATTGTTGAAAACCACACTAAACCCGAATTCACACACATATTGTCATCAAAATATGGCAGACGTCGACAGTCGAATTGACTGCATTATAAAAAAAATCCACTCTCAGGAATAAAAGATATGCAAGAAAAAAAATCTTAGATGAGTGTGAGGGGTAGATATTAAAATTGCATCCCTCTGGATCACTGTCTGGCATCACTCTGCAAGCCTCTTATTGCCAGACAGTGATCCTCGGGACGGATTTTTCTTGCACACCAGACATGGAAATCCGTGATTTTACCCTGAGATAGAAATTTATGTTCTGACCCTGGTGTTCCGACCCAATATCGAATATTCCCGCGTGTTTGATAAATGTACTGGTTGAATACGACCTCGTATGCGCCGTCGTTAAGGTTGACGTCATGCACGTTACTAAACATTCCTGTAGTATCATCACAATGTGGTGGACGTTGGTAACCAAAGTGACTGCAGCATTAAAAATCCGCGCTAAAAATGGAAGGTGTGCAAGAAAAAGAATCCTATATGGGTGTGAGGGGTGGATAGGAAAGGGATTACTGTCCGGCATCACTCGGCAAGCCTCATGATGCCAGACAGTGACCCTCAGGATTGATTTTTCCATCCACCCCTCACACCCATATCAGATTATTATAATCTATCCACTCCTCACTCCCATGTAAGATTCTTAAAATCTCTTTCAAGTATTCAATCCCCACAAGAAAGACTGAGATAGGTGATTCTAAGAGGTATCCAAAGCATTTAAATACAGTTTTGATGCGCAGAGCTGAAACTAACCAACATTTTGAGTAGTAAGGTCTATTCCTGCCCAGGAAAAGTGGTGCCATTCGAACAGTCCCTTAAACCCTAGTAGTTCCTTTGGGTGGTAGGGCTTGAGATGTCATTTCATCTCATTGTCAGGTGAAAGTCTCAGGAATATGTAACCAGTGTCTCCAAAATGACCTAAATAGTGTTGATGGAGGCATAAAACCACAGCACAAACAAACAACCTAATTCTCCATAAATAGTTTTTATCTGAAACAAAGCTAGCACTCTGTGTGCCCTGTATTGTGGAATGGACCTCAGATTTGAACCATCAGAGTTTCACAGTATTTTGTTTCCTTGTTAGGCTGAATGAAACAGATTTCATGGAATTTTCTGAAGTAGAAAATCATGATGATTTCTATACCTTGGATGACGGTCGCATACATGTACAAGATCAGAGGGGATATTACATTGTCTACGAAGCCGCTATCAAAGATTTAGAGTAAGTTTTATGCCTTGTATTAAGGGGAATGGGAACCCCTTCAGGGGAGGCAACTCCTGCAAAAGTATTTTTGTCTCCCATGTCAGTAGGAGTAAGAGTAGCCCCCTTTTTCAGCGGGACGGCTTATAGAAAAGCGAACAGGAAGTCCCTAAAGTTGCCTCCTTTTGAAAAATTGCAGAAAAATCTGCCAGGTGCTCCCTTTCCCCTTAAGCAACTTTATGTTGTAAAGAATCATGATTACTTCTGCGTGCTGAACGATATTAGAATCTGTGTAATAAATTTGAGTTTTAAAAATTTGATATGAATTCAAATGTAAGATTGTTTAGCTCACCAGAGCCGAAGACAGCTGGGGAGCTTGTAGGATTGGCAGTGGTCTGCCATCTGTATCTGCATTTATGCCAGCATCTGTGGCATCAACATTTTCAAATGGCATATCCTATGAAACTGCTAGGCCAGTTGAATCCCTATTACATGTATAGCCTCCAAGGGGTTGGCAGAGGAATAAAAGATTTTTTGTTATATCTGGATCACATGACCAATATTTTCCAACTTACACTTAGAGACAGTCAACCCAGCAATATTGTTAGTGCTTTGAGCATGAGATGGCAGTATACCACTGAATAACAGTAATGCCATTGGTTGCAGTTTCATCTCAATTACACATGCTTATAACATCATTCAAATGAACAAGGGTATGATGTTGTAGTTTCATCTCATAACAATATGCCTATAACATTATTCAAAAGATAAAATATGTGATGTTGAAGTTTCATCTCAAAACAACATGCCTTTAACATTATTCAAATGATAAACTGTGTGACATAGTTTCATCTCAAAACAACATGCCTATGACATTATTCAAATAATAAACTGTGATATTATAGTCCCAAATCGAAACAACATTCCTATAACATTATACAAATGATTAAATATGTGATGTTGAAGTTTCATCTCTAAACAAAATGCCTATAACATTATTCAAATGATAAAATATGTGATGTTGCAGTTTCGATGTTGCAGTTTTGTCTCAAAACAACAAGCCTATAACCGTATTCAAATGACAAAATAAGTGATGTTGCAGTTTTATCTGAATGCACCATGCCTAAAACATTATTCAAATGATAAAATATGTGCCTTTGCAGTTTCATCTCAATACAACATGTTGAAGTTTCATCTCATTACAATAAACTTATAACATTATTCAAATGATAAAATATGTGCCTTTGCAGTTTCATCTCAATACAACATGTTGAAGTTTCATCTCATTACAATAAACTTATAACATTATTCAAATGATAAAATATGTGCCTTTGCAGTTTCATCTCAATACAACATGTTGAAGTTTCATCTCATTACAATAAACTTATAACATTATTCAAATGATAAAATATGTGCCTTTGCAGTTTCATCTCAATACAACATGTTGAAGTTTCATCTCATTACAATAAACTTATAACATTATTCAAATGATAAAATATGTGCCTTTGCAGTTTCATCTCAATACAACATGTTGAAGTTTCATCTCATTACAATAAACTTATAACATTATTCAAATGATAAAATATGTGCCTTTGCAGTTTCATCTCAATACAACATGTTGAAGTTTCATCTCATTACAATAAACTTATAACATTATTCAAATGATAAAATATGTGCCTTTGCAGTTTCATCTCAATACAACATGTTGAAGTTTCATCTCATTACAATAAACTAATAACATTATTCAAATGATAAAATATGTGATATAAACACAAAACAACAGGCCTATAACATTATTCAAATCATAAACTTTGTGATGTTGTAGTTTCATCTCAATACAATATGCCTATAACATGATTCAACTGATTAATTGTGTGATGGTGCAGTTTCATCTCAATACAACATGCTTATAACATTGTTCAAATGATAAACAGTGTAATGTTATAATTTCATCGCAATACAACATGCCTGTTACATTGTTCAGATGATCAAATTTAATGAATGCAACATTCTAACACAGCGCGCCTATATAGGCAATAGAAAATAACTGTTTTATTCTGCAACAAATCAGAGCTTGGAAGAGCGTGACGAGTGAGGTCATTAAAAACTGCCAATTTATGACGTCACTAGACAATTTCCTTGACGTTAGACGGTGTAACATCATTTTCTCGCATCGAAAACGTAAGAAAAGGATATAAATGCATGTGTTTCAGTTGATAATTTTAGTGGAATTTCTTCTAACAATGGCGAAAGGTTGTGAGATTTTGAAGGAAACAACAACATTATTGACGATTTTCAGCGTGTTAGAATCGAAATAGATCAGCTCTGTCTGTAATTTGTTGAGTAATAAATCACAGTTTGTTAGTCAGTAGTAAGTAGACAAATCACGCTTGCTAGGCGCTGGTGGTTTGATGTACTTTACAACTGGCCTCCAAACGGATTTATTACTCAACAAATCACAGTTAGAGCTGATCTATTTCTTAATTATAATATATTTCAGGGGCCTTGAGAAGAACCTCATGTTAATTGCAACACATTACATAGAGAAAGACCACGACCTGAGGGCTGCCTCACGTATACACAAACAGACAGAATCAGCTCGACACAGACAGGTATGAAGGATTACTGTAACACAAACTTAGGGCTGTTCTGGTTAAAGCTTTCAACCCTCTAGATACCTATGCAAACAGTGTAGATCCAGATGAGCTGGCTCATAATGAGCCATCTCATCTGGATCTGCACTGCTTGCAATCCAGCTAATTATTATGAGTAAATCCCCAGTTTACCCCAAATTAAACAAAAAGGTTAAGTGTCCAAATTTGAAGATCAATCAAAGGATAAAGAGTAAAAGACAGAATGAGCAACCAACAATGGACTGTATTGGCAGGATGTTTTTAATGTCAACTACTTGGATGGATGGATGGAAGTGTCCTTTTCAGAAATGAAGGGATCGAGTATTAGGTAGTAATGCTGAATGGCAGTGAAGTTGCTACCCTTGTTATCCATACATGCATAGAGGTACTAATTTGGAACCTAAATTATTTACCCTGCTGAAAATATTAATTTAGCCACACCCATTTCTGACTATCGACCAATCAAATAACTTGATGTAATAGAATCATTTAGTTCATAAACTGCATGACAAAGAGTGTAGATCCCAATCAGATGGTGAGAAGCCATCTGATCGGGGTCTACACTGTTTGGAAAGGCGGGGTTGTCATGTTCAGCAGGATTAGGGATGAGACATATACCTTTTTTTAGAAGTAACAGATATTAGTTACTTATTTTTAGCTCACCGTCACGTAGTGACGAGGTGAGCTTTTGGGATCACTTTTTGTCCGTCGTGCGTGCGTCCGTGCGTGCGTAAACAATTTCTTCAAACGACATCTCCTCCTAAACCACTGATCGGATTTTGACCAAACTTCACAGGAATGATCCTTAGATGGTCCCCTTTCAAAGTTGTTCAAATGGTTCCGGTCCGTTGCACATCTAGGTCACAGGACCCAAAAATAGATTTTTTTTCACCAAAAACTTAAAAAAACTTCTTCTCTGAAACCACAAGGCCCAGGTCTTTGATATTTGGTATGAAGCTTCATCTAGTGGACCCCTACCAAGATTGTTCAAATTATAGTGCTGGGGCACAAAATGCCCCCGCCCCGGGGCCCTTTGGTTTTACATAGGCTTATATATGGAAAATCTTTAAAAATCTTCTTCTCTGAAACCACAAGGCCCAGGACTTTGATATTTAGTATGAAGCTTCATCTAATGGACCTCTACCAAGATTGTTCAAATTATAGTGCTGGGGCCAAAAATACCCCCGCTCCATGGCCCTTTGGTTTTACATAGACTTATATAGGGAAAATCTTTAAAAATCTTCTTCTCTGAAACCACAAGGCCCAGGTCTTTGATATTTGGTATGAAGCTTCATCTAGTGAACCCCTACCAAGATTGTTCAAATTATAGTGCTGGGGCACAAAATGCCCGCGCCCCAGGGCCCTTTGGTTTTACATAGACTTATATATGGAAAATTTTTAAAAATCTTCTTCTCTGAAACCACAAGGCCCAGGACTTTGATATTTAGTATGAAGCTTCATCTAATGGACCCCTACCAAGATTGTTCAAATTATAGTGCTTGGGCCAAAAATGCCATCGCTCCGGGGCCCTTTGGTTTTACATAGACTTATGTAGGGAAAATCTTTTTCTCTGAAACCACATGGCCTAGGTCTTCGATATTTGGTATGAAGCTTCATCTAATGGACCTCTACCAAGATTGTTCAAATTATAGCCCTTGGGCCAAAAATGCCCCCGCTCCAGGACCCTTTGGTTTTACATAGACTTATATAGGGAAAATCTTTATAAATCTTCTTCTCTGAAACCACAAGACCTAGGTCTTTGATATTTGGTATGAAGCTTCATCTATAGGACCCCTACCAAGATTGTTCAAATTATAGTGCTGGGGCCAAAAATGCCCCCCGCGCCGGGGCCCTTTGGTTTTACATAGGCTTATACAGGGATAATCTTTAAAAATCTTCTTCTCTGAAACCGCAAAGCCCAGGACTTTGATATTTGGTATGAAGCTTCATCTAATGGACCTCTACCAAGAATGTTCAAATTATAGCCCTGGGGCCAAATCTGCCCCCGCTCTGGGGCCCTTTGGTTTTACATAGACTTATATAGGGAAAATCTTTAAAAATCTTCTTCTCTGATACCACATGGCCTAGTCCTTTGATATTTTGTGTGAAGCTTCATCTAGTGGACCTATATCAAGATTGTTCAAATTATAGCCCTGGGACCAAAAATGTCCCCGCTCTTGGGTCCTTTGGTTTTACATAGACTTATATAGGGAAAATCTTAAAAAATCTTCTTCTCTGAAACTGCATGGCCAAGGACTTTGATATTTGGTATGAAGCTTCATCTAATGGACCCCTACTAAGATTGTTCAAATTATAGCCCTTTGGCAAAAAATGCCCCCACTTTGAGGCCCTTTGGTTTTACATGGACTTATATAGCGAAAATCTTTAAAAATCTTCTTCTCTGAAACCACAAGGCTTAGGTCTTTGATATTTGGTGTGAAATTTCATCTAGTGGACCTCTATCAAGATTGTTCAAATTATAGCCCTGGGGCCAAAAATGTCACCGCCCTGAGACCCTTTGGTTTAACATAGTCTTATAAAGGGAAATATTTAAAAATCTTCTTCTCTGAAACTGCAAGGCCCAAGTCTTTGATTTTTGGTATGAAGCTTCATCTAGTGGACCTCTACCAAGATTGTTCCAAATTATAGCCCTGGGGCAACAAATGTCCCCAGCCTGGGAGCCTTTGGTTTTACATAGACTTATATAGCCCAGATGCAAATTTGGTTTTACATAGGCTTATGTATGAAATATCTTTAAAAAGATCTTTTTCTCTGAAACCGCAAGGCCCAGTTCCTTGATATTTGGTGTGTAGCTTCATCTCGACGACCTTTGCCAAGATTGTTCATATTATAGCCTTTATTGATGTTTGGTATGAAGCTTCACCTTTAAGACCTCCCTCAGCATTATGCACATTAAAGCCCTGGGGCCAATAATGACCCTCCCTGGGGCCCACTTGTTACACTATGGATTAGGTGGGTGATCCAGGGCCATCATGGCCCTCTTGTGTTTTATATTAGGATCACTTTTTGTCTGTCATCCGTGCATAAACAATTTCTTCAAACGACATCTCCTCCTAAACCACTGATCGGATTTTTGTCGCACCTGCTTTAGCAGGAAGACATAGGCGTGCAAGTTTCCGTCCGTCCGTCCGTCCGTCCGTCCGTCCGTTCGTCCGTCCGTCCGTCCGTCAACATTTTACACTGGATGTCTTGTCATCGCAACTCCTCCTACACTTTTAGACCGATCATTTGGAAACTTTGCATGTGCTTTCGCCATGGTATGAGGATGCGCATGTGGTTTGGACTTAATCTTCGAATCAATTTTTTTCACTTTTTCCATATTGTGAACTTAGTCATTTTTAGGTATGCGATACGTACCTCTTGTCATCGCAACTCCTCTTGCAGTTTTATACCGATCATTTTGAAACTTTGCATGTGCTGTCACCATGGTATGAGGATGTGCATGTGGTTTCGACATAATTTTCAGAATATTTTTTTCCGCTTTTTGCACATTATGAACTTAGCCATTTTTAAGCTTCATTTGATATACGATAGGTACCTCTTGTCATCGCAACTCCTCCTACAGTTTCATACCGATTATTTTGAAACTTTGTGTGTGATTTTACCATGCTATGAGGATGCGCATGTGGTTTGGACTTTATCTTTGGATAAATTTTTGTCACTTTTTCCACATTGTGAACTTAGTCATTTTTAACCTTCGATTGATATATGATAGGTACCTCTTGTCATCGCAACTCCTCTTGCAGTTTTATACCGATCATTTTGAAACTTTGCGTGTGCTTTTGCTATGGTATGAGGATGTGCATGTGGTTTGGACTTTATCGTCGGATCATTTTTTTTCACTTTTTCCACATTGTGAACTTAGTCATTTTTAACCTTCAATTGATATATGATAGGTACCTCTTGTCATCGCAACTCCTCTTGCAGTTTTATACCGATCATTTTGAAACTTTGCATGTGCTTTCGCCATGGTATGAGGTTGTGCATGTGATTTCGACATAATTCTCAGAATATTTTTTTTTCACTTTTGCACATTGTGAACTTAGCCAATTTTAAGCTTTACCGTATTCGGGCGTGTACTACCCGCATTTGCGTACTACCCGCACCCCTTTTTTTTGCCAAAATCTGGGGGAAAAATGTTATTCTGTTGTATTACCCGCATGGAACATTTGCTGAAATTTTGGTGGGTCCGTAAGTGAGAAAAAGTAAGAATTTGGCCAGTTTTTGTAACATAAAACGGAACGTGCGATCGTCTTCAAAAGGCGGGAAAATGCACGTGCGTGCGGCTATCACCAGAAAGCATGTATTTTACATGAAAAAGTTGTAAAAACTTGGCCTGTTCACCCTTGTTATTTATTTATTAACCAATATATGCCCAGCGGCCCTTTTGGGGGACATCGGCAAACAGTGCAGACTCAGATCATACGCCGCAGAAAATGTTGTAAAAACTTCACCTGTTCACCCTTGCAATTTATTTATTAACCAATATAAACTTTCCCTTAATAAAACATTGTCATTGTTTTTATTCTTTTGTATTATCCCTTCCCTGGCCGCTGTTTGCGATTACGACTGATCATCGTCGTTACGCACTACGAACCGCTGATTAGCGGTGCTTTTGATGTGCAATTTAGACCACTCATCGGGTAAACACTTATTGCGCATGCAGTGTCCGTGTCCGTTAATCGATAGCGAATTAACATGATTAAAGTCGGCCTTTATTTGTGTTAATTGTGTGTTTGGTAAAGGTGACAAAGTTGAGAACTTTGAGAAGTGACATATGACTAAATCTGACAAGTCATTCTAACCGGCCCTTCTTAGGGCCAACAAACCCTCAAGAAAGAATAGCCAAATAATGTCACTAAGTAGATATACATATCTACACGTCCCCTTTTCATTTTTTTACTCCGTTTCATTGATATATTTCTATTTGTTTTTCTGCTCCGCAAAAAAAAAATCCGCTGGTAAAATGTAGCATCCTTTTGTAAAAGCTCATTCTTGTTTCACGGAAACGCTCGAATATAGTCGAGTGACCACGATCGCTCAAGTCAAATATAGCGGCCAATCAAATCGATTGTAGCTATACACACCTTCTCAATTCCCGGAAATCAGACAAACCATGTGTACAAATGGATAAATAACTTGTTTATTTCGTTTAAAATCAGAGTTTTAGGAATAATTAGTACAAAATCGGTTTTCCTAGTATTGGAGATGGTTATATTACTCATGTGTAAGTTAAATCGAGTCGGCAATTAACGTTATTTATATCGGGAATCGTAAATAGATAGCGCATAACATTGAGATGCATTGTATTTTCAGCGGACAAAAGTAAAAAAAAAAAAGGTCCAAAACAAATTCGGGCAGATTACCCGCACCCCAAACTTGGGCTGTAATTTGGGGGAAAAAAACTGCGGGTAGTACACGCCCGAATACGGTAGTTGATATACAATAGGTACCTCTTGTCATCGCAACTTCTCTTACAGTTTTATATTGATCATTTTAAAACTTTGTGTGTGTTTTTACCTATGGTATGAGGATGTGCATGTGGTTTTGACTTTATCTTGGGATCAATTTTTATCACTTTTTCCACATTGTGAACTAAGTCAGTTTTTTACCTCACATATATATGCTATGGATTCTTCTCAAAGCCCTATATTCATTTCTTCTGCCTTAAATAAACTTTTATTTTTTTTGTGTGGGGCAGGTGGGGAGCAGGTGCGACATCAACTTCACCGAAGTTGAATTTCTGGTTAACAAACTTCACAGGAATGATCCTTAGGTGGACCCCTTTCAAAGTTGTTCAAATGGTTCTGGTCCGTTGCACATATAGGTCACAGGAGCCAAAAATAGATTTTTTCCACCGAAAACTTTAAAAATCTTCTTCTCTTAAACCGCAAGGCCCAGGTCTTTGATATTTGGTATGAAGCTTCATCTAGTGGACCCCTACCAAGATTGTTCAAACTAGAGCTGCCGCCTAACGGGCGCCAATTATACCCCCGCATGCATTGTCAGACAAATTTTTACAAGTATTTGACCTTGAGGAAGGTCAACGTAAAGGTCAAGGTCAGGTTTGTGTATATCAATCTTAAGTACTAGTGGCAAGGTGTGTGGTGTGTGAATATTAAAGAAATCGGTCAAAGAATAAGGAAGTTATGAGCAATGTTAAAGTTTTTTGTAACGGACCGACAACGACAGAGACGACAGACGACAAGCTGACTCCTATATACCCCCTTCAAACTTCGTTTGCGGGGGTATAATTATAGTGCTGGGGCCAAAAATGCCCCCGCCCTGGGGCCCTTTGGTTTTACATGGGCTTATATAGGGAAAATCTTTAAAAATCTTCTTCTCTGAAACTGCAAGGCCCAGGTCTTTGATATTTGGTATGAAACTTCATCTAGTGGACCCCAACGAAGATTGTTTAAATTATAGTGCTTGGGCCAAAAATGCCTCCGCCCCGGGGCCCTTAGGTTTTACATGGGCTTATACAGGGAAAATCTTTAAAAATCTTCTTCTCTGAAACCGCAAGGCCCAGGTCTTTGATATTTTGTATGAAACTTCATCTAGTGGACCCCTACCAAGATTGTTCAAATTATAGTAATGGGGCCAAAAATGCCCCCGCCCCGGGGCCCTTTGGTTTGACATGGGCTTATATAGGGAAAATCTTTTAAAATCTTCTTCTCCGAAACTGCAAAGCCCAGGTATTTGCTATTTGATATGAAGCTTCATCTAGTGGATCCCTACCAAGAATGTTCAAATTATAGTGCTTGGGCCAAAATTCCCCCGCCCCGGGTCCCTTTGGTTTTACATAGACTTATATAGTGAAAATCTTTAGAAATCTTCTTCGATGAAACCACAAGGCCTAGGTCTTTGATATTTGGTGTGAAATTTCATCTAGTGGACCTCTATCAAGATTGTTCAAAACATAGCCCTGGGGCCAAAAATGCCCCCGCCCCGAGACCCTTTGGTTTTACATTGACTTATATAGGGAAATCTTTAAAAATCTTCTTCTCTGAAACTGCAAGGCCATGTCTTTGATATTTGGTACGGAGCTTCATCTAGTGGACCTTTACCAAGATTGAACAAATTATAGCCCTCGGGCCACAAATGCCCCCACCCGGGGCCCTTTGGTTTTACATAGACTTATATAGAGATAATCTTTGAAAATCTTCTTCTCTGAAACAGGAAGGCCCAGGTCTTTGATATTTGGTTTGAAGCTTTATCTAGTGGATCTTTATCAAGATTGATTAAATTATAGCCCTGAGGCCTAAAATGCCCCCACCCCACGACCATTTGGCTGTACATAGGCTTATGTAGGGAATATCTTTAAAAAAATCTTCTTCTCTGAAACCGCAAGGCTCAGGTCTTTGATATTTGGTGTGTAGCTTCATCTAGTGGACCTTTGCCAAGATTTTTCAAATTATAGCCTTTGTTGAAATGTGGTATGAAGCTTCACCTTTTTAGACCTCCCTCAACAGTATGCACATTATAACCCTAGGTTCAATAATGGCCCTCCCCGAGGCCCACTTGTTACTCTATGGATCAGGTGAGCGATCCAGGGCCATCATGGCCCTCTTGTTTATGTAACAAGATCTGTATGAAAATTCAAAAAGAAAATGAAGTCGGAAGTAGGTTTATCCTCACATAAAAGGTACACATGTTGCTGTAAGTTATAATCCAGGACCATTGCTTTAGTGGCACCCTCTTACAATAAACAGGGGGAGTTAAGACTACAATTTTCCACTCATACAAACCATGTCTTCATTGAAGAGCTCTGTTAAAAATTATCTGTAAAAGTTAATGTAATGATCCTAAGTATTGGGACAGATAGTTCTAAGCAAACAGTGCAGATCCAGATCAGACTGCTCCTGAAGGAGCAGTCTGATCAGGGTCTACACTGTTGGCATTCTGTCTATACTTTGTTAGACACATTACTAGATCAGAGAACAAAGTTGCTAAAATTTTAGGAGAATTACAGCAAGTGCTCAGGGTGTCCCAATTTTGGGGATTTTTATGGTATGCCGAAAACAAATGAGCCCCGCCAAGCGAATTTGTGTCTTCGAGCATTCCATCATGACAAATTTTTACTGCGCATGCCCAGCCATTCAGAGGGGCCAGGGATACGGCTTTCTATCTGAAGGTTCCACTTGATTCACTGCTTGTATGAGCGAGCAGCAAAGGTTCTGGCGAGACTGCGCGGATGCGCAGGCTCGCCTGAACCTTCGCTGCTCGCATAGGCGATAAGTACCAAAATCGCTTGACGGGGCCCATATTTGTCTGTTTTCAGCAATCTGATGTCAGTGGCATCAACATAGCTCACTATGCACATCAAGATATTGACAGATTTGGTGTCATGCAGGATCTCTGGACAAATGAGGTGGCTTTTATGGAGTGTAAGAGAGAGGTGGGTATATAGATATATTACAATAACACATCCTTGTGATATAAGGCACACTTTCATTATACCCCCAGTATACGAAGTAGTTTTCATCTTGCCTTTCGTCAGTCCGTCCATCTGTCCGTGTGTCCATCTTTCCGTCTGTCCGAGCGCATCCACGGGCACATGTTGGGTAGACATGAGTTGGGTACTTGCCGTTTATTCCGTTAGTGTCCAAATAAGTAGCCAACAAATATGATGGGACATGTTGGGTACTTGTGCAAATTTTCGCTGATTGTTGGGTACTTGTAGGTGAAAAATTAACACTGTAGTACCCAACAAATGTCCATCTGTACGAACGTCCGTCCATCCGTCCGTCTGTCCGTCCGTTAACATTTTGGTTAAAGTTTTGCATCAAAGTTTCTAGGAGATTGTATCTTCTGAACCCTTTGATAGATTTAGTTGATACTTACACTGAAGTTACATACTGGTCTAAAGATTTCATTGATGCATGTCCCAACCCCAACAGTGACCTTGATGTCAAGGTCACAGACTTAGAAATTTTACATTTGGTTAAAGTTTTGCATCAAATTTTCTGAGAGATTGTATCTTCTGAACCCTTTAATAGATTTAGTTGATACTTACACTGAAGTTACATACTGGTCTTAAGATTTCATTGATGCATGTCCCACCCCCCACAGTGACCTTGAGGTCAAGGACACAGATTTTGAAATTTTAGTTTTATGACAAAGTTTACAGATGCCTATTATGTTCTAAACTCTAAGACAAATTCAGTTGATAGTTGCATCAATGTACCAGTCCCAATATTTTGTGATGTATGTCCCTTACCCCACCCATGGTGACCTGGACCTCAAGGTCATATGACAAAGTTTACAGATGCCTATTATGTTCTAAACTCTAAGACAAATTCAGTTGATAGTTGCATCAATGTACCAGTCCCAATATTTTGTGATGTATGTCCCTTACCCCACCCATGGTGACCTGGACCTCAAGGTCATGGACTTAGAAATTTTACATTTGGTTAAAGTTTTATGACAAAGTTTATTGATGCCTGTTTGGTCCAAACTCTATCTAAGACAAATTCAATTCATACTTGCATCGATGTTGCATACCAGTCAAGATTTCATTGATGCATAAACCACCCTGCTGCTTCTGTAACATTGATACCCCACTCCTTCAATAACTTTGATGCCCTCACTCCCTTGGTCAATTTAGAAATTTTTATACCCCCGGCATACGAAGTATGCCATGGGGGTATATAGTTTTTGTCTTTTCCGTCTGTCCGTAAACAATTATTTTGTGTCAAAGATATCTCAGGAACTGCTTCACATAGAAACTTGAAATTTTGCACACATGATCAGTATGACTACTTGTATTGTGGGAAAGAAAATAAGGGCCAAGGGGTCAGGCCTTTTAGAGTTATTTCCCTTTGTAGTTCTTGCTGTTTAATAGTGTATATTTTTATTTTGTGTCAAAGATTTCTCAATAACTACTGTACATAGAAACTTGAAATTTTGCAAACATGATCATTATGACTAGTTGTATTGTGGGAAAGAAAATAAGGGCCAAGGGGTCAGGCCTTTTAGAGTTATTTCCCTTTGTAGTTCTTGCTGTTTAATAGTGTATATTTTTTTATTTTGTGTCAAAGATTTCTCAATAACTACTGTACATAGAAACTGGAAATTTTGCACACATGATCAGTATGACTACTTGTATTGTGGGAAAGAAAATAAGGGCCAAGGGGTCAGGCCTTTTAGAGTTATTTCCCTTTGTAGTTCTTGCTGTTTAATAGTGTATATTTTTATTTTGTGTCAAAGATTTCTCAATAACTACTGTACTTAGAAACTTGAAATTTTGCAAACATGATCAGTATGACTAGTTGTATTGTGGGAAAGAAAATAAGGGCCAAGGGGTCAGGCCTTTTAGAGTTATATCCCTTTGTAGTTCTTGCTGTTTAATAGTGTATATTTTTTTATTTTGTGTCAAAGATTTCTCAATAACTACTGTACATAGAAACTTGAAATTTTGCAAACATGATCAGTATGACTAGTTGTATTGTGGGAAAGAAAATAAGGGCCAAGGGGTCAGGCCTTTTAGAGTTATTTCCCTTTTTAGTTCTTGCTGTTTAATAGTGTATATTTTTTTATTTTGTGTCAAAGATTTCTCAATGACTACTGTACATAGAAACTTAAAATTTTGCAAACATGATCAGTATGACTAGTTGTATTGTGGGAAAGAAAATAAGGACCAAGGGGTCAGGCCTTTTAGAGTTATTTCCCTTTGTAGTTCTTGCTGTAGTGTATATTTGTATTATTTTGTGTCAAAGATTTCTCAATAACTACTGTACATAGAGACAACCAGTATGACTACTTGTATTGTGGGAAAGAAAAAAGGGGCCAAGGGACCAGGGCTCTTGGAGTTATTTCCCTTTCTAATTATACCCCCGGCATACGAAGTATGCAATGGGGGTATATAGTTTTTGTCTTTTCCGTCTGTGTGTCTGTCTGTCTGTCTGTAAACAATTATTTTGTGTCAAAGATATCTCAGGAACTGCTTCACATAGAAACTTGAAATTTTGCACACATGATCAGTATGACTACTTGTATTGTGGGAAAGAAAATAAGGGCCAAGGGGTCAGGCCTTTTAGAGTTATTTCCCTTTGTAGTTCTTGCTGTTTAATAGTGTATATTTTTATTTTGTGTCAAAGATTTCTCAATAACTACTGTACTTAGAAACTTGAAATTTTGCAAACATGATCAGTATGACTAGTTGTATTGTGGGAAAGAAAATAAGGGCCAAGGGGTCAGGCCTTTTAGAGTTATATCCCTTTGTAGTTCTTGCTGTTTAATAGTGTATATTTTTTTATTTTGTGTCAAAGATTTCTCAATAACTACTGTACATAGAAACTTGAAATTTTGCAAACATGATCAGTATGACTAGTTGTATTGTGGGAAAGAAAATAAGGGCCAAGGGGTCAGGCCTTTTAGAGTTATTTCCCTTTGTAGTTCTTGCTGTTTAATAGTGTATATTTTTATTTTGTGTCAAAGATTTCTCAATAACTACTTTACATAGAAACTTGAAATTTTGTAAACATGATCAGTATGACTAGTTGTATTGTGGGAAAGAAAATAAGGGCCAAGGGGTCAGGCCTTTTAGAGTTATTTCCCTTTGTAGTTCTTGCTGTTTAATAGTGTATATTTTTTTATTTTGTGTCAAAGATTTCTCAATGACTACTGTACATAGAAACTTAAAATTTTGCAAACATGATCAGTATGACTAGTTGTATTGTGGGAAAGAAAATAAGGACCAAGGGGTCAGGCCTTTTAGAGTTATTTCCCTTTGTAGTTCTTGCTGTAGTGTATATTTTTATTATTTTGTGTCAAAGATTTCTCAATAACTACTGTACATAGAGACAACCAGTATGACTACTTGTATTGTGGGAAAGAAAAAAGGGGCCAAGGGACCAGGGCTCTTGGAGTTATTTCCCTTTCTAATTATACCCCCGGCATACGAAGTATGCAATGGGGGTATATAGTTTTTGTCTTTTCCGTCTGTGTGTCTGTCTGTCTGTCTGTCTGTAAACAATTATTTTGTGTCAAAGATATCTCAGGAACTGCTTCACATAGAAACTTGAAATTTTGCACACATGATCAGTATGACTACTTGTATTGTGGGAAAGAAAATAAGGGCCAAGGGGTCAGGCCTTTTAGAGTTATTTCCCTTTGTAGTTCTTGCTGTTTAATAGTGTATTTTTTTATTTTGTGTCAAAGATTTCTCAATAACTACTGTACATAGAAACTTGAAATTTTGCAAACATGATCAGTATGACTAGTATTGTGGGAAAGAAAATAAGGGCCAAGGGGTCAGGCCTTTTAGAGTTATTTCCCTTTGTAGTTCTTGTTTCAGCTGAAGTGATGGCACTGGCCGGGGGTATATGTGCCCCACTGGGCACTTTTGTCTAGTATGTTTAGTTTAGCTTTTACAAGCACATTTATAGATTCTTATAGCTTGTTGACATCTTCATTCTTATTACATACAAGCTTGAAAGCTATATTAGAGTATGGTGCTGGCCAGGGGTATACGTGACCCACTGGTCGCTTTCTCTAGTTTTTCCAAAGCTGTAACACAGTAAAATTCCTATATTAAGACCACATTTGGGACTGTTCAAAAGTGGTCTAAAGACCACTTTTGAACAGTCCCAAAGGTGGTCTCTTGAAAGGAGACACTGGGTATAAAAAACACAAAAAAGAATATTTCAAACTGTTACGAGCCAGGCGTAGCAGAAAGAAAAAGCAAACAAGCCTTTTGGAAAAAAATTAACAAAATTTATTTACAAGTTAACTTTAACCTGTAGAAGTAAGAAAATTAAATGTACTTAGCTCTGTTACGAAATATCCTGAATGAATCTATTTTCCTTTATCCCACAGAATCCACAGTCCGAAATGAAAAGTAATATCCTATAACAATCCAACACAGAATTTAGAAATAACTTTCCTTATAAGCCCAAACATCAAACTCCAAAGTCTGACTCAATGAGAAAAATCAAGCTCTTTTATAGACCCCAAGATTTCTCTAGAACATTCCAGAGGGCTGTGGAATAAGATGAGGTAATTTTCTAAAAATAGTGCAACCCAGAACTTTCTGGAAGGTTCTGAAGTACTTTTCCTTGTAAACATGTTGTTTACAAAAATGAAATTAATCTGTGACTCAGTTTTCTAGAATCTTCTATAAGAAGATTAACAAGATATTTATAGCACTATTAGGTCACAGTGGGGTGCAAGTGGGAATCAGAAAAATAAATTCTTATGCATAACACTCCCCCTCTTCGAGGAAAAGAAAGATTTATGTAATAAAGCTTTCTTTTGCTTTAAGAATAATAAAATATTGAGCATAGCATATAAAATTACATGTATCTACAATCCACTTTAGTAGGAAAGAAAAACACAACTCCTGACACTGCTCAAGCTCTTGAAAGGGCGTCAGGGATAATGTTATCTTTCCCTCTGATATGTCTTATGTCTAAATTATACTCTTGTAGCATAAGACTCCACCTGAGCAACCGCTGATTTTTGTTTTTCATTTTATGTATGAAAGTCAGTGGATTGTGATCACTGAAAACAACAAGTGGTGCAGTAGTAGGGGTAAGATAAACTTCGAAATGTTGCAGAGCAAGAATCAGAGACAAGCACTCTTTCTCTATGGTAGAGTAATTTCTCTGATGCTTATTAAACTTTTTGGAAAAGTAGCAAACTGGATGATCCACGCCATTTTCATCTTCCTGCAACAAAACACTACCTGCACCTACGTCACTAGCATCTACAGCTAGCTTAAACTCCTTTTCAAAGTTTGGTGCTAAGAGAACTGGTTCACTCTTGAGTATGGCTTTAAGTTTATCAAAAGCATTTTGGCATATAGCATTCCAATGGAATTTTGTTCTTTTGCTGAGCAAATTTGTCAAAGGCTCAGCAATTATAGAGAAATTATTACAGAACTTTCTGTAATAACCAGCCATACCAAGAAATCGCATCAGCTGTCTTTTGCACGTGGGTACGGGAAAATTTGAGATAGCCTCAACTTTAGCATCAATGGGTTTCACATGACCTTGACCTACAACATGACCTAGAAATGTCAAACTTGCATGGCAGAATTCACTTTTAGCAAGATTGATTGTCAATTTGGCATTACTCAGTCTATCAAAGAATGCTCGAGTGAGTCCCAAGATGTTGATTCCACTGGTCGTTGTATATGATAGCATCATCGATATAAGCACTGCAGCCTCCCAGCCCCGCAATTACCATGTTTATTAAGCGCTGAAATGTTGCTGGAGAGATTTTCGTTCCAAATGGCATGACTTTATAGTTAAATAATCCGTCTGGTGTTGTGAATGCCAAAACCTCCTTTGCTCTATCTGTAAGTGGAATTTGCCAAAATCCTTTCAGAAGGTCGAATTTCGTTATGTATTTGGCATTCCCGATGTTATCAATGCAGTCATCCATTCTTGGAATAGGAAAGCTATCTGTTTTACTTAAGGAATTAACTTTCCTAAAATCTGTACACATACGATATGTCCCATCAGGTTTTGGTACTAGAATACAAGGAGAACTCCATTCACTTTGGCTTGGTTCAATAAAGTCATTGTCTAATAGATACTGAACTTCTTCTTTAAGATATTTTTGTTTCACAGGATTCATCCTGTATGGGTGTTGTTTTACAGGTTTAGACCCATTTATGTCCACATCGTGAAATATTTTGTCTGTCCGTGTTGGAATGTCAGGAAATAATTGTTCATATTCAAAAATCAGCTGTTTCAGTTCATTCCGCTGATTTGGCTCTAGATGTGACAGTTTCTGGTCAAGATTCCGTAGAATGTCAGAATTCTGAAGTTTTGATGATGTGGGATCCGACTTCACTGAATTAATATCCTCACAGTCATTGTCACTTGAATTAAGTGGAACAGAGCTAACTAGATTGACTGATGTTAAAGATGTATTGTCCCTATCTATGTATGCCTTAAGCATGTTAATATGACATAGCTGCTTTAGCTTGCACCTCCCAGGAGTGTTTATTATGTAATTTACGTCACTGATCTTTTTGTCTACAGTGTATGGACCATAATACCTGGCCTGCAACGATTTTCCTGGAATAGGCAAAAGAGCTAGTACCTTATCACCTGGTTTAAAATTCCTTTCTTTTGTCCCTATGTCATATAGCTGTTTCATTTTCCTTTGGGCTGACTGAAGATTGGTCCGAGCAGCCTCACAAGCTTTTGAAAGTCTAGTTTTAAAATCAGACACATACTGAAGTAAATTCAGGGAGGTGTCATCATTTGAGAGAAATTTCTCTTTGAGAAGTTTCAAAGGACCACGAACGGTATGGCCAAATACTAATTCAAATGGACTGAAGCCAAGAGATTCTTGCACAGATTCTCTAACAGCAAATAAAAGGAGATGGATGCCTTCATCCCAATCCTTCTCTGTGTCAAAGCAATATGATCTTATCATGTTTTTCAATGTTTGATGGAATCTTTCCAGGGCGCCTTGACTTTCAGGATGATAGGCTGATGACTTATACTGTACAATGCCAAGTTCATGCATTACTTGTTGAAATATTCCAGACATAAAATTTGAGCCTTGGTCTGACTGAATAGATTTAGGAAGCCCAACAAATGTGAAAAACTTCACTAAGGCCTTGATGATTGTCATAGTTTTGATATTTCTTAAAGGAATGGCTTCAGGAAAACGTGTGGAAGCACACATAATGGTCAAAAGATATTCACAGCCGGACTTAGTTCTGGGCAAGGGACCCACACAGTCTATAATTATTCGACTGAAAGGTTCATCAAAAGCAGGTATAGGCTGCAAATGAGCCTTAGGTATAGTCTGATTGGGTTTTCCTACCATTTGGCATGTATGGCAGGACCTACAATGCTGGGAAACATCTGATTTTAACCCAGGCCAGTAAAAATGATTAAGAATCTTGTGATAGATTTTATTTACACCTAAATGTCCTGACATGGGAGTTTCATGTGCCAAGTTTAACATTTCGGGACGGTAAACCCGTGGAACCACTATCTGGTGGTTGACAGTCCACTCGTCTTCTGCTGAGACGTTTGGTGGACGCCATTTTCTCATAAGAATAACAGACTGGGACCTGAGATACTTCCTGCTCATCTAAGGCCCTTTCAAATAAAGGCGAAATTTCAGGATCCTTATGCTGTTCTATAGCTAGTTGAGACCCAGACATTATGTCATGGCCTAGATCTAAAGATGAGTTATTCTCATGAAAATCTGTCTGCTTATCAGGCAGGCTTGAAGACAGAGACCTTGTTATCTCGTCATTAAAAGACTGACCCAAAAAGGTATCAGTGAAATCAAAATCCTGTTTCCCATCAATTTGCTTGGCCTTACGTGTCATAGCCCTTGTGACTGCACAAGACGGATAAAGATCAGGAATTTCCTGCTCAATGGGATCAGGCGGTTGGTCTATGCAAGGATTAGTAGTCAAAAGTGGGTTTACCACAACCTTATCTCCAGCTAAGTCATTGCCTAGCAACAAATGAACACCTTTAAAAGGTAAAGAAGGTCTAATACCAACAGCCACTGAACCGGATACCAAGTCTGATGACAAATAACGTTATGAAGCGGAACATTAACAAATCCACATTCCACACCCTGAATAAGGACACTTTGGCCCATAGAAGTCTTCTCAGAAAAAGGCAGAGTATCTGCTAGAATAAGAGATTGAGAAGCTCCGGTATCTCGTAAGATTTTAATAGGGGTAGGATGGGCATAACTGTCACCATTTAGTGACACAAAACCATCTGATAAGAAAGGTTCATAAATCTCCATAACCGAATCAGTCTCAGATAATTTGATATCAGAAAGAGTTTCCTCCCTTACACAAGACTGTGGTTTTGGCCTGATAGAAGTCAAGCCTGTAGGCTTAAGTTCCTCCTGTCTTTCTCTTTCTTTCCTTCGCTTTAATTTTAAACACTCAGAGATCAAATGACCTGTATTTTTACAATAATAACAAACTACTTGAGATTGAGATAAGGGATTCTGGTCTTTGTTTTCACCAGAAGGTTTGGAAAAATTTGGGCTTCTGTTTTCACCAGAAGGTTTGGAAGGATTCTGGCTTTTATTTTCACCAGAAAGTTTGGGCATAGTACTAGATGTATAGCTATAACTACCAGAAGGATTACTGGGATAGAATCTTGGACCTGTCTGTGGATTATAAGGTTTTCGAGGATAAGGCCTGTTCACAAATGAGACTTTATGAGTCAAAGCATAATCATCTGCCAAACGAGAAGCTTCCTCCAAAGTTTCAACCTGTCTCTCATCGAGAAAAGATTTAATGTCTGAATTTATGCACCGTTTGAACTCTTCAACAAGGACAAGTTGTCTAAGTTTGTCATGATCAGAGCCTACTTTTTTAGAAGAACACCACCTATCAAATAACTGTTCTTTGGTTCGAGCAAATTCTACATGGGTCTGGGAAATTTCTTTTTTACAGTTCCTAAATTTCTGCCTGTAAGCCTCAGGGACCAACTCATATGCCTTAAGAATAAGCTCCTTAACCAGATCATAGTCTGAGCTTTGCTCGACAGTTAGCTGAGTGTAAATGTCTCTAGCCTTTCCGACAACAACGCTTTGCAAAAGTAAGGTCCAATGCTCTTTTGGCCATTTTAAATTTTCTGCAACTTTTTCAAAATGCAAAAAATACTTATCTACCTCTTTTTCCTGAAATGGCGGAACTAATCTGATGTGCTTTGTGGCATCAAAGTAACTACCAGAGTCAAAAACAGGGGTATGTTTCACCCTATCTTGACCCTGGAGTTCCATTTCCTTCAATCTTAACTGAAACTGCCTTTCTCTTTCTTTTTCTTCAATACTATATCTCATTTTTTCCTTTTCCAACTCGAGCCGTTCTTCTTTTTCTAATTTTTCTTTCTGAATGCGTTCCTCCATTTCTCTTTGTTTTTCTTCCTGTTCTAATTTTTCTTTTCGAATTCGTTCTTCTATTTCTAATCTTTCCATCTGCATTTGTCTCTGCATTTCTCTTTCTTTTTCTTCCTTTTCCATTTTTTCCTTCTGTATGCGTTCTTCCATCTCTAATCTTAATTTTTCTAATTCAATTTGCCTTCCTATTTCAATTTGTCTCATTTGTAATTCAGTATGTGAAACCATAATGAGAGACAAAGCAGATGGATCGAAAAGTTCTTCATCAACAAAAAACTGTACCAAAATATTCTTGATTTCATGTTTTTATGCCCCCAACTTCGAAGAAGTTGTGGGGGCATATTGGTTTTGCCCTGTTCATCCGTCCGTCCTTCCGTCCTTCCGTCCTTACGTCCGTCCCACTTTTTACTGCATAGCATAACTTTAGAACCATGGGTGCTAGGTTTTTGAAATTTCATATATGGATTCCTCATGAAAAAATAATTGACCCGTGTTTTTTTTCTCGTCAGGATTATGCCCCTTTTTTGAGTTATGCCCCTTTGCAAAAAATACTATGAAATCTTGTAAGCAAGATATCTCAAAAACTGTTTGAGCTATTGCCCTGAAACTTTACATGCTGGTTGGGGATGATGAGTAGATGAACTGATTAACTTTTGAAAAAAATCCGAAATTTTTTTCTTGAGTTATGGCCCTTTGAAATTTTTCGCGTTTTAAGTTTGTAAGCAAGATATCTAAAAAAACTATTTGAGGTTTTTCCCCGAAACTTCACAGACTTGTCGGGGATGATGAGTAGATGAACTGATCAACTTTTGAAAAAAATCCGATTTTTTTTTCTTGAGTTATGGCCCTTAGATTTTTTTCGTGTTTTCAGCTTGTAAGCAAGATATCTCAATAATTGTTTGAGCGATTGCCCTGCAACTTTACAAGCTGGTTTGGGATGATGTGTAGATGAACTGATTAACTGTTGAAAAAAAATCCTATATTTTTTTCTTGAGTTATGGCCCTTTGAAATTTTTCGCGTTTTAAGTTTGTAAGCAAGATATCTCAAAAACTATATGAGGTTTTTCCCCAAAACTTCACAGACTGGTTGGGTATGATGAGTAGATGAACTGATTAACTTTTGAAAAAAATCCAATTTTTTTTTCTTGAGTTATGGCCCTTTGATTTTTTTCGTGTTTTCAGCTTGTAAGCAAGATATCTCAAAAATTGTTTGAGCTATTGCCCTGAAACTTTACAGGCTGGTTGGGGATGATGAGTAGATGAACTGATTAACTTTTGAAAAAAATCCGAAATATGGCCCTTTGAAATTTTTCGCGTTTTGGCGTCCTTCCGTCCTTACGTCCGTCCCACTTTTTACTGCATAGCATAACTTTAGAACCATGGGTGCTAGGTTTTTGAAATTTCATATATGGATTCCTCATGAAAAAATAATTGACCCGTGTTTTTTTTCTCGTCAGGATTATGCCCCTTTTTTGAGTTATGCCCCTTTGCAAAAAATACTATGAAATCTTGTAAGCAAGATATCTCAAAAACTGTTTGAGCTATTGCGCTGAAACTTTACATGCTGGTTGGGGATGATGAGTAGATGAACTGATTAACTTTTGAAAAAAATCCGAAATTTTTTTCTTGAGTTATGGCCCTTTGAAATTTTTCGCGTTTTAAGTTTGTAAGCAAGATATCTAAAAAAACTATTTGAGGTTTTTCCCCGAAACTTCACAGACTTGTCGGGGATGATGAGTAGATGAACTGATCAACTTTTGAAAAAAATCCGATTTTTTTTTCTTGAGTTATGGCCCTTAGATTTTTTTTGTGTTTTCAGCTTGTAAGCAAGATATCTCAATAATTGTTTGAGCGATTGCCCTGCAACTTTACAAGCTGGTTTGGGATGATGTGTAGATGAACTGATTAACTATTGAAAAAAAATCCTATATTTTTTTCTTGAGTTATGGCCCTTTGAAATTTTTCGCGTTTTAAGTTTGTAAGCAAGATATCTCAAAAACTATATGAGGTTTTTCCCCAAAACTTCACAGACTGGTTGGGTATGATGAGTAGATGAACTGATTAACTTTTGAAAAAAATCCAATTTTTTTTTCTTGAGTTATGGCCCTTTGATTTTTTTCGTGTTTTCAGCTTGTAAGCAAGATATCTCAAAAATTGTTTGAGCTATTGCCCTGAAACTTTACAGGCTGGTTGGGGATGATGAGTAGATGAACTGATTAACTTTTGAAAAAAATCCGAAATTTTTTTCTTGAGTTATGGCCCTTTGAAATTTTTCGCGTTTTGGCATATTGGTTTTGCCCTGTTCGTCCGTCCGTCCTTCCGTCCTTCCGTCCTTACGTCCGTCCCACTTTTTACTGCATAGCATAACTTTAGAACCATGGGTGCTAGGTTTTTGAAATTTCATATATGGATTCCTCATGAAAAAATAATTGACCCGTGTTTTTTTTCTCGTCAGGATTATGCCCCTTTTTTGAGTTATGCCCCTTTGCAAAAAATACTATGAAATCTTGTAAGCAAGATATCTCAAAAACTGTTTGAGCTATTGCCCTGAAACTTTACATGCTGGTTGGGGATGATGAGTAGATGAACTGATTAACTTTTGAAAAAAATCCGAAATTTTTTTCTTGCGTTATGGCCCTTTGAAATTTTTCGCGTTTTAAGTTTGTAAGCAAGATTTCTAAAAAACTATTTGAGGTTTTTCCCCGAAACTTCACAGACTTGTCGGGGATGATGAGTAGATGAACTGATCAACTTTTGAAAAAAATCCGATTTTTTTTCTTGAGTTATGGCCCTTAGATTTTTTTCGTGTTTTCAGCTTGTAAGCAAGATATCTCAATAATTGTTTGAGCGATTGCCCTGCAACTTTACAAGCTGGTTTGGGATGATGTGTAGATGAACTGATTAACTGTTGAAAAAAAATCCTATATTTTTTTCTTGAGTTATGGCCCTTTGAAATTTTTCGCGTTTTAAGTTTGTAAGCAAGATATCTCAAAAACTATATGAGGTTTTTCCCCAAAACTTCACAGACTGGTTGGGTATGATGAGTAGATGAACGGATTAACTTTTGAAAAAAATCCAATTTTTTTTTCTTGAGTTATGGCCCTTTGATTTTTTTCGTGTTTTCAGCTTGTAAGCAAGATATCTCAAAAATTGTTTGAGCTATTGCCCTGAAACTTTACAGGCTGGTTGGGGATGATGAGTAGATGAACTGATTAACTTTTGAAAAAAATCCGAAATTTTTTTCTTGAGTTATGGCCCTTTGAAATTTTTCGCGTTTTAAGTTTGTAAGCAAGATATCTAAAAAACTATTTTAGGTTTTTCCCCGAAACTTCACAGACTGGTCAGGGATGATGAGTAGATGATTAACTACAGCTTTTCTTGTGTAATTTCAGCATTACAGCCACATAAAAACAAGATATCTCAATTACTGTTAGGGACAAGCAGTGTTAGGGTCAAGCAGTTGGGGGCATTGTGTTTCATAAACACTGGCTCTAGTTTCATGCTCGTTTTAACAGCACTGACCCCATAATGGGAAGCAATATCTAGCAAATCTGTCCTTTTGGCCAGATTAAACAACTCCTGAGTAGGCTAAGCCAAAAAGCTTCTCAAATCAAACGACATGTTTGCTTTTTTATTTGTTTTATAAAGTATTTATGGAAATACAGATTGAGGTTAATTTGACAAAGTTTTTTTTTTTTTTTTTGAAATGACAAGCGCAATAAGAATTTCACATTAAATGACAAATAAAAATCAAATATGAGTTCCTTTAAGAGCAATGAAAACATTCATAAGAAAGAAGATGGGTCATACTACGTAGTTTCGGCTAATAAAGCCTCATCAGTGACCCTGTAATGATCCGGCAAAGAAAGCCAGTGGAAACATACTGCAATTTTGCGAATTTCGAATAGGCAGTCCATTCAAAGACTGATATAAATCAAAATGGGGTCCAAATAAAAAAAAAAAAAAAAACCTGTCTAGAATATGAGTCTAAACCAATAATTTTTTCTGATTTCTCAGAATATTCACGCTGATCTCAAAGGACCAAAAGTAAATATAAACTGCACTGTGGTTGATGTACGGGGAGACGTTTTACGGCCGCCACACGGCACAACACCAGCTGCAGTGAAGGCAAATAAAAATCAAATATGAGTTCCTTTAAGAGCAATGAAAACATTCATAAGAAAGAAGATGGGTCATACTACGTAGTTTCGGCTAATAAAGCCTCATCAGTGACCCTGTAATGATCCGGCAAAGAAAGCCAGTGGAAACATACTGCAATTTTGCGAATTTCGAATAGGCAGTCCATTCAAAGACTGATATAAATCAAAATGGGGTCCAAATAAAAAAAAAAAAAAAACCTGTCTAGAATATGAGTCTAAACCAATAATTTTTTCTGATTTCTCAGAATATTCACGCTGATCTCAAAGGACCAAAAGTAAATATAAACTGCACTGTGGTTGATGTACGGGGAGACGTTTTACGGCCGCCACACGGCACAACACCAGCTGCAGTGAAGGCAAATAAAAATCAAATATGAGTTCCTTTAAGAGCAATGAAAACATTCATAAGAAAGAAGATGGGTCATACTACGTAGTTTCGGCTAATAAAGCCTCATCAGTGACCCTGTAATGATCCGGCAAAGAAAGCCAGTGGAAACATACTGCAATTTTGCGAATTTCGAATAGGCAGTCCATTCAAAGACTGATATAAATCAAAATGGGGTCCAAATAAAAAAAAAAAAAAAAAAACCTGTCTAGAATATGAGTCTAAACCAATAATTTTTTCTGATTTCTCAGAATATTCACGCTGATCTCAAAGGACCAAAAGTAAATATAAACTGCACTGTGGTTGATGTACTGGGAGACGTTTTACGGCCGCCACACGGCACAACACCAGCTGCAGTGAAGGCAAATAAAAATCAAATATGAGTTCCTTTAAGAGCAATGAAAACATTCATAAGAAAGAAGATGGGTCATACTACGTAGTTTCGGCTAATAAAGCCTCATCAGTGACCCTGTAATGATCCGGCAAAGAAAGCCAGTGGAAACATACTGCAATTTTGCGAATTTCGAATAGGCAGTCCATTCAAAGACTGATATAAATCAAAATGGGGTCCAAATAAAAAAAATAAAAAAAAAACCTGTCTAGAATATGAGTCTAAACCAATAAGTACTATTTCACCTGAAATGACAATTCACATGAAATGACAATCCCCTATATGCCTATAGGGAAATACCAATCTTGTGAAGCAACTGCCAAGTATATTTGATAAGAAATGACAATAACCTGCCGTCACATGAAATGTCAGTTTTAAAATGCTCAAATGGTTTTATCCCGGACGAGCCCCCAATTTCTGTTACGAGCCAGGCGTAGCAGAAAGAAAAAGCAAACAAGCCTTTTGGAAAAAAATTAACAAAATTTATTTACAAGTTAACTTTAACCTGTAGAAGTAAGAAAATTAAATGTACTTAGCTCTGTTATGAAATATCCTGAATGAATCTATTTTCCTTTATCCCACAGAATCCACAGTCCGAAATGAAAAGTAATATCCTATAACAATCCAACACAGAATTTAGAAATTACTTTCCTTATAAGCCCAAACATCAAACTCCAAAGTCTGACTCAATGAGAAAAATCAAGCTCTTTTATAGACCCCAAGATTTCTCTAGAACATTCCAGAGGGCTGTGGAATAAGATGAGGTAATTTTCTAAAAATAGTGCAACCCAGAACTTTCTGGAAGGTTCTGAAGTACTTTTCCTTGTAAACATGTTGTTTACAAAAATGAAATTAATCTGTGACTCAGTTTTCTAGAATCTTCTATAAGAAGATTAACAAGATATTTATAGCACTATAAGGTCACAGTGGGGTGCAAGTGGGAATCAGAAAAATAAATTCTTATGCATAACAAAACCTTCTGAACAGGCTTTTAAGAACAGATTTAGTCTTAATCTTAATAGCAGAATTTTACTGTATTTCTTATGAAAATTTGTGATATTTTTCTTATTTTTTCACACCAAATGAAACTTTGGCTGTGGGTGCTTGTTAGAACCGCCTCTTTGAGGTGGTCCTAATGAGTAACCACAACATATGTTTTGGAGAAGATATAAGAAAAATAATGTATACCCCTGGAAACCCCAGTTTTCTCTATACAAAGTGGGGTTTAGAGGGACGTTCATTACAATTCAGTAAAATTCCCATATTATGACCACCTTTGGGACCGTTCAAAACAGTCCCAAAGGTGGTACCCGACCAGAGGACACTGTGGGCAGAAAACACAAAGAAAGATAAACTGCAGCCTTCAAAATAAGTTTTTCAAAGCATAATGAGTCTTAATTTTACATAGTCTTAATAGCAGAATTTCACTATACTTGTTAGCATGATGATTATAGCCCCGATTTGAAAAAGAGCCCTGCTTTGAAAAAGTGGGGCTATACTGGATTTGCCTTATTGAGAATATGGACTGTATACAGCACAGGAGCTTGACCTAATAAAATTTAAAGGGCTTGTCCCAATGGTTCTATATAATAGAAACTAAGGACGGACACTGTCTCAGAGGACCGATGATTTTCATTAAAAAATCTCAAAATCTACATATTGCACCGGCGAAATTCAGCATTAACACATTTAATTAATGTGCAATATAATTTCCGCAGCATCTAATAGTACTTCGCTACTCTTGAATCCACGACAATTCATCTGTTTCTTTAAAATTTGCCCTTCGCACAGTTGCCGGTTACGTCGCCATGTTTGTTTACTCGGAGTGAGTCCATGCGCCTTGTCTGATTGGTCTAAAAACAACCCAAGAAAATCGTCACATGCTTGGTGTCCAATCAAAAGGCTATAAAAATTCAATGGGATTCTCCTCACAAAAACAACAGGGCGGTGTAACCGGCAACTGTGCGATGGGAATTTTTTTAAGAAACAGACACTTTACGGTGAATTAAATGACAAAGCAGTTCTATAAGAGGTGGCGGAAGGTTGACGATTCGTTTATTAACGTAAGCAATATTGCATTTCAACTGAGCACTATGTAGATTTTGAGATTTTTGCATGAAAATCAACAGATCTCTGAAACAGTGTCCATCCTTCGTTTGTATTACATAGAAACGTAGAGACGAACCCTTTAATTGTAATGTACGTCAAGCTCCTGTGGTAAACAGGAGTATCCTAAGTCATAAAACTCAACATCAACAAAGTGCTATTTTCCTGCTCAAATCAGAAAACAATGTTATTTGTCCAGCTCATAAATGTTAAAATGCTAACATTTGTTGCCATTTCGAAATTTCTGAGCCAGACCAATGTAACCCATTCAGTACCTGAAACCCCTAAATGTGTACCTTGGCAAACAGTGCAGGCCCAGATCAGACACCGCAAAATGCGGCGTCTGATCATGGCCTACACTGTTTGCAAAAAACACAACCTGACACCCCTATATCTTGAAATGTACTCCTGCTCTATATAAAGAAGAAGATTCCATTTGGTACAAAAAGGGTTAATATTGAAGTGAGTTGAGTATGAAAAAAATATTATAACCTCATGGCAGAATGAGAGTGACAAAATAACCTCAATCACTCTGCATATCAAGATCTTGACATATTTAGTATGAAAGCTAATCCCTGGACAAATTAGTTGGAATTTTGCTCTTTCAACGGATGCAGATGACAGTCTGACTTTTTAGCTCGCCTTACGAAAGTAAGGGGGAGCTATTGCCATACCCCCGGGCGTCCGTCGTCGGCGTCAGCGTCGGCGTCCGCATTTGGTTAAAGTTTACCTGCAAGCTCTTATATGTGATGTTTTACAAGTTTATTTTGAATATATAATTAACAATTGGTAAAAAACAATATTTAACATTATCATTTTACTTCATTTTACAGGTTTTTTGGCTTAAATTGGTCTTTTTGAGAAGTTAATATTTTCCTCTGTATTACCTCCCTTGAAATCCTGTGTTAAAGTTTACCTGCAAGCTGCGTGAGTTCAAATCCCGGGGGAGGCATGTATTTTTTTTTTTTTTCTTTTTCTTTTCTTTTTTTTTTTTTTTCTTTTTAAAAACATAGCGGGTCTGGGGCTCAAGGTGAAGGTCACTGGCTATTTTTAGAAAAACATTGTAATCACTCTAGCCCCTTCATTTATTGATGGATTTTAATATAACTTTGGTATAATGATATCTCGAGTGACTTTGACTTTCAGGGTCTGGCGCTTAAGGTCAAGGTCACTTCTTTCAGGGTCACTGGGTCAAGGTCACTGTGTCTATTTTTAGAAAAACATTGTCATCGGGTTTGCACCTTAATTTATTGATGGATTTTAATATAACTTCACACAAATGTTGGGTATGATGATATCTCTAGCAAGTTCAACTTTCAGGGTCTGGGGCTGAAGGTCAAGGTCACTGTGGCTATTTTTCGAAAAAACTTTGTGATCGCTCTAGTGCCTACATTTATTAAGGATGCTCACTCATACAACAAAATATATATAGATACAACTACTTTTATTTATCTCCTTTTTCACATATTTAATAAAACATTATTGGCAGTATATGGACACCGAGTAGATTCAGGTCGAAGGGGGGACGCAGTGACAGCATATAACCTTGCTCGCACGAAAACGGGCACCAAATTATTAATTTGTTTGCACTCAAAATATTGTGCAGTCCAATTTTGAATTTTGAGTATTCCAAAATATGCGCACACTCCAAATGTGTGCTCCAAGATTTTGTAACATTCCAAAAATTGCGCACTTCCTATAGTACGCTCCAAATTTTGTAACAGAGTATTCCAAATATTGCGTACATCCTGTTTGTACGCTCCACAATTTTTTAACATTCCAAATATTGCGCACATCCTGTTTGTACGCTCCAAATTTTGTAACAATCCAAATATTGCGCACATCCTATTTGTACACTCCAAGTATTCCAAATATTGCATACATCTTGTTTGTATCCTTTACAATTTTTTAGCATTCTAAATATTGCGCACATCCTGACTGTACGCTCCAAATTATGTAAAAATCCAGATTTTGCGCACATCCTATTTGTACGCTCCACTCTATCCCAACTCTTGTGCACTTCAATTTATGCACTCCAACTAATCTTGACAGTGAGCACTCCGTAATTTGCACTCCAAAATGCATTCCATGACACGCATTCCATACCATCTTCTGCATTATGCAATGCATACCATGTAATCCATCCCATATTACATATATTCAAATAGCCCCGGCTGCACGTGCGAACCTTACTTATGACTTGCAATTTAGAAATTTTTAGTATGACCCTGGGGGGAACACATCCTCAGGCTATGGCAAACCATTTCCATGAAGGAGACGCCACCCAGTTCAAGAAGTTCTGAAAGAAACAAGCCTCAGCTCTGCTCCCAGCAACCAGTACCCGGAATCTAGGCTCAAGAACAAATCTTCAGGTTATGGCGGACCACTTCCATGAAGGAGATGCCACCCAGTCCAAGTAGAAGTCCTGAAAGAAACAAACTTCAGCCTTGCTCCCAGCAACCAGTATTTGGAATCTAGGCTCAAGGCGTAAAGTTTCATTACAACCAAACAGCTGTCTAAGCAAAGCGTCCCCCCTATCGAATGCTGAATTCCGCATTGCACCTCGAAGCTCAGCTGATCAAAAGTCAGCAGAATCTCTCGGTGAAGAAATTAAGTGGCCATAGTCAACCGATCCGGAGTCTACATCATAGTGTAGATTATATTTTCTTGTCCTTTGGGATCATTGATTCCATTATGGAAATTTGAAAATATCTGAGGGTCACTGATGAGGCCTAATTGGCCGAAACTAGCTAGTCTGGCCCAGAAAACATGCACACTCCATATTTTTCACTTCTGTAGTGTATTCCTTGCTTCCAAAGGATAACCCTTTTATAGAACATATTTGCGTCTTCCATCGTTGTTGTTGTAGGGATCCAGCCTATTAAAGGCTCAACAGCTGTCGCTGAATTTTGGGCTTTTAGTTTATGTTCAATGTCACATGCGTATATGTAGTTAAAACCATGGGCATTAAAAGTCACTAAGTAGCCAGTATACATATATATAGTGTTAACACATCAATCCATTTTGTGGGCCAGTCGAAGATATACGTCGATAGGCAGCGTTGTCACATCCAACAGTCTCTCTACAGCAACGGGAGAATAATATCCAGCGTCGGGAGAATAATATATATATCCAATTTAACACGTATTTACTTATTTGTTAATTATATATTGACTTATAGAACTAAGTATTGTTGCTATATTTATACAAGTAGACTGTCGTATGTACAGCATCTTTAATTAGGACATGCCAGCCTCAGCACCAGGAGGCACCAAACAAGCCTGAAATGAAAAGAACTTAAGACAGTATCAGGTATTAAACTTCCTGGACTGCCAATAAGATCACAACGACAGCGGCGGGTGGGTGGGTTTTAGATTCCTCTTAAAAAATACAACTTTCTTTTGCTGGATTTGAAAACGGAAAAGGAAGGTTTCCCTGAGCATGCGCAAGACGCCAAACCATAGTTTGGCCCTTAAGACGCTTGACTGCTGAATAACAAACACGGTGCAAGCGTCCAGTAACCTGGACCAACTGTCATGGTGGATGACGAGATCGAAATTGCGATCAGACATTGTTTAAACCTAAATAATGAGAGGTCAAGCCACCCTGAAGCTGCAATCATGACACATTAATGACAGTCCATTCAATTTGTTCGCACCAAATAAATGGGATTATCATTTAGTTGATAATCCCTATTATTAAGGATGCTCACTCATACAACAAAATATATATAGATACAACTACTTTTATTTATCTCCTTTTTCACATAGTTAATAAAACATTATTGGCAGTATATGGACACCGAGTAGATTCAGGTCGAAGGGGGGACGCAGTGACAGCATATAACCTTGCTCGCACGAAAACGGGCACCAAATTATTAATTTGTTTGCACTCAAAATATTGTGCAGTCCAATTTTGAATTTTGAGTATTCCAAAATATGCGCACACTCCAAATGTGTGCTCCAAGATTTTGTAACATTCCAAAAATTGCGCACTTCCTATAGTACGCTCCAAATTTTGTAACAGAGTATTCCAAATATTGCGTACATCCTGTTTGTACGCTCCACAATTTTTTAACATTCCAAATATTGCGCACATCCTGTTTGTACGCTCCAAATTTTGTAACAATCCAAATATTGCGCACATCCTATTTGTACGCTCCAAGTATTCCAAATATTGCATACATCTTGTTTGTATGCTTTACAATTTTTTAGCATTCTAAATATTGCGCACATCCTGACTGTACGCTCCAAATTATGTAAAAATCCAGATATTGCGCACATCCTATTTGTACGCTCCACTCTATCCCAACTCTTGTGCACTCCAATTTATGCACTCCAACTAATCTTGACAGTGAGCACTCCGTAATGTGCACTCCAAAATGCATTCCATGACACGCATTCCATACCATCTTCTGCATTATGCAATGCATACCATGTAATCCATCCCATATTACATATATTCAAATAGCCCCGGCTGCACGTGCGAACCTTACTTATGACTTGCAATTTAGAAATTTTTAGTATGACCCTGGGGGGAACACATCCTCAGGCTATGGCGAACCATTTCCATGAAGGAGACGCCACCCAGTTCAAGAAGTTCTGAAAGAAACAAGCCTCAGCTCTGCTCCCAGCAACCAGTACCCGGAATCTAGGCTCAAGAACAAATCTTCAGGTTATGGCGGACCACTTCCATGAAGGAGATGCCACCCAGTCCAAGTAGAAGTCCTGAAAGAAACAAACTGCAGCCTTGCTCCCAGCAACCAGTATTTGGAATCTAGGCTCAAGGCGTAAAGTTTCATTACAACCAAACAGCTGTCTAAGCAAAGCGTCCCCCCTATCGAATGCTGAATTCCGCCACAGCAAATTTATGATGCCCCACATAAATTTGTCCCCCAATTCAGCTGCTATATGACCTTACCAAATGTACACAAGAAATATTTTCAATCAGTCCCACACCTCTGGCAAAGATTTTGCTTTTAACTGTTCAAAAATGATCAAATTTTAGCAATAAAAACCGAAGCTTTCACCTCCACCAAATGAGAAACTGGCGGGAAAGATATCCGTTCTTTGTTTCTTTTTACTGAAGAGTTCCCTGCCGACCGTCCTTATATCAGAAATCATATTTAGCCCTTTAATTTCTTCGCTGCATACTATTTATCTTCCATAATAACATTTTTCCCCAAGCTTTATAAGGTACCAAAAACTCGCAGGGCCACCATTGTCACCCATGTATATTTTGCAATTAAAATGGCGATTTTTATGCCGCCGTAGTGTCACTTTTCCTAATATTTTCGTAACGGTGAACTGTCTTAGTTGTCACTTTTTCCCTATTTAGTTGTACCTCGTCACTAACGCATTTTATCATTTCCGGTTGCAAAACGAAAGTACCGATAATATTATTGTTGTTCGAGGTCAACCAATGGAAATTCTTATATTATAGCTAAAGGACACCCTCTTCTTCTTTTATTATGAAACATATCTCAACCGAGTCCCGACAACTTTCTCTTGCTGGATTTTTAGTTTTAGATTCCTCTTAAAAAATACAACTTTCTTTTGCTGGATTTGAAAACGGAAAAGGAAGGTTTCCCTGAGCATGCGCAAGACGCCAAACCATAGTTTGGCCCTTAAGACGCTTGACTGCTGAATAACAAACACGGTGCAAGCGTCCAGTAACCTGGACCAACTGTCATGGTGGATGACGAGATTGAAATTGCGATCAGACATTGTTTAAACCTAAATAATGAGAGGTCAAGCCACCCTGAAGCTGCAATCATGACACATTAATGACAGTCCATTCAATTTGTTCGCACCAAATAAATGGGATTATCATTTAGTTGATAATCCCTATTATAAATGGATTTTAATATAACTTTACACAAACGTTGGGTTTGATGATACCTCGAGCTCGTTTGACTTTCAGGGTCTGGGGCAGAAGGTCAAGGTCTCTGTGGCTATTTTTAGAAAATCTTTTTCATCGCTCTTGCGCCTTTATTTATGGATGGATTTTGATATAATTTCACACAAATATTGGGTATGATGATATCTCGAGTGACTTTGACTTTCAGCTTCCGGGGCTGAAGGTCAAGGTAACTGTGGCTATTTTTAGAAAAACTTTGTGATCGCTCTAGTGCCTACATTTATGTTTGGATTTTAATATAACTTTACACAAATGTTGGGTATGATGATATCTCGAGCGAGTTCGACTTTCAGGGTCTGGGACTGAAGGTCAAGGTCACTGTGGCTCTTTTTTGATAACTTGCCCTCCTCCATCTTAGGCCCCCAAAGGCGAGCTATGTTGTCTTCTGACAACTCTTGTTAAAGTATTTTGTACAGTGTGAGTGTTACCCCCATCAGACAGGGTACCCCACATAGGACACTTTTACAATCTTTTCTTGTTTTGAAGAAGAAGCACCTCTTTAATTTAATACCAATTAGTGTCATGTTTTGTGGTCCTTTTTCTCAACAATGTGGCTAGAGAGGACCAACATTTTTCTTGCAGACAGTATCTATCAAACAGGGGGTTTGCATCAGAAACATAATAGTGAAGTTGACACAGTGATTTCGTTGTATATGAATACAGTTGAATGAGCTTATCAACAGTATTAGATAGAGATTTTAGTTACCTAACAAATAATGTCAGTCTTAAATTTCAGTTCGAGCTACTTCCAAATTAGACAGAATTGCACTTTTGTCGGCATCTCGATGCCGGCAATATTCTTAATACACCACAACCTCATTATAACATGGTTCATTATAACATGGTTTCAAGATGGATCCGAAAAATGTATAGATCATATAGGAAAATTACCATTTTTCTATAAAATCTATACATTTTTGTTTGGCTATACTATGGTTGTTTAAATAACATGGTTTCTGCTTTGGACCCAATGATAGTGTTATAAAGAGGTTGGGGTGTATAGAACAACGTACACAAACATCATAAGCCTGAGGGAGTGTATATTATTTTATAACCGCTGAAAAGGGAAACATCAGTCAAATTGGTATTCAAAGTGTTTTGTTCTTCTTTAAAAATAGTGAATCCATTCAAATGCCAAACATCAAATTAATATTGGCATCGTGATATTCCCATGCCTAAATATCAGCATATTTCACTGTGTTTTTGGACCTTGTGAGTTGTTTGTCTTAGCCTATATGTCTTAAAAAATATTTGATTATACAATGCTACATTTAATTGAACTATGCATGGTTATTTAAAATGCATAGAAAATACATGTGTCCAATGGGAGTACCCCAAATCAATATTTTACATCAGTTACTTGTGAGATAATGAATACTCTCCTATTCCTCTGTGTGACGTCATACAAAAGCTGACGTTTACCGAATAGATACATGAGGTGTGAATTTTGCATGTTGCAGAAAGTCTCTAGACTTTTAATGTTACAGCTTGTAAATTTATTTAAAAACACAATTTTTAAGTGTCTGATGATGGTACCCTTACTCTAGTAAATAAAGCTTGACATTACATGTGAATCGCCTGCTCGGCAGACAATTCACATTTAATATCAGGCTTTATTTTGAAAATTCTGTCTGCTGGTCATGATTAGCAGTCAAAGTGTTAATTTTAAGTACTGGCGTATCATATATTTTCTTTGTTCTAGCTCATAGATTGTTATATGGAAGCCTACCACCACGTGTTCGATAGGGACGAGAAAAGAGCTCTAGCTCAGGTGATAATGAATATCATCTACCAGCGACCGAGATTCGATATGTCAGCGGACTACTTTATCAAGATGTATCGAGCTGAATGTGTGATATTGAGGCAACACGTGAATCTCATCAAAGGCATTCTTGATAAACAGGTAATCAAAGCATTGACGGCACCGATGGGCTGATTGTCTCTGAGTGTGGTCTTCATAAATTGACCTAATTTGAACTTACCCTTACGGAAAAAAAAGCACTGCCGCGAACTAATCTTGCGAACATTTGGCAAATACTTCGAGAATATTCCGCGAACTGTCCTTTTAAGGCTTGAACAGTATTCACAGCATATTCGCAAGATGTTCACTTTTCACATGCAAATTAGGTTTGCCGCGAATACTTTATGTGAACAGCCTGCGAATATTCAACGAATATGCGGCAAACATGATTCAAGACAGTGGATTAAAATGCAGCGAATATCCGGCAAACATTCTGCGAATATACGACGAACATGGATTCAAAACTGCAAATTGAATATAGAGTGAATATCCTGCGAACACTCTGCGAATATAATGTAAAAATTTTGTTGTAAATATGCTGCCAACAATAACTGTGAATATCCTGTGAATAAACAGCGACTATGCTGTGAATATGGGCTCGGACAATGGATTTTATGCTGCGGCGAATATTCAGCAAATTTTCTCGATATATTTGTTTGTTTGTTTGTTTGTTTGAATTGGCATTTAACAGCCCAGTAAACACAATTTAGGTCATATTTGAGCCGGTCAGTTTACCTATCCACACTTTTCTTGGGCAGGCTTATACGAACATGTAAGCGGTTTATCAGTACAGTGCTGAAATTTCTTTCGCCAGAAAATGACAATATTTTGCATTTCTTCAATCACATATCAACGGAATGGAGAGAATGTTTGCTTGATTTGAGGTTTAACGTCCCTGTCAACACTATGCAGATCATTTTTTAGACGTTGCTTCCAATTTTGTAGGACTTTTACCCGACATTGAGATGAAATGACATCTCAAGCCCTGTCATCGAATGAAACCAATAGGGTTTATAAGCATGGACAGTCCGACTTGCACTGCTTTGCCTGGACAGGCTTAAATCCTCCAAGCGGTTTACCAGTACTCGTGTGCGGCCGGTTTCAGCTCTGCGTGGAAGCATCGTGCAGCCCATCTATTTCTTCAAGCCCCGATGGGCGGGGGCCCAAGGCAGAGAATGACCATAGAAAAGATTTCATGATCAATCTCCACGAAGAAATATTGCCGGTACTGAACCTGCGTTTGCCTGATCACCCGTTAGACGCGCATCCAACTGAGCTACCGAGGCCGGCTTCTTGATATATACAGAAAAGAATCAGATCTAACAGCGGGTTTGACCAGAATCTTTCCTGTTTGCAAGAATCTATAATTTCCATAGATCCTATAGAGAATCATCAACAGATTTTTTATTAACATGCAGGTACAGGGGCAACATCCACATAAGTGGGCCACATTCGAGGTAGCTGGCTTGCTGCATGCATGGCAGATCTTACACCAGATCTCCAGGCTTGTCTGTCATGAGGATCAATAGCAGATACCTTCCATTCTCTGCAATCTCTTTCTGTCAGCTGCTTCCAGGTCATCATGGGCCTTCCAGGCTCCCACTTTCCACCTACCTGTATTATATTTCACAGGCAGTCTTTACTGCATCGTTGGAGCATTCCACATGTCCATACAAGCGGAGCCTTCTCTCTTTCAAGATGAGGTCTAGGTCCTCAATGCCAAGAAGCTCACTGGACCTGATGGTGACAGTGTCCTGTGGCTTGCCATTGCAGATCCGTCCGATCATTGCCCTGTCATTCCGCTGAAGATGTTGGAGGTTTGGCTTTGTCAATGGCCATGTCTCACTGGCATGAAGCATTATGCTCCGCACGAAAGAGCTGTACACACAGCCACGTGTCTTGAACTAGAGATGGCGGGAAGAGAGAACTGGTAGCAACTCCTTGAATTCTTCCAGGCTGTTTTCACACATGATGTGGTTGAAAGGTCACAACCACCCACTGCTGTGAGCATATCACATAGGCAGCAAGAGGAATCTACAACCTCCAGCTTGTCGGGTCCAGCTTTGACTCCTCCCTTTGGTCTGTCATCTAAGGGACATGCAGTTCCTTGGCACCATATACACCGAATCAGGAAGGGCACTACAATCCGAGGGAACCGAAATGACACGGTCCGCGGGAAGAAGGAATCCTTGCAAGCTAACATCAGTCTCCCGTGGCAGGGGTCTGAAACGCTAACAAATAATGACCCCACAGCGCCCAGAAACAAGGCCATCCATCCATCTGCAGTGATGCCCCTAGACCGCAGTACAACAGTCCTAAGCCCAATGTCTCCCATCCCATTCCCGGGAGACTCCTATCTTAAGTTTCCCAACATTCCAGTCATACTCCCAGCCTCAAAGTAGCAACAGCCCGCCACAAAACCAGCAGCTCCACTCTATAAGCCCCTTCAACTTCAAACGTCCTCAATCAGGACCACTCCACTGGCACTTGGGTCCACATGTGCATTCCAAGACGGAGTGAATTGCGCTATTAAACCATTTGGTACAAGAAAACCCCAAAAAGGGTAATTGACAAACAGTACAGGCCCAGATCAGACGCCGCAGAACATGCAAAAAAGTTCTGCCACTTTTCAAGCATTATAATGCTCCGAAACGGCCTATCCCAAAAATTGGGCCGAAACGACCCGGTCCGAAACCACCCGTGATCAATATTTTGAATAGTAGCGGAAACGTACATGTATCAGTAAGCTAATTTCAAGCAAATTTACCTGCAATAATTCCATTCATTTACGACATACTACTTAAACGATTTCATGTTGCTGCATTTACAAATTACTTGAATTTGTCCATTCTTTATGTAAAGAAAACACCGGCTTTGCAAGTCTTTGGCGCGCATTGATTCCGAAATGTATAATCTCAATAAAAGTTGTTACTACGAGAGAAAATAAGAATGATAAGGAAAGGAGAATGAAAAACAAAAACCAAAAAAATTACAAAGCAGAAATGATAACAGAGGTAACTTAAATAAAGGCAGAAATAAAAACCAAGAATGCAATAATGGATAGTTTGAGATTATAAATGGATACATGGCAACGAAATCATGTGACCAATACAAAATGACGGACCCCAGTTACTGAAATAGACGTATCGTTAATTTCGACAAATTTTGAGAGAAACACACTTTTTTCTATTTTTTTTTTTTTTTTTTTCATATCATGTTTGAAGGAGCATAACTTAATTTCTTTAAGGTATTATGTAAAATGTATGTCAAACCGCTTGGTATAATAGAATACCCTATCTGTTTTATGTGGGTGGGGATACTCGGCTACTTTCGTTTTCCTTCCGTCTTGGCTATGTCAGATATTAATGTTGAATAGGATCGTTCTCTTTAGGCTCATCATTATCATTGCCCCTATGGTTTAGTATAGGAAACAATATTTTTTTTATCGGCATGTGCTGCAGGGTTTCATGCAAAGTCGCGAAAACTGGATACCTTTTCTGTTATGGTTGCTGCATTCAAGCAAGTCGTTCCTGTAATTTTTATATGAAAGTACTATATAATTCATGTAATTTGTGTAGATAAGACATAAAATTACATGACTGAGTATGTCACTTCTTTCGTTTGATCTTGGTTTATGCATTTTCGGCTATATCAAAAAGCAGTAATGTTGCCGAGGTGATAATGTAAACAATCTATCTATCTATCTACTGTTAGGGCAATCAACCATGTAACATACCAGGTCTGCAGGATGAAAGCCTATACAGTAATCTTGTAATTATATGGAAGCTCTAGGGCTCTTTAACCTGCACAGGGGATGAGTGAGTGAGTGTTTGAGTTTTACGTCCCACCATCAGCTAAGGTCATACGGAGATGGGACCTTGGTTTAAAGACTCATCCGAAAGTCTGGAGAATCCCGGGATCGATCCTGTGACTCCTGATTTACAAGGCGAGTAGAATAACCACTACACCACAGATGATTCTGCTGCACAGGGGATGATTCTCCCTGCACAGGGGGCCTCCAGTTAATGTTCCAATCTGAAGAACGGTTCACTTTCTGACATTTATCCCTGCAAATGATGCCGGTATAGTATGTTCGGACACCGCAAATTTTTTTACCGCTGCCAGGATGCCGGGGAATCAAACCGGGGGCCTGGATCATCCTGCAGAGGCAAGTGCACTTTTTAACTACTGAGCTACCATGCATGCTCCGATCACGTAACAGTGACACAACGTGGATACAACGTCTCTTGCAGACATTGGGCTGACCTCCCAGTATCAACATTGTATTGACATATTTTGGTCAACCAAAATACAACATCTATACAAAGTTGCATTTTGACGTTGAACTGACATTGCAGTTTCAATGTTGTATCGACATTGTAGTTTAGTTGACGACTTCGCAACCTAAATTAACCAATTAGATAACTTATTTTGCATTTCAGATATTTATTTTGATAAGCATTTATTTAACTAAAAAGATATCTTACATGGTATTATATAAGATGCCTGACATGTGGAATGAAATAAGATATCTTCTATATTACAGTCAAACCTGTCATAGTGGCCACCTCTATTAAACAAGCAACTTGTTTTAAGCAAGCATGCATTTAGTTCCCGAAAAAGGCAAAGGCATTATTTTTCACCTGTATTAAGCAAGCACCTGTCTTATGCAAGCACATTTTGATCATAGCTGAGGTGCTTGCTTAACACAGGTTGCACTGTATATCTAATAACTTATTTGGGATACCTACCGAGTAAGCAGTATGCAAACATGCAAAAAAGTATAAGTATTTGCTGTGAATATACAGCGAACATTAACAAAGTTTAAGTTCTTTTAAATCTTAAGTATAAACTGACAGCTTTCTGTGAACACTCCGCAAACACATAAAAAGTTAAAGTCACTGCAGCAAATATACAGCGAACAGTATACAGAACTAAGTTCATACAGCAAATATTGGGCGAACAAGATGCTGTGCTAAAGTTTTTGCTGCGAATATGCGGCTATTAATGACAAATCTGCAAACATTCAGCGATTACTTTTTTGTCAAACCTACTTTATTCACTGACTATTCGCGACAAGAGGTGAATATATCGCGAACAATAACTGCGAACAGTGCAATTCGCGAAATATTCGCTGCATATTTGCCAGATATTCGCAAGAAGACAGCTTTTCCGTAAGGGTAGACTTACCCTTTACCACTCTCTAGGCGAATTCAGCAGACAAATTTTTGATATTTTTCTTATTTTGCCCAGAAAACAGGACTTGACATCTCATGCAAATTGTCTCCATAGGAGACAATTTGCATGAGATGGCAAATCCTGTTTTCTGGTAAAATTAGAAAAAAAAATATTTAAAAATTTTTGTCTGCTGCTAAAAATACCCAGCATGCAGGGCGTTAACTCTAGGCAACCTAGTCGCCTAGCAGAGTGCCCTAGTCGAATTTTTGCGACCTGGAATATAGATGTGATTCTGTCTTTTAGATCAACAAAGTAAGCGAAATAACTAGCACAAGTATGTTGCAAATCATTAGGTAAGACCTGTTTTGGGCAAAAACAAGCTTTTACTTTAAAAAAAATTTGATCGTATCTTTACCTGGTTCAAGTGATAGAAAATGCCATGGACTAAAAATCTGTTTGGGGCTGGGAGTTTTGTTTGACTCCCAAAGAGGTAATGATAATTCTAACACAGCGCAACTAAATAGAAAGTGGCTAGGAGTTGTGATTTATTGTGCAAGAAAGCATGGGTGGAAGAGTTTGACACAAAAAGTTGCCATTTTATGAAGTCTCTCCTAAATTCTTTGTTGTTGAATGATGCAACATCATTTACTTGCATCTAAGATGTTATAAAAGGACTTAAATGCATGTCTTACTGTCAGTAGTTTGATGGAGTTTCTTCTAACAATGATAAAAGGTTAAATGGTAGAATCTGAAGGAAGCAATACAATTAATGCCAATCTTTAGTGTGTTAGAATTGAAAAAGTTCAGTTCTTGTATGTGAATTGTTGAGTAATAAATCGCAGTTTGTAGGTCAGTTATTAGTAGACAATCACTCGCGCTTCACGCTCATGATGCTATCTACTTTACATTTGACCTCCAAAATTCCTGTATTAAGGCAAACAGTGTAGTTCCTGAACAGTAACTGTGTTCTGTGGCATATGATGTGGGTCTGCATTGTTTACTATTGTCCCATTTGGGGGATTCAAGGCATATATGACTTAACCAGGTCTGTATTTTATTATATGACATCGCGTCTGTGAATGTAATAATGCCATGTAATAATTTTGATGATCCACTGGTGGAGTAAATATGCATATTAGTTAAATGCACCTATAACGTTAAACGTACTGCAACCTTAACGACATTGCGTTTCCTAATGGCGGAATATTGACATTTTTATAAAACACTTGTGTATAAAATGTGTTTTAAATGTCATATGATAAATAGAATCTGGCATTTATGCTCAAGTATTATTGAATCATTTTATCCCTTTTCCTCAACTTGTTAAATAAATTCAATAATACATGAACACTCATGTAAGATCCTCTATGTCACCAATTTATTAAACTCGTTGAGAAAAAGGGATAAAATGCTCGGCAAAGCATCGCATTTTACCCCTTTTCCTCATCTCATTTAATAAATTCAATAATAAATGAACACTCGTGTAAGATCCTCTATGAAAACACTTTTCAAGTACTTGTGATTCCTTTATTTGCATTGTACTCTGTTTATTAAACAGTACACAAAGTCTTAAATATGTGTTGTAGTGTACTAGAACTGTCAGTCTATAGTTGTAGGCAGAGCTTATGGAAATGTGATCCATGTTGGCACGCTGCGATATGATTATTAAGTGGCAAGCTCTTGAATAGAATAAGCCAGTAAACCAATGGTGTTCCTTCAATTGCACCCTGCAGTAAAACATTACATGTGTGGGTTTTCATTTTATTGGCCAGTAATGAGTATGTGTGGCGAACAGCGATATAGGACTGACAGTACTATTAACTAAGGGTAGATTAACAAACAGTTGACCCAGAACTGTCATGCTGTTTCCAAAGGTAAATATGGTACAGTGATTAACCCATAAAACAGATTTCTTGAGCAGACGACAAATAATATTATGATAACACATCCATGTGACATAGTGCATTCTTTCATATCTCCAAAATGACTACTTTTCTGATGAAAAGTTTTGATATTTTTCTGCTTTACTGTAAACATAGGTTGTGGGTACTCGTTAGAACTGCCTCATTGAGGCAGTTCTAGCGAGTACCCACAGCCTATGTCTAGGAGCAACATAGGTTTTGGGTACTCATTAGAACTGCCTCATTGAGGCATTTCTAGCGAGTACCCACAGCCTATGTCTAGGAGCGGAAATAAACGAAATAATGTATACCCCATAAAGCCCCAGTTTTCTCTGTAAATTCCAAAAATATATAGATTATATAGGAAACTGACCATAAATGGCCATTTTTCATGACCATAAATGGTCTTTTTTCTATATAATCTACACTCATTGAGGTGGTTCTAACGAGCACACACAACCTATGTCTTGGAGCAGACATAAAGTAATGTATATCCCTGTAAAGCCTGAGTTTTTTTCTAAACAAAGTGGGGTTTACAGGGGTGTTCATGACTTGTTAATGAGATGTGAAGCCATAGTTTGAGATGTCGGTTTGAGATAGTGAGAGTAAATTGTTCCAGATTCTGGTTTAATTGAAAATAATTTATTTTACATTTTACATCAGATTGAGGAAGAGCGGGAGTATAATCAGAAAGTATCCAGAGAAGGGGACAGATATTACGGACTGCCGTACAGAATAATACCCCGACAACCCATATCAGTGAATCTCAGCAGGTATTATGAGGCATTCTTACTTAAAGGTTTGATGGTTTGTCAATCAGCCCAAAGTTTCAAAGCACAGAAGCTCTTCAGTGCAGATGTCCATGTGACTACAACTGATTTGTAGGAGATCCAAGTAATGGTCATTTATAGAAAATAGTCATGGCGTTCTTATTGCTGTGAGGTCAGAGTGTTGCATAAGAGGATTATCTGTAGAAACTGTACTAGAATAATGTATTAGGTTTTGCAAACAGTGTAGACCCAGATGGCATCTCATCTGGGGTCTACACTGTTTGCTTACATTACAGGAATTAAGGGTCAGAGGTTGCAGAATATAGGGATCAACCTTGTTTTTTCATGCATTAATATTCGCCGGGTCCCGAGGAAGCTGTTTGAACATGAGGCCGACAGGGATCCGGCAAATGTTAATGCAATGAAATAACCATGGATGATCGTTGTTCTTGCATAACTTACAATTCTGACAGCAAATTTGGACGAAAACGCCCAAAAGCTCCATATAAACTCCATATAAACTCGACCAGTGAACCAACATGGCAGTAACCATATGACATCATCATAGAACCCTAAAACGCTATGTTCAGGGCGATAATGTAACGTCGCTCAACCTAAGGTAACAAAGCAAGGCCAATCTTGTGATATCAAAAGCTAAATCCATGTTCAAACAGTACGCAAATTTCATGATTTGAACATGGTTTTTCTGTTTGAGCACGGCTTTCCATCCATTTGACAATGGCTTCAAACAGCCATGCGCATAGATATTTATGCAAGAATGCTGCTTCTGATCGGGATCTACAGTGCTCACAGTATAGGAATGTTAGGGTTAAACAGTCAAAGTCACTGTTCAGGATTGTTTGTCCAGTTTACACTCAGAGACAATTGACCCTACAGTGCTGGTGGTGCTTAGATTTTTTTAGCTCACCTGGGCCGAAGGCTCCAGGGGAGCTTATAGTATAGTGGGTCCTCCGTCGTCTGTCCGTCCACACTTTTGAGCAGCTATATCTCTGTATCCTGCAGGCTGATCTCAATCATTTCTCATCTGTAGCATGCCTCTGGTGGGGCATTGATGACATAAACTTTTTTTTGAAATCGCTCTAAAACTTTGGTTCCTATGGCAACCACAAGGTCCCATAGACTTACTATGGGAAAATGCTTGTCATCACCGTAGCGCCTTCAGTTTTGATCAGATCTTCTGAAACTTATATGTAAGGTGACTGGGGATAAAAACTCGGATGAGTTCGGAAACCGGCCAAGTCGGCCCATTTATCATAGAGTTACGTCCCTTTGATTGCTGAAAATGCCCATTTTCGACCTTGTCATCACCGTAGCCCCTTCAGTTTTGATCGGATCTTTCTGAAACTTATATGTAATGTGGCTGGGGATAAAACCTCGGATGAGTTCGAAAACCGGCCAAGTCCGCCAATTTATCATAGAGTTACATCCCTTTGATTGCTGAAAATGCCGATTTTTTACCTTGTCATCACCGTAGCCCCTTCAGTTTTGATCGGACCTTTCTGAAACTTATATGTAAGGTGGCTGGGGATAAAATCTCAGATGAGTTCGAAAACCGACCAAGTCGGCCTGTTTATCGTAGAGTAACGTCCCGTTGATTGCTGAAAATGCTGATTTTTGACCTTGTCATCACTGTAGCCCTTTCAGTTTTGATCAAATCTTTCTGAAACTTATATGTAAAGTGGTTGGGGATAAAATCTTGTATGAGTTCGAAAACCAGCCAAGTTGGTCCATTTATCACAGAGTAACGTCCCTTTGATTGCTGAAAATGCCGATTTTTGACCTTGTCATCACCGTAGCCCTTTCAGTTTTGATCGGATCTTTCTGAAACTTATATGCAAGGTGGCTGGGGATAAAACCTCGGATGAGTTCGCATACCGGCAAAGGTGGCCTATTTATCATAGAGTTAGGTCCCTTTGATTGCTGAAAATGTTGATTTTTGACCTTGTCAACACTGTAGCCCCTTCAGTTTTGATCGGATCTTTCTGAAACTTATATGTAAGGTGGCTGGGGATAAAACCTCGGATGAGTTCGAAAACCGGCCAAGTTGCCCCATTTACTATATAGTTATGTCCCTTTGATTGCTGAAAATGTTGATTTTTTACCTTGTCATCACCGTAGCCCCTTCAGTTTTGATCGAATCTTTCTAAAACCTATATGTAAGGTGACTGGAGATAAAACCTAGGATGAGTTCGAATACCGGCCAAGTTGGCCCATTTATCATAGATTTACGTCCCTTTGATTGCTGAAAATGCCGATTTTTGACCTTGTCATCACCATAGCCCCTTTAGTTTTGATCGGATGTTTCTGAAACTTATATGTAAGGTGGCTGGGGATAAAATCTTGGATGAGTTCGAAAACAGGCCAAGTCAGCCCATTAATCGTAGAGTTATGTCCCTTTGATGGCTGAAAATGTTGATTTTTGACCTTGTCATTACCGTAGCCCCTTCAGTTTTGATCAGATTTTTCTGAAACTTATATGTAAGGTGGCTGGGGATGAAACCTCGGATGAGTTCGAAAACTGGCCAAGTCGGCTTATTTATTTTAGAGTAACATCCCTTTGATTGCTAAAAATGCCAAATTTTGACCTTGTCATCACCGTAGCCCCTTCAGTTTTGATCGGATCTTTCTGAAACTTACATGTAAGGTGGCTGGGAATAAAACCTCAGGTGAGTTCGAATACCGGCACATTTATCATAGAGTGACGTGCCTTTGATTGCTGAAAATGCCTATTTTCGACATTGTCATCACTGCTGCCCCTTTAGTTTTGAACGGATCTTCATGAAACTTACAAACAAGGAAGTCAGGCAGAAAGCTTGGAGGAGTTTGAAAACTCTTGTTTTTGAACTTGTCATCACTATAGCGACTTCATTTTAGATCGGATCTTCTTAGCAAGTCAGGAATAAAAGCTTGAATGAGTTTGAAAACCGGTGAGGTCAGCCTGTTTATCATAGAGTTACATTCTACTTGATTTTCAGAACATGCTTACCCTGTCATCACCATGTCCTCCCATAAAGCCTTCAGTAAAGGTTGGCACTTCCTTAAACTTTGAATCTGTTAGCTCAGGTGAGCGATACAGGACCAAGCTAGCTTGGTCCTCTTGTTTATTCTCCTCACTGAATAATTGTATAGATATACCAAAATCCCTTTATAACACTGTTAATTATAACATGGTTTGCATATTACACTGTTTCAAGATGGATCCCAAAAATATTTGTTTGTTTGAGTTGAAAGTTTGCATCCCTATCAACACTTTTTAGGTTGTTTTGGAGATGTTGCTTCCAAAAATATAAAAATTATATAGAAAAAGGTCATTTTCCGTATAATCTATACATTTTTGTTGGGATGTAACATGGTTGTTTAACTAAACAGTAGTGTTATAAAGAGGTTTGGATGTATATGGGTTTTCACAAGTGAATATGGTCTTTGAGCATGTGCCCCCAGTGATACACCTGCACACCTCCAAAATGACCTAAAGAGTGTTGACATGGATGTAACAACCTCAATTCAAATTCAGTATCCAAACTTTGATAGCTTGAAAACTTACTTCTGCTTTTACTGGTTCTTGAGTGCCTAGAAATATTTGAGCCCTGCCAAGTGAATTTGTGTCTTCGAGCATTCCGTCATGTCAAATTTTAACTGCGCATGCCTAGCCATTCAGAGGGGCCAGGGATATGGCTTTCTGTCTGAAGGTTCCTCTTGATTCACTGCTTGTATGAGCGAGCAGTGCAGGTTCTGGCAAGACTGCGCGGATGCGCAGGCTCGCCTGAACCTTCCCTGCTCCCATAGGCGATAAGTACCAAAATCGCTGGACGGGGCCCATTTCATTACTCCTATTTTGGGATAATTGAGGGAAAATTTTCTTACTCTATGTCATGTGTACTCATTAGAATCGCCTCGATGAGTTGATTCTAATGAGTACACAGGGCATACCTTTATGTTAAAGAAAAGCCAAGAAATATAATTCCTACTGATCATATGCTATTATTAACCCTCATTGACTCAAACTACCCCTGTCTTGAACAATTTTTTATGGCCCCAAAGTTGTTTGAGCCATTTGAAGTTGCATTACGAAAGCATGCCACTGGCCCCAATAGCTCAGTTGGTAGAGTGTCCGCTCCGGGGAACGGGAGGTCACAGGTTCGATCCCGGGCCGTGACATACCAAAGTCGTTAAGAATGGTACTAGCTGCTCCTCGCTTGGCACTCAGATTTACGGGGTAGAGCTAGGACTGGTTGACCCAGTGTCAGGATAATGTGACTGGGTGTGGTATCATGTAATGTGTCTGGGACATGATACTTCAGTGAGGCAGCACTATAAAAGTGAGCATTGAACTCCCTGTCGCAACCAGACACCGTCGTGATATGACTGAAAAATTGTTGAAAGCGATGTTAAACCCGAATTCACACACACACACGAAAGCATGCCTATTCAAATATATTGAAAATTTTACCACCAAAAATGAAAATTTTCAGATAAATTTTTTTTGATATTTTTCATATTTTGGCTCAAAAACATAGATTTGTGGAAACTCATTAGACCACCTCAGTGAGACGGTTCTAATGAGTACCACCACCTCAGTGAGGCGGTTCTAGGTTCTAACCAGTACCCACAGTCAATGTTTTTGTGCAGAACATAAAACATAGATTCTGGAAACTCATCAGAATCACCTCAGTGCGGCGGTAGATTCTAATGAATATCCACAATCTATGTTTTTGATCAGAATTATACCCTTGTAAACAGTATTATGAAGAGACAATCTAATCTATGTATTCTGTTTTCAGATCTGCTTTAAGAAATGTGTTCATTCTGGAGTTCCACCCAACTCTAGCTATTGCCAGTAAAGTACCACAGGCTCTAAAATTTGCTCTACAGGTAAGTTTTATCATCCGGGTGGCTGGGTGGGGCAAAGGTGTTGTGTACGAGGGTAGGCTGAAAAGTTCTGAGCCTGACCAAGAAGCAGACATCGAAGAGCCATGAAATTTTGTATTCACTAAATCCAAACCTTTATTACTTGATTTGACTCAAATGAGTTCAAGTTTACCTGCAATAACGTAGAAATTCTAGGCTTTGAAAATTGATACTAGCACGTTTTTGAGAAAATGGACAAAATCTGGCATCGTGGTGTCATCAAGTACCTCCATAAAAAGGGGTTAGCTCCTAAGGACATTCATGCCGATGTGGTTGCTACATTAGGGGATGATGATCCTTCGTATGCAACCGTGAAAAGGTGGGCAGCAAATTTAAAGATGGGCAAGGACAGCCTTATAGATGATGACCGATGTGGACGACCCACAATGGCAACAACTGAGGAAACCATCAGCCAAGTGCACAGGGCCGTGATGGAAGACAGGCATTTAACTGTGAATCAGTTAGCTAACACTGTTGGCATCTCCCGTGAACGAGTAGAGAACATTCTACACAGTGAATTAGGAATGTCGAAGGTTTCCGCCAGATGGGTGCCACGGCTTTTGACGCCCGACCAAAAGTTGACCAGACTGAACCTGTCACAAGCCAACTTGGCTATTTTTGAAGCAGAAAGATGGTTTTCTTGACAGGATGAATGTTGGGTTCATCACTTTGAGCCAGAGACCAAAAGACAATCCATGCAATGGAAGCACCCTGGCTCACCCCCTCCAAAGAAGGCAAAGGTCGTCTCCTTTGCAGGGAAGGTGATGGCATCAGTGTTCTGGGATGCCAAGGGCATAATATTCATAGATTACCTTCAAAAGGGCAGAACAATTAATGGGGAGTATTATGCAGATCTGCTAAAACAATTGCGAAAAGCAATTAAGGCTAAACGACCCGGTAAATTGACAAAGGGGTCTTGTTCCATCAGGACAATGCGCCTGCTCATAAATCGGTTGTCGCAATGGCTGCTGTGCATGACTGGGGCTTCACACTTGTCGATCACCCTCCGTATTCACCTGATCTAGCTCCATCAGATTATTTCCTGTTTCCAAACATGAAAAAGCACTTGGCTTGGCAGCATTATCGGTCAGACGAGAAGGTGATAGCTGCTGTGGAGGAGTTTTTCAGGGACCAAGATGAGACCTTCTATACCACTGTGATCCAAGGACTCCAGCATCGCTGGAGGAAGTGTGTGGACAGGAAGGGAGACTATGTTGAAAAATAAGGCACTTTCAGCATGGACAAACCATTGGATCTTGGTCAGGCTCAGAACATTTCAGCCTACCCTCGTATCTTATGACTCAGGCAGTCATCTGATATTGGCTTACAGTTGGGTAAGACTTGCATGCACATACAAGAACTCGTTCTTTCCTTGAACTATTCCCCAATTGAATAGTATTCCCTCCTCTGCGGTGAATGCCAAGTCCGCAGAAGAGTTTAAAGCCCGTACAGTGTAAGATTGAGACTCAGAGGTATGCGTTTTAGGATACCACTGTTATGCAGATTGTAAATAGTTTTAAGGACGCATCCAGTGCCTCTTTTTTTAGCTCACCTGTCACATAGTGACAAGGTGAGCTTTGGGGATCACTTTTGTCCGTCGTCCGTTGTGCGTCCGTGCGTGCGTCTGTGCGTCCGTGCGTCCGTAAACTTTTTCTTCAAACGACATCTACTCCTAAACCACTGATCAGATTTTGACCAAACTTCACAGGAATGGTCCTTAGGTGGTCCCCTTTCAAAGTTGTTCAAATGGTTCCGGTCCGTTGCACATATAGGTCACAGGAGCCAAAAATAGATTTTTTTCATCGAAAACTTAAAAAATCTTCTTCTCTGAAACCGCAAGGCCCAGGACATTGATATTTGGTATGAAGCTTCATCTAGTGGACCCCTACCAAGATTGTTCAAATTATTGTGCTGGGGCCTAAAATGCCCCCGCACCAGGGCCCTTTGGTTTTACATGGGCTTATATAGGGAAAATCTTTAAAAATCTTCTTCTCTGAAACCGCAAAGCCCAGGTCTTTGATTTTTGGTATGAAGCTTCATCTAGTGGACCCCTACCAAGATTGTTCAAATTATAGTGCTGGAGCTAAAAATGCCCCCGCACCGGGGCCCTTTGGTTTTACATGGGCTTATATATAGGGAAAATCTTTAAAAATCTTCTTCTCTGAAACCGCAAGGCCCAGGACATTGATATTTGGTATGAAGCTTCATCTGGTGGACCCCTACCAAGATTGTTCAAATTAATGTGCTGGGGCCGAAAATGCCCCCGCACCGGGGCCCTTTGGTTTTACATGGGCTTATATAGGGAAAATCTTTAAAAATCTTCTTCTCTGAAACCGCAAGGCCCAGGTCTTTGATATTTGGTATGAAGCTTCATCTAGTGGACCCCTACCAAGATTGTTCAAATTATAGTGCTGGAGCTAAAAATGCCCCCGCACCGGGGCCCTTTGGATTTACATGGGCTTATATAGGGAAATTCTTTAAAAATCTTCTTCTCTGAAACCTAAGGGCCCAGGTCTTTGATATTTGGTATGAAGCTTCATCTAGTGGACCCCTACCAAGATTGTTCAAATTATAGTGCTGGGGCCAAAAATGCCCCCGCCGGGGGGCCCTTTTGTTTTACATGGGCTTATATCGGGAAAATCTTTAAAAATCTTCTTCTCTGAAACTGCAAGGCCCAGGTCTTTGATATTTGATATGAAGCTTCATCTTGTGAACCTCTACCAAGATTGTTCAAATTATAGCCCTGGGGCCAAAAATGCCCCCGCTCCGGGGCCCTTTGGTTTTACATAGACTTATATAGGGAAAATCTTGAAAAATCTTCTTCTCTGAAACCACAAGGCTAAGGTCTTTGATATTTGTTATGAAGCTTCAGCTAGTGGACCTCTACCAAGATTGTTCAAATTATAGCCCTGAGACCAAAAATGCCCCTGCCATGTGGCCCTTTGGTTTTACATAGACTTATATAGGGAAAATCTTGAAAAATCTTCTTCTCTGAAACCACAAGGCTTAGGCTTTGATATTTGTTATGAAGCTTCAGCTAGTGGACCTTTACCAAGATTGTTCAAATTATAGCCCTTGGGCCAAAAATGCCCCCGCTCCGGGGCCCTTTGGTTTTACATAGACTTATTTAGGGAAAATCTTGTTTTACATAGACTTCTTTATGCAGGGTAAACCTTTAAAATCTTTTTCCCTGAAACCACAAACCCAAGTCTTTCATATTCGATATGAAGCTGCATTGTGTGGACCTCTACCAAGATTGTTCAAATTATAGCCCTGGGGCCAAAATTGACCCCGCCCGGGGCCCACTTATTATACAATGGATCAGGTGAGCAAACCAGGGCCCTCTGGGCCCTCTTGTTTTTAAATCCAATCAATAGAGGTAATGGCCAAATATGACCGACTCAGTATAAGAAGATAGATAGATAGATAGATAGCATGCATGCACACACAAAGAATCTAGTTTCAATTTTGTAACTGCGTAATTTAGTTTGCTTATTGACCAATTGTACGACCCGCAGAAAAAGAAACCGACTGAAGTCGGTTGATTTCTAAGAGTGCCCTAAAATCACCGTGTCATTCTGTCAGTCTGTCCGTCCGTCCGTAACCCGTGTTTGTGAAAATTGGTGATAGTGACTTAACCGCTTGGAATATCTAAACAAATTTTGGCATACTGATAGATATCAATGAGATCTAACCAATGAGCTTGCAAAATATTACATTCCATTTAGTATAGCCTCGCCGAGGCAAAAAATGTGAAATTTTTTGAACTGCTTCTCCTCGGAAACCGTTGGGCCTATTGAAGTCAAATTTCATATGGAGCCTCTATGGGATGGGGGAAACCAAAATTTGCTCATGGGGTCCAGGTCACATGACCAAAATGGCCGCCAAGCCATATATGGTCTGTCGGTCTGTCTGTCTGTCCGTCCGTAACCCGTTTGTGAAAACTGGTGATAGTGACTTAACCGCTTGGAATATTTAAACAATTTTTGGCATACTGATAGATATCAATGAAATCTAACCAATGAACTTGGGGAATATTACATTCCATTTAGTATAGCCTCGCCGAGGCGAAAAATGTGAAACTTTTCAAACTGCTTCTCCTTGGAAACCGTTGGGCCGATTGAAATCAAATTTCATATGAAGCCTCTATGGGACGGGGGAAACCAAAATTTGCTCATGGGGTCCAGGTCACATGACCAAAATGGCCGCCAAGCCATATATGGTCTGTCTGTCTGTCTGTCCGTAACCCGTTTGTGAAAATTGGTGATAGTGACTAAACCGCTTGGAATATTTAAACAATTTTTGGCATACTGATAGATATCAAAGAGATCTTACCAATGAACTTGTGAAATATTACATTCCATTTAGTATAGCCTCGCCGAGGAAAAAAATGTGAAAATATTTGAACTGCTTCTCCTCGGAAACAGTTGGGCCGATTGAAGTCAAATTTCATATGGAGCCGCTATGGGATTGGGAAAACCAGAATTTGCTCATGGGGTCCAGGTCACATTACCAAAATGGCCACCAAGCCATATATGGTCTGTCTGTCTGTCCGTCCGTAACCCGTTTGTGAAAACTGGTGATAGTGGCTTAACCGCTTGGAATATTTAAACATTTTTTGGCATACTGATAGATATCAATGAGATCTAACCAATGAGCTTGCGAAATATTACATTCCATTTAGTATAGCCTCGCCGAGGCAAAAAATGTGAAAATTGTTGAACTGCTTCTCCTCGGAAACCATTGGGCCGATTTAAGTCAAATTTCATATGGAGCCTCTATGGGATAGGGAAACCAAAATTTGTTCATGGGGTCCAGGTCACATGACCAAAATGGCCGCCAAGCCATATATGGTAAAACCCTTCATAAATAGTCTTCTCCAGAACCACTGGGCAGATGTCCACGAAACTTGATAAATAGCATCTGGGACGTAGGTCCATCATAAATTGCTAAAATGGTGACCCTGGGTTGACCTTGACCTTCTTTGGGTCCGTCCGTAACCCGTTTGTGAAAATTGGTGATAGTGACTTAACCGCTTGGAATATTTAAACATTTTGGCATACTGATAGATATCAATGAGATCTAACCAATGAATTTGCGAAATATTACATTCCATTTAGTATAGCCTCGCCGAGGCGAAAAATGTGAAAATTTTCAAACTGCTTCTCCTTGGAAACCGTTGGGCCGATTGAAATCAAATTTCATATGAAGCCTCTATGGGACGGGGGAAACCAAAATTTGCTCATGGGGTCCAGGTCACATGACCAAAATGGCCGCCAAGCCATATATGGTCTGTCTGTCTGTCTGTCCGTAACCCGTTTGTGAAAATTGGTGATAGTGACTTAACCCCTTGGAATACTTAAACAATTTTTGGCATACTGATAGATATCAATGAGATCTTACAAATGAACTTGCGAAATATTACATTCCATTTAGTATAACTTCGCCGAGACGAAAATGTGAAAATTTTCGAACCGCTTCTCCTCGGAAACCGTTGGGCCGTTTGAAGTCAAATTTCATATGGAGCCTATTGGGTGGGGGAAACCAAAATTTGCTCATGGGGTCCAGGTCACATGACCAAAATGGCTGCCAAGCCATATATGGTAAAAACCCTTCAAAAATAGTCTTCTCCAGAACCACTGGGCAGATTTCCACGAAACTTGATAAATAGCATCTGGGACGTAGGCCCATCATAAATTGCTAAAATGGTGACCCTGGGTTGACCTTGACCTTCTTTGTGCCTAGGTCAAACTTTGACACATATGCTTTTGTATTGGAAAAGTGAGAATGCATTTTATCCTGCAAACGATTCAGAATACAGTACTAAAGTATAAGATATATTTACGATAAGGCGCATTTATTGGGGGAACCGTTTTAGGTCCAGGTCACATGACCAAAATGGCCGCCATACCCATATATGGTAACACTCATAAAGCTAAAAGCATCTGGCGGGTCGTGCACTTCAGCTGAAGCACTGGTTAATATGACTAATCAGTTGTGTGTATTAATCATACCAAAATATAATAAAACTATATCGTATCTGGGATCCCCAATTTGACATCATTATCATATTTATTAGCCACATGTCAAAATACTTACCTACCAGTATTCCATCCATCCATCTGTCCATCCATCCATCTGTCTGTCCGCCTCTTGGTCGGTTGGTCCATCCATCCATCCATCCATCCATCCATCCATCCATCCATCCATCCATCCATCCAGCCATCCATCCATCCATCCATCCATCCATCCATCCATCCATCCATCCATCCATCCATCCATCTGTATATATCACTTCTGTATTACGGGCCTCCATGACCTAGTGGGTAAGAGCGCTGACTCTTAATCATTAGGTCTCTCACCTCTGTGGTTCTAGCATGGCTCTGGCCACGTGAGACACCAAGTTCTTCAGTGGAAGGTCAGGTGGGTTTTCTCTGAGTGCTCAGATTTTCGCCCACCTCTCATTAATGATAAGCTCAATATGAGTGAAATAATAATCTTGAAAGGGCCGTAAACCCCCCCAAGAGAGATATAGGAGATGATTTAGATAAGCTCAGAGCTTTTAATCAGATCCTATACCATCTGTATATGTAAATACAGTATAGCTCCAATATATCGCGTTCCGATATTTCGCGATGTCCAATCTATCGCGGTCGCGCCGTGGATCCCGTTTTTTTTTTTCCCTTAAAAATTCATAATTAAAAAAAAATAGAGTTTTAAGTTGTTAAAATTTATTTAAAACCTGGTTTAACCAGGCCCAAACAGCGTTTGACTTTTCCCGGCCAGCGTCTGCTATTTGGCGCCAAAACATAACCATTCACGAGATCGCAGAAAAGTCCGTTTTTATGATGCAAACATCTACCGTTAGATGTAGCTAATTGTTTGAGGAGGGATTAAATCATTTTCACATTGATTGTGAATTAAATTTTATGATTGGAAGATAAACGCCAATTAGAGACATAACTTGACCATATTTTCACACCTTATCGACACACACCGCAGGGTGGCAATTATATGACAGGGATTAACAAAAGTGTCATACCTGAACCGTAATATATACACAGATGGTTTGTCTCTCAATTGACAGTGCAGCAATTATTGCGATTTACTTACTGGTCTAGTTTACCTTATTTAAGGGCTCAAAAAGACTGACAGTTGTAGACGATTTTTTTTACACTTGCCCGCAATCAAAACACAATAAAATGATAGTTTTGTTGTTGTATAGTTTTTCGGCCCGTGGTAGACGTTAAATAATTTTTTTCCAACTGCTACTTGATCTGGCAAGCCAAGGGAAACAACTAGAATTGCTTTAGCGCTTAGCGCTTATGGTAGTTGCGCCCCTTGGCCGTCACCCGTTAAAGACAACCAGGGGAACCCGCAAATAAAAAATGGCGTCCTGTTTTGACATTTTAGCAATCACATGTTTTCAGACGCAGATTTTCAGCTGTTCTCGAATGTAAGTTAATTGGTAGACACAGTCCCCTTTGTTATAGCCCCGCTTTGAAAAAGTGGGGCTTTATTGGATTTGCCATGTCCTTCTGTCATTCCGTGATTCCGTTAATTTGTGTTGGCTCCATAACTTTGTATCTGCTTAACATATTTTCATGAAACTTCACACAAATGTTAAACACCATAAGACAATGTGCAGAGCGAAGGAATTATAACTGTGGATTGCCTACTTTTGGAGTTATTGCCATTTGAACATTTTCCGTAATTCCGTAATTCCGTGATTCCGTTAATTTGTGTTGGCTCCATAACTTTGTATCTGCTTAACATATTTTCATGAAACTTCACACAAATGTTAAACACCATAAGACAATGTGCAGAGCGAAGGAATTATAACTGTGGATTGCCTACTTTTGGAGTTATTGCCCTTTGAACATTGAAAAATGGCAATTTTAATTGTGTCCGCTTCATAACTCGAAAACCGTTTGAGATATTTTTAGGAAACTTCACACAAATGTTAAGCACTATGAGACGATGTGCAGAGCGCAGGAACCATAACTCTGCATTGCTTATTTTTGGAGTTATTGCCCTTTGAACATTGAAAAATGGCAATTTTAACAGTGTCCGCTTCATAACTCGAAAACCGTTTGAGATAATTTCATGAAACTTCACACAAATGTTAAGCACTATGAGACAATGTGCAGAGCGCAAGAACCATAACTCTGGTTTTCGTTTTTTCTGTGTGTCTGTCTGTGTGTCTGTCTGTGTCTGTTAACAATTTTCGTGTCCGCTCCATAACTTTAAAACCCATTCACATATTTTCATGAAACTTCACACAAACATTAAACACCATGAGATGGTGTGCAGAGTGCAGGAACCATAACTCTGGATTGCCTAATTTTTGAGTTATTTCCCTTTGAATATTGAAAAATATCAATTTTAGCCGTCTTTGCTCGATAACTCAAAAACCGTTTGAGATAATTTTATGAAACTTCACACAAATGTAAAGCACCATATTACGTGTGCAGAGCGCAGGAACCCAAACTCTGGATTGTCTACTTTTTCAGTTATAGGCTTTTGAATATTAAAAAATGGCAATTTTAACTATGTCCGCTCCATAACCGTTTCTGATATTTTCATGAAACTTCAAATAAATGAAAAGCACCTTGAGATGATGTGCAGAGTGCAGGAACCATAACTCTGGTTTGCCTACTTTAGGAGTTATTGCCCTTTGAACATTTAAAAAGGCAATTTTGACTGTGTCGGCTCCATAACTCACAAACCATTTGAGATATTTTCATGACACTTCACACAAGTGTAAAGCACCATGAGACAATGTGCAGAGCGCAGGAACCCTGACTCTGATTTGCCTACTTTAGGAGTTATTACCCTTTGAACATTGAAAAATGGAAGATGAAATTTAGTATAAACATGGACATTCTGGTAATGTATCATGCTCATTGAAATGAGGGACAAGGGCTCACAACTCTTAGAGTTTTTCCAGATAATGTAAAATTTTCAACAGTTATTTCTTGTTCATAACTGTTTTCTCTGCAGCTTAAATAACTTTCTTCTCTGACAGCGCTGAAGCTGGGCTATAGTCAGATCCTCTGACAGCTCTAGTTTGTTCTGTCACTGAGTAATTCTGAACCTACTTTAATGGTGAAATATGGCCGATAGCATTACTGACAGCCATTAGTGTGGATTGATAAACAGTTCTCACCAAACTATCACCGCGACTTGTAGTGGCATCTCGGCAAACTACCGCGACTTATATCGCGCTCCGACCACATCGCGGTTTTCGGGCTATGGCCCCGAGACTACCGAGATATATTGGAGCTATACTGTAGTTTAAAAATAAATACTGTTTAAACGAACCCCCCCCCACCCCCCACCCACAACCAAAAAAAAATCCCTTCTGTATTTGTAAACTTACACAATGCTTATATTATGGAGTCAAAAGGGGAGAAGGTGCAGACAATTTAAGAAAAAAAAAAAACAACAAAAAAAATTTCACATTGAGGGTCTACTCGTGCAGGAAATGATTCCCGTTTTCAGCACGACTCAATAAATAAGACGGCAGAGAAGTCCCAAAGTGGTCTCCCCTGCAAGACATGGTGGAAAATAAGCAAGGTGTACCCATTCCCTTTTACCCATTTTGTACTGAATGGAATCTTCCACCTTATATGTTGCAAATGTCCATTTCAAAATTTAGGGGTTGGTTTTTCTTCAAAATCTATATGGAAAATGGCTGAATTTTTTGGCAAATAATGTAGGCCCAGATCAGATGCCGCATTCTGCGGCATCTGATCTTGGCCTGCACTTCTTGCCAATTACCCGTTTTGGGATTCCCAGTAAAAAATGGGTTAAGCAGTTATCTTGGATTTCTAAGAGTAACCCTCACTCAGGTCACATGTGAGATGCCAAGTTCTGCAACTGAAGGTCAAGTGGTTTTTCTCCAGGTACTCTGGTTTTCACCCACCTTTGATTAATAATCGGTTCAAAATAAGCGAAATAATCTTGAAAGGTCCGTAAAACTCAACCCCAACCCCCAATAAATGAATAAAATAATACGAAGAGTACCATATTTTGCAGGAACTACAACAAATTCATAAGCCAGAGACATTGTTAGACCAGCTTATAATGGAGAAGAAACTATATGAGATAGCTCTTAAAGAATGGAACAACATGGAACAAATAGGAATATCATTCTCGCCACAGATGCAGAAAGATGTAAGATATATATGGAGATATTCCTATGGCATTTTTGGCTTGATTGCTTATTAATTAACCCAAAGTTACTACAGAAGTTTCCTGTTTGCTATTGTCCTCATGACTATCACCTACCTGTATGAGACCCAGCTTTATCATATGATGTTGCCTGGTTGTGGCTGAGAATGTCATAAAGCCATGTATTCATTCAGTAATTTACTAATGGATTAAATATGCAAATAAGTTAGTTACCTGTTGTAACGTTACACATACGACGTCCTTAATGACGTCATGTTTACTAATAGCAGAATATTGACATTTTTGTAAAAAAATCATGAATAAAATGCATTTTAAATGTAAAATGGTAAACAGAATCTTTCAGTCATGTTCATGTTGTTGAGGAAATGGAATAAAATGCTTGGTGAAGCCTCCAATTTTACATCATCATGTGAACAAGTCGGTGATTATACCCATGCTAACCCCACTATATACAGAAGAAACTGGGGTTTATGGGGATGTACATAATGTTTCTTATTTCTGCTCCAAGACATAGGTTGTGGGTACTAGTTAGAACTGCCCCGATGATGCAGTTCTAACGAGCACCTACAACCTATGTTTGAAGTAAAAATAAGAAAATATCACCAATTTTCATCAGAAAAATGTCCGTTTTTGAGAGATGAAAACATGCACTTTGTCCCACGGATGTTACCATAATGATCCCCTTTCCTCAACTCGTTTAATAAAATTATTATTAAATTTATCAAACTTGATATGGAAAAAGGGATAAAGTGCTCGGCGAAGCCTTGCATTTTCTCCCTTTTCCTCAACTTGTTTAATAAATACAGCAATACATGGAAGACTCATGCAGGATCCTCTATTTATCATACAGTCCACACCAAGCAAAAAGGTGTCTTTGAGGATGTAATAATTCATAGGAACTGATAAGGTGGGTATTTTGTGTTGATTAAAGGATAGTTTTCCTTATTTCTCCATATAAACCTATGTTGTGGGTATTAATCCTTGTAGACAGAATCAAATCCCTGTGCAAACACGGCCCCCGCCCATCAGGGCTTGAAGAAATAAATGGGCTGCATGATACTTTCGCACAGAGCTGAAACCGACCGGCACACAAGTACTGGTAAACCACTTAGAAGATCTAAGCCTGCCCAGGCAAAGCGGTGCACGTCGGCCCGTCCATGCTTATAAACCCTATTGGTTTCATTGGGCGGCAGGGCTTGAGATGTCATTTCATCTCAATGTCGGGTAAAAGTCCCACAAAATTGGAAGCAACATCTCCAAAATGACCTTTACAGTGTTGACTGGGATGTTAAACCCCAAATCAACCAACCAGTGCAAACAGTGTAGCTCCTCTTTTTCCTCCTGGGTAGAAACCAGTACTAAGCAATGTGGATAAAGTCTCTTGCTCAAGGAAACAAATCACTTGGAGCTTGCAAGGATTGACCGGTTACCTCTCGATCTGAAATCCGATGCATTTTGCACTGCACGACAGAGTAGATTGACACAACTCTTGTGCTTGGACAAAAGCAAACAGTGTATACCCTTATCAGATGCTGCAGAATGCAGCATCTGATCAGGGTCTTTACTGTTTGCATCATTAACTCTAGTCACAACCCCTATCTTTGCAAACAGTGTGGATCCAGATCAGCTGGATTCTGAGGAAGCCATCTGATCAGGATCTACACTGACATTCAGTTTATGAATTTGTAGGAATAAATTACATCAAGTAATCTGATTGGTTCAAAGTCGGAGACAGGTGTGGCTAAAAATGAATATTCAGCAAGAGAAGGGTTAACACATAAGCTCAAAGATTTAACGTAACAGCCATTCAGAACCATTTTACCGTCTCAGAGACAGAAGAATTAGCAGTGCTCTTAGTGCTTTGATTTTTTTTTCATTCCAGTTGTTCTCTGATGTGTTTGTGGAGGACCCATTGTTTCTATGTGAGATTGCTCAGAGAAAGGTTTCTGAAGAAGACTCCAATGAACAAACCAGAGTCTCAACTAAAGAAAAGAACAAGAGGATGATGAAAAATGTGGCTAGGTTAATGGAGGTCAGTTGCTTTGTTAGAGAAGAATGTGGCTAGATTAATGGAGGTTAGTTGCTTTGTTAAAGAAGAATGTGGCTAGATTAATGGAGGTTGCCATTTTGGGCCTAAGTATTGGGACAGAATGGCCTAACAAACAGTGCAAACCCAGATCAGGAGCAGTCTGATTAGAGTCTACTCTGTTTGCCGATCCATCTGCAACTTTTGACTCCTTGCTGGAGTGTGAAACAAATTTGAATGCAAGAATGTGGCTACATTAATGGAGGTTAGTTGCTTTGTTAGAGAAGAATGTGGCTAGATCATTGGCGGTTATGTAGCTTTGTAAGAGACTAATGTGGCTACATCATTTGAGGTTAGATGCTTTGTTAGAGAAGAATGTAGCTAGATTAATGGAGGTTAGTTTGCTTTGTTCACAGGAGGTTTGTTGGTTTGTTAGAGAACAATGTGGCTAGATCATAGGAGGTTGGTTGCCCTGTTAAAGAACACTGCAGCTAGATCATTTGAGGTTAGTTGCTTTGTTTAGAGAGCAATGTGGCTAGATCATAGGAGGTTAGTTGCCTTGTCTGAGAGCAATGTGGCTAGATCATAGGAGGTTAGTTGCCTTGTCAGAGAGCAATGTGGCTAGATCATAGGAGGTTAGTTGCCTTGTCAGAGAACAATATGGCTAGATCATAGAAGGTTAGTTGCCTTGTCAAAAAGCAATGTGGCTAGATCATAGGAGGTTAGTTGCTTTGTTTAGAGAGCTATGTGGCTAGATCATAGGAGCTTAGTTGCTTTGTCAAAGAGCAATTTGGCTAGATCATAGGCTGTTAGTTGCTTTGTTAGAGAGCAATGTGGCTAGATCAGAGGAGGTTAGTTGCCTTGTCAGAGAGCAATATGGCTAGATCATAGGAGGTTAGTTGCCTTGTCAGAGAGCAATGTGGCTAGATCATAGGAGGTTAGTTGCCTTGTCAGAGAGCAATGTGGCTAGATCATAGGAGGTTAGTTGCCTTGTCAGAGAGCAATGTGGCAAGATCATAGGAGGTTAGTTGCCTTGTCAGAGAGCAATGTGGCTAGATCAAATTAGGTTAGTTGCCTTGTCAGAGAGCAATGTGGCTAGATCATAGGAGCTTAGTTCCTTTGTCAGAGAGCAATTTGGCTAGATCATAGGCTGTCAGTTGCCTTGTTAGAGAGCAATGTGGCTAGATCATAGGAGGTTAGTTGCCTTGTCAGAGAGCAATGTGGTCCTCATAGGAGGTTAGTTGCCTTGTCAGAGAGAGAGAGCAATGTGGCTAGATCATAGGAGGTTAGTTGCTTTGTTTAGAGAGCAAAGTAGCTAGATCATAGGAGCTTAGTTGCTTTGTCAGACGGCAATGTGGCTAGATCATAGGCTGTTAGTTGCCTTGTTAAAGAGCAATGTGGCTAGATCATAAGTGGTTAGTTGCTTTGTTAGAGAAGAATGTGGCTAGATTAATGGAGGTCAGTTGCTTTGTTAGTCTCATAATGGAGATTAGTTGATTGTGGCTAGTTTAATGGAGGTCAATTGCTTTGTTAGCTTCGTAATGGAGATAAGTAGCTTTGTTTGAGAAGAATTTGTCATCTTGATGGAAATTAGTCGCTTTGTTAGAGATCAATGAAGGTTAGTTGCTTCTTTGAATAATACAGTATAACAAATATTTAGGGATAATGCAGCAGCATGAGACTTTTTATTTTATTATAAAAATGTATGTATCTGACTCTCTGAATTGTACCTAATACCTGTCCTAACCTGGCCCCGAGGTTATAGAACATTTTCCATGCTTAACTCACTTTTTATTTTATTATAAAAATGTATGTATATGCCCCATTAAAATCGCCCTGATGAGGTGATTTTAATGATTACACACAAAATATCCATATTCGTTAGAAGATTGGAAAGATATCCCTGAATTATACCCAATACCTGTCCTGACTTGGCCACTAGGTTATAGAACTTATTCCATGCTCAACTTTTTTTTTATTTTATTATAAAAATGTATGTATATGACTCATTAAAATCGCCTTGATGAGGTGATTTTAATGATTTCACACAAAATATCCATATTCCTTAGAAGATTGGAAAGATATCCCTGAATTGTACCCAATACCCGTCCTGACCTGGCCCCGAGGTTATAAAACTTTGTTCATGCTCAACTCAGCTGAGCATGAAATTTGTGCTGCTCATAAATTTTTAAATACCAACATTCTGCACTGATCTGAGCAAGAATATTATCTGATTTGTTTGTATTTTAATAGCTATGAGCATTACAAATTTCATACTCAGCTGAATTGTACAGTAAAACCTCCACTAATGGTCACCTCTGTTAGAAGCCATCTCTCTTCAGCAGCCACAATAATTCCCTATATATTTAACCTCTGCTCAGCAGCAACCTCTCTCCTCCAGCCAGCTGCCACTTTAACAAATCTAAATTCCCTCTGTTAAACAGCCAGAGTTAAATCAATAGCAAAAATAGGAATTTCTCTTCTGGTGTATTTATTTATTTCAAAATTTATTTTTCTCAAAACTACTATTGTGATACATGTATATGCATAAATACAATACAAGCAAGTGAAAAGAAACATAAATGATGGAGAGGTGTCAGATGACACCTCTCCATCATTAATGTTTCTTTAAGTACATCCATGTTGAGCTGTCTTCATTTATTACCATTTTTCGTCTGTCGATAACAAGCCATACATCATCTCAGACATTTCCCTCTGTTGAACAGCCTTCTCCCTTAAACAGCCAGTTTTGAAGTTTTCTCAGGATGGCTGTTTTATGGGGGTTACACTGTATAACCTTGGGGCCTGGCATTATGAGTAACCCTCAGTGGCTGGAACTAACCCTGTCTTGAAACAAATTTTCCTGGTCCCTTGGGTGTTCTAGCCATTGATGTTTGACTGGACAATGTAGAAAAATATTGGGATTGATTGAATTTCATGAATTTTGTCTTTTTTAGCTTGGCTGTTTTTGTAGAAAACGATGATGTAGTGTCATAGCTCTGGCATCATCTGCGTCGTCGTGCAAAAACTTGGACATTTTGTAATACCTCTGTCATTACTAAACATATTTACTTGAAACTCGGACTAGTTGTTCATTATGAAAAGGGGAACTCATACCAATAGGTGAGGTAACCATCAAAATATTTTTGGCACAGTTATGCCCCTTTTTTCGACTTAGAATTTCGTGCAAAAACTTTGACATTTTGTAATATCTCTGTCATTACGAAACATATTTACTTGAAACTTGGACTAGTCGTTCATTATGAAAAGGGGAACTCATACCAATAGGCGAGGTAAACCTCAAAATATTTTTGGCACAGTTATGCCCCTTTTTCGACTTAGAATTTTTGCGTCTTCGTCGTGCAAAAACTTGGACATTTTGTAATATCTCTGTCATTACTGAACATATTTACTTGAAACTCGGACTAGTTGTTCATTATGAAAAAGGAACTCATACCATTAGGTGAGGTAGCCTTCAAAATATTTTTGGCATAGTTATGCCCCTTTCTCGACGTAGAATTTTTGTTTGACTAAAAGAAACTGCAGCCGAGTGTTGGCACCCGCATGCGGTGCTCTTGTTAACGCTTATAGCACCACGGAAACTGGTGTTGTAGACAGCATAAATTTTGTTTTCTTGCAGGCTAAGCAAAGAAAAAGCTTTTAATGACAATTTTCCCTATACCTTTGGTCCATTTTCATTCAAACTTCACAGGAAGGATGCTTATGTAACCCACTATTAAAACAGCTAAAACAGGACCTCTTTAATAAACAAATTGACTTCTGAACCTTGCATCACGCACCACAGAAAGCCAGATACCATGTCCCCTTGCTTTTCTATGAAAAGATGGGTTTTCAAAATAATCTCAAGTATATTACCATAATGATCTTAAGTATTGGGACAGGTAGGTTTAAGCAAACAGTGCAGATCGGGGTCTAAACTATTTGCCATTCTGTCTGCACCTTTTGGACTCCTTGTTGGATCATGAAACAAATTTGTGAAATTTTTAGGAAAATTACAGCAAGTCGTCAAGGTGTCTGAATTTTTTGGATTTTTGTGGTAATAACTGTGTTTATGGGAATTTTTTCCAGGGACTCAAGAACATTGGTAAATTAGCTGTTGGTCTGAGAGCCATCAAAGTTTCATGTATTCCTCTTTTCAGGCTGTCACACTGAGGCACAGACTAATACATGCTTGTTGGGAGTCCGAACTGTTGGCAAAGGTAAGATTTTAGTCTTTTTAATGCAAGGAAAATAATATTTCACTCACTCTCGAGTAATGAAATCCTGTTAGCAGGGGCCTCTATGGCCTAAATGGTAAGAGTGCTGACTCTTAATCATTAGATCTATCACAGATCTAATGATGGGGCCACAAATGTGCGTTGCACCTTGATGGGGCCACAAATGTGCAGTGCATCACCAAATATTAATAGAGTTATGCCCCTTTGCAGATTTTTGTAAACATTTTGTTTGTGGCTTACTCCTCTGATCAAGCTGAAACTTGTTATATAGATATATAGTTAGACCATTATGTGGAGCTGTGCATACTGTTTCGAGGTTACGCTCCATCAACTCGGACTGACCATGCTTATAAACCTGTTGGTTTCATTGGCGGGGGCAGGGCTTGAGATGTCATTTCATGTCAGTGTCAGATAAAAGTCCCACAAAAAAAATGGAAGCGACATCTCCAAAATGACCTTTACAGTGTTGATGGGGATGTTAAACTTCAAATAAAACAAAACAAAATAAAACGGTCCATAAACTATTAATTGAGTTATGCCCCTTTGAAAAGTGTTCTTTACAAATTTTGTTTGTTGCTAAGTTCTCCTACAGGTAACATTCAGTCTAGCTATAACTTGATTTTTTTTTTACTATGCTGTGGAGCAGGGCATATTGTTTAGAGGTTATGGTCCATCAAATATTTATAGAAGTATATGCCTTTGAAATTTTTTTTCAAAGATTTCATTTCCGGCTAAGTCCTCCTTCAGTAGATCCTTAGTATAATCAAGATGAAACTTGATATGTAGTTAGTCCATGATATGGAGCAGTTCATATTGTTTGAGGTTGCAGTCCAAGAAATAATAACTTGCCACGTATGATAATGCCCGCTTGCAGAGCTCTTTTTCTCTGGACACTCTGGTTTACTCCCACCCCTGATTAATGATTAGCTTGAAATAAGTGAAATAATCTTGAAAGGGCTGTAAACCAACCCCCCCCCCCCCCCCCCCCCCCCCCGAAAAAAAAATCCTTCTAACCCAAGTCAGAATGCAAACCCCAGGAAAGGCACTCTGGAAAACAGTGCAGGCCTAAATTAGCCCTTTTTGTACCAAATGGAATCTTCCTCCTTATATATAGCAGGAGTCCGTTTCAAAATTTAGGGGTGTCAGGTTGTGTTTTCTTCAAAATCTATTTGGAAAATGACTGAACTTTTTGCAAACAGTGTAGGCCCTGATCAGACGCCGCATTCTGCGGCGTCTGATCTGGGCCTGCACTGTGTGCCATGGTACCCGTTTAGGGGTTTCCAGTCTGAAATGGGTTAGATGCCACAGAATGCTGTGTCAGAACAGAGCCTTCACTGTTTGCAAAAAACTTAATCTTTTTAGCTGCTAAAGATTAGTGTTCAAGATGAGCTGTTGTGATATGAGTCTCTGTCCGTCTTCTGTGCGTCCGTTGTCAACTTCTGTTTGAATTGACTTCTCCAAATCTGCTGGACAGATTTTGAAATACATGTAATTTCACAGGAATGTTCCTTGGGTGACCCTCTACCAGAATTGCTCAAACCATTCTGCTTGGATGAACAAGATAGCCACCAGAGCTAAAAATCTAAAAATATGAATTTCTCCCTTTACCCATTTTGTACCAAATGGAATCTTCCAACTTATATATAGCAGGAGTCCATTTCAAAATTTAGGAGTGTCAGGTTGTGTTTTCTTCAAAAACTGTTTGGAAATTGGCTGAAAATTTTGCAAACAGTGTAGGCCCTGATCAGATGCTGATCAGACGCTGTGTTCTGTGGCATGTGATCTGGGCCTGCACAGTTTGCCAACTACCTCTTTTGGGGTTTCCAGTACAAAATGGGTCAAATACTCCAAGAAACAAATACTGTGGACATTTGTTAGAATCGCCTCGGTGAGGCGGTCCTAACAAATATTCACAGCATTTGTTTCTTGGATTGTAGAATAATTATAATATTCTTGAATAGTTCCATAACTTGTCTCGTATTTTATCCCTTTTCCTCAACTTGTTTAATAAATTCAATAATATTAACATTCATGTAAGATCCTGTATATAAAAAAGGTTGACTCTACTTATGTGGTCTCTGTTACAGATATACAAGTTGCAAGCTACAGAGATGGGTTACGATGAGCAACATTTGTATATGAGATTTGTTCAGATGGAGTTTGCTAGTTTTAAAGACGATGCCGGAAAACCTCCGCCGATATTTATAACATCAGCTTTAGAGGATGAATCTCTTTTAGACAGGTAAACAGAAGAATAGGTAGAGGGTCTTACATGAATGGTCATTTTGTATGAAATTTATGAAACTAGCCTTGTGCGAGTTTCATAAATTTCTTATGAAATGACCATGATTGTAAGATACCCACTGGCTTATCATATGAGGATCTTGGATTGGATTTTATCTCTGAAGAATTATGAAAAAAAACATAGGGTTGTTTGGGACAGATTCATAACTTACCTGCCAGTAACCATGTGTTATTACATGCATTCTGATAACACACCCGTGTGACATAGTGCATTTTTCACATCTCCAAAATGGCTACTTTTATGATCAGAATTGGTCATATTTTAACTTCAAACATAGGTTTTGGGTTGAGGCGGTTCTAACGAGTACCCACAACCTATGTCTTGGAGCAGAAATAAGGAAAATAATGTTTAATCCCGTAAACTCCAGTTTTCTCTATATAAAGTGGGGTTTAGGGGGGTCTTTATTTCACGAACTTGTTCACGTGATGTGTGGTCATATGATCATTATGACATGACGTTGTCGACTAAATAACACTCAAATAATTGTTCAAAAGGGACATTTCATGATGTCATCGGATTTCCAAGAGTATATCGCAGAATATACCATCACAAATTTTTGATATACAATCCAAAATAACCTCCGTGGTGTAGTGGTAATGCTACCCCCCTTGTAAACCAGGGGTTGCAGGATTGATCCCGGGCTTCTCCAGACTTTCGAATGAGTCTTTAAACCGAGGTCCCATCTCGGTATGACCTTTGCTGTTGGTGAGACGTAAAACTCGACAAACACTCACTCTAGATCGCAGAATATACCATCGCAAATTATTGACGTTATACAATCCAAATAAAGTGTTACTTTACATGTATATTATTTATCAGGTACACACCAGGATTTATGTACATGGCTATACATGAACTAGACGAAGCTCATCTTGGAAGATTCAGCTTTAGAAGCAGGGATGGTGTACTTGAGGTAGGTTGAAGTTTAAAGGGAATAGGAACACCTGGCAGTTTTTTCTGCCATTTTTCAAAGGGAGATAACTTTCGGGACTTCCTGTTCGCTCTTATAAGACCTGTCCCATCGAAAAAGGGGTCCATCTTAAAGGAAAGATTTTGCTCCTTAGGAGCAAATTCTTCCCTTTAAGAGTCGACTCCTATTGATACTGGAGACAAAAATACTTTTACAGGAGTTGCCTCCCCTGAAGATGTATCCGTTCCCCTTAAAGTAATAGACCCATCATGATGTATAATACAATAATATATCCCAAGGAGCAAATTCTTACCTTTAAGAGTAGACCCCTTTTGCAGTGCGACAGGGCTTAAAGAAAAGTGAACAGGAAGTCCTGGACATTGTCTTTCTTTGAAAAATGGCGGAAAAATCTACCAGGTGTTCCCATTCCCTTTAAATAAATGTCAGTTTTAAGAGAACGGACTGTATTTTGTTTGTGTTTGGGTTTTATAGCCCCATCAACACTATTAAGGTCATTCTGGAGAGATTTTTTTTTCAATTTTGTGGGACTGTTACCCGACATTGAGATGAAATGACATCTGAAACCCTCTGCGCAAAGACTCAGCTAGGGTTTAAACCTGACCTGCACCACTTCTCCTGGGTAGGCTTAGACCTTCTAAGTGGTTTACCAGTACTCAAGTCTCTACGTGGAAGCTCCAGCCCAATCTATTTCTCCAAGCCCTGATTGGTGGGGGAGCGGGACCATCTGTATTGACAAAAAGGTCATTAAAATCCAACTAAAATGACAACAACATCAAGAAACAAAATTGTGTACTTTGAGAAAACTTATGTGCCTTTTCCTTGACTTGTACAACATATAGTTTTGAGTTGCTCTATCTGATATCCAGTATTCATTTTCTGAGTGTGATTTTCTTCAGATACTGAAGCCGGGAGGCCTGGAGAGTTTCCAAGTTGTCTTGAAGGCTCAGATAGTTTACAAGAATGCCTTGACCTGTGCTGTACAACAGGCTCATGCCTGCCAGCCTGCTAAGGAACAAGAAATTATCAAAAGGTAAACAAATCTATTTTACCATATTTAAGTATTTTAACCTCCAACGTCTTCAGCGGAATGACAGGGCAATGATCAGATCTGCAATGTCAAGCCACCAGACGCTGTCACCATCAGGTCCAGTGAGTTACTTGAGCGTCTTGGCATTGAGGACCAGGACCTCATCCTGAAAGAGAGAATGCTCCACTGGTATGGACATGTGGAACGCTCCAATGGTGCAATCAAGACTACCTGTGACATACAGATAGGTGGAAAGTGGTGGCCTGGAAGGCCCAAGATGACCTGGAAGCAGCTAACAGAAAGAGATTGCAGAGAATGAAAGCTCTCTGCTATCAATCCTCATGATAGACAAGCCAGGAGATCTGGAGTAAGATCTGCCATTTGTGCAGCAAGCCAGCTACCTGGAAGGGGTCCCACTTATGTGGATGTTGCCCCTGTATCTTCACGTTAATCAAAAATCTGATGATGATAATGATGATATTTGGGCCCCTCAGCTTCTTACCATACTTGTTCTAAAATTTGAACAAGTATAATTTACTACTCGATGTTGTGTCTGGAGGTGGCTGGATGAGGGCAAACAGTGTAGACCCTGATGAGACGCCACATTCTGTGGCGTCTCATCAGGGTCTACTCTGTTTACTCAGGCCTGTCTGTCCGAATATATATTGCAAATATGGTAAACCTTGTCCTGCTAAACACCTTTGCAAACAGTGTAGATCCAGATCAGATGTCTTCTGAAGAAGCTGTTGGATCAGGACCTACACTGTTTGTCCTTCATGTTGCTGCTTTGAAGGAGTACATTATATCAAGTAATTTGATTGGTTGATAGTCAGCAGTGGGTGCGGCAGCATTAATTTATTCAGCAAGACAGGGGTTAAAGGTGAATTGATTAACCTCAAAGAGAGGATGCTCCTACATAGAAATGATTTGCATACATGCAAGTAGGATGCAAATTCTTACATTGAAAAAAAAAAACAAAATGGGTGACAAGTCAGTCACTGTGCACAGCTGAGTCATTTTCACATCGATTGTGGATTACATTTTATGATTGAGGGATAAACGCAAATTAGAGACATAACTTGACCTTATTTTCACACCTTGTCATGCAGAACAGGCTTATCAATAGCGCCAGAGCTACACACTACACCAGAAATGAAAGACACGCACAGCAGGGCAATCATGTTTAATTGGCAATTATATGACAGGGATTAACATTAGTATCATAATTGAACCGTTATAATACATAGATGGTTTGTCTCTTAATTGCCGACAAAGCGGGACAGTACAGCAATTAATGGTCTAGTTTTACCTTATTTAAGGACTCAAAAGACTGTCAGTTGTAGACATTTTTTGCACTTGCCCGACCGGGTGTCGTATGGTCAAAATGCACCTGCCCGGTGCGATTTCCGACTTGTTCCGGGTGGCCAGGCAATGGATTTGTCAGCCCCTGGAAAATTCTGTTAGCAAATTGTGCCAGCCCTGATCAGACGCAGCATTCTGCGGCATCTGATCTGGGCCTACACTGTTTGCCAAGGTACCCCTTTAGGGGTTTCCCACATACAATGGGTTGATATATCAGACCCATTTACAAAAGTGTTCTCTTTAACTGAGAACAGTAAAATAAGAGCAGTTACAACTTTTTGTCACAATAAAATGCCTAAAGTATTGACAAAATGTTGTATGAGAAAAAATGGAGCAATTGGATTGGCTCCACCATACAAGATTTTGTATTACTCTGTCCATAAGTCTTTTTTGGAAGAAAAAATGGAGCAATTGGATTGGCTCCACCATACAAGATTTTGTATTACTCTGTCCATAAGTCTTTTTTGGAAGAAAAAATGGAGCAATTGGATTGGCTCCACCTTAAAAGATTTTGTATTACTCTGTTCATAAGTTTTTTTTGACAAAATATTGTATGAGAAAAAATGGAACATTTTGATTGGCTCCACCATACAAGATTTTGTATTACTTTGTTCATAAGTCTTTTCTAAAATCTTGTGTGTGTGTGTGTGTGTGTGAATTCGGGTTTAACGTAGCTTTCAGCAATTTTTCAGTCATATCACGACGTTGTTTGGTGCGACAGGGAGCTCAATGCTCACTTTTATAGTGCTGCCTCACTGAAGTATCATGTCCCAGACACATTACATGATACCCCATCCGGTCACATTATCCTGACACTGGGTCGACCAGTCCTAGCTCTACCTCGTAAATCTGAGTGCCTAGCAAGGAGCAGCTAATACCATTTTTAACGACTTTGGTATGTCGCGGCCCGGGATCGAACCTGTGACCTCCAGTTCCCCGGAGCGGACACTCTACCAACTGAGCTATCGGGGCCGGTCTCTAAAATCTTGTATCTCCACACTTTTCAAGCCACACGCAATTCTTTCTGATCGGTTATGAAATTCAACCTTCTGTCACAAGGTGTATTTTGATTAGCAGAGTTTAATGAAATTAAAAAGTTTCTTTTGGTTTGTTTGTATTGGAGTTTAATGGCCCAGTCAACACTATATAGGTAATTTTTGAGCCGGTCAGTTTACCTATCCATACTTTTCCTGGGCAGGCTTACACATAAGCGGATAACCAGTACAGTGCACATTCTTTCGCCAGAAACTGACAACTGCCATTCTTGAATCAGCGAAAGGGAGAGAATGACCGTAGAAAAGATTTCATGATCAATCTCCACGAAAGAATGTTGCCAACCCTGGCAGTTATCGAACCCACGTCCTCCTGATCACCAGTCAGACACATATCCGACTGAGCTACCAAGGCCCGCACTTCTTTTGGTAAAATGTAAATTATGAGATTTTGTAATCGGACCGACAATATACTGTTGTTTGATTTCAGTGGTCGTAACAGTCCAACAGAAACCAAGAGTGAGAAGAGCTCCCTGACACAGTTAACGGGGATGTCCAGTAGTACTGCAGGGACTGCACTCGCAGCTAAGATGCAGTCAGAATCTAGTGGAACAAAAAAGAGATCTGCGGAAGCTTTTATGTCCATACAGTTAGAAAAGGTAATACAGTCTAACCTGTGTTTAGCAAGCACCTAAGGGATAATCAAAATGTGCTTGTTTAAGACAGGTGCTTGCTTAATACAGGTGAATTATAATGCATATGCCTTTGTTGGGATCAGAATACATTATTGCTTAAGACAGGTTTCTTGTTTAATAGAGGTGGCCACTAAGGGTGACACGATTTATCGTATAATCGATCGATAAATTCAACGAAAATGATTATCATTTCTGATTTGCTTTTAATCGATTACTTGATAGGTACAATTTACTACCCAAAGTTATGCCTAAAATAGCTGGATGAGTGGCAAACAGTGCAGACCGTGATGAGACGCCGCATTCTGCGGCGTCTCATCTAGGTCTACACTGTTTGCTCAGGCCTGTCTGTTCAAATATACATATGGTAAAGTGCAACATATGGTAAGAGTCATGCTCGGACAGAAAGCCAGACAGGTAAAATTATGACAAAAACCTTAGCGATTACTAATCGATTATCGATCGCAATGACAGGGTTGATAATTGATTAACTTTTCAGCTCCGATTAGCCAGCCCTAGTGGCCACTATGACAGGTTTTACTGTACAGTCAAACTTTGATAACTGGAATATCACTGGGACCGTGATTTTTTCTTTCGAGATAGGGGTAGTTTGGACTATTGAGGTTAATCATAGTGCAAAGTCAGAACTGCTAACGGGGATGATTTAAGGGGAATGGGAACACCTGGCGCTATTTTTCTAAGGGAGACAACTTTTGGGACTTCATGTTCGCTTTTCTATAAGCCCTGTCCCACTGAAAATGGGGTCAACTCTTAAAGGAAAGAATTTGCTCCTCAGGAGCAAATTCTTTCCTTTAACAGTTGACCCCTATTGACATGGGAGACAAAAATTCATTTGCAGGAGATGCCACCCCTGACAGTATTCCCAACTTTGATAATCCAAATATTACTGGGACCGTGATTTTTTTTTTTTTCGAGATAGGGGTGGTTTGGACTATTGAGGATTATCTATAGCGCCAAATCAGAAAGGATAATGAGGATGATTTAAGGGGAATGAGAACCCTTTCAGGGGAGGCAGGAATACAGACTAAGCATTTTGCTTTAGGAGCCCAGACTGCCATAAATCCAAATTTTACATTAAGTTAATAGGCATTTTTATTCAAAACTTAGGCGCCCAGGCAAAAATTTAGGCGCCATGGGCGACTGGGCACCTGTTAGGCTGTATCTATGGGTGGCAACTCCTGTAAAAGTATTTTTGTCTGCCATGGCAATAGGGGTCAACTCCTAAAGGAAAGAATTTGCTGCTCAGGAGCAAATTCTTTCCTTTAAGAGCAGACCCCATTTTCAGTCTGACAGGACTTTAATATAGAAAAGCAAATAGAAAATCCCAAAAATTGTCTCCCTTTGAAAAATGACAGAAAAATTTGCCAGGTGTTCCCATTCCCCTGAAAATTATCTTTTCTGTTATCTTTTCAGCCTTCATATCTCCAAAATGACCTTAATAGTGTTGACGGGGATGTTAAATCTCAATTTGAACAAACAAACAAAAAACTTTAAAGTGTTCTTTAAAATAAAGTAATGTTGTGCGTACTCATTAGAATCGCCTCATCGAGGTGATTCTAATGAGTACACACAACATTTCTTTGGATATATGGAGATATGAGACGTATCTCTATGGACTTCATAGTGAGGCTGAATTAAACATAGTTTTGTTTGTTTGTATTGGAGTTTAACGGCCCAGTCAACACTATTTTAGGCCATTTTTGAGCCAGTCAGTTTACCTATCCACACTTTTCCTGGGCAAGCTTATATATAAGTGGGTAACCAGTACAGTGAACATTCTTTCGCCAGAAACTGACAACTGCCCTTCTTGGAATTAACCATAGTATACAAGCCGTTCATGTTCGAGCTATCGAATTTGCACTGTATACTTGAATTTTTTTTGTGATATTATTTGCTTCAACTCATGACTTCATCAGGCAAAAGTCAGGAGAACGTGAGTCAATCATAGTTGTCAAGCTATAGGTTTTTCCAATACTGTTTTACGTGGAAATCCCGAAATTTGGTCAATATGGCCATATAGCAATCCTGTTACGGATAAAACTGATCTATAAGGGCAAAAGAAACTTTGATGTGTAAAAGAAAAATGATACCTTTTTGCAATGGCCCTGCCCATCTGGGCTTGAAGTAATAGATGGACTGCATGATGCTTCCATGCAGAGCTGAAACCGACCCGCACATGAGTGCTGGTAAACGGCTTAGAGGATCTAAGACTGCCCAGGCAAAGTGGTGTGAGTCAGACCATCCTATTGGTTTCATTAAACAGCAGGGCTTGAGATGTCATTTCATCTCAATGTCGGGTAAAAGTCTTAAAAAAGTCAAAGCAATGTCTCTGAAATGACCTAACAGTGTTGACAGGGATTTTAAACCTCAAAACAAACAAACAAATACCTTTCTGCAAGCAGTGAAGCCCCTGATCAGATGCCACATTGTGCAGCATCTGATCTGGGCCTGCACTGTTAGCACTGTTCCATTATGAGGTTTCCTGTTTATAATGTATTAAGAATAATATAATAGTCTTGTCTTTATGACAGTTGTGAACATTTTTTCAGACCCCAAGCAGAGATCTGATGCTGAATGAATTCTTAACGAAAAAGAACCAGATGGGAACCATCCTTAGAAATGTCGAGGAGATGACGAAATTGAAAAGGTAGCATCAAGTGAACAATTCCGTGAAATGAAGACCCACCTAAACCCCTCTATATATAGGGAAAACTGGGGTATAAGGGGTATATCTTAATTTTCTTATTTCTGCTCCAAGACATAGGTTGTGGCTACTTGTTAGAACCGCCTCAATGAGGCGGTTCCAGCGAGCACCCACAACCTATGTTTGCAGTAAAAATAAGAAAAATATCACAGATTTTCATCAGAAAAGTAGCCGTTTCAGAGATGTGAAAAAATGCACTATGTCGTGTGGGTGTGTTATCGTAATGGTAACTTCTTAGTTCTTCTGATAAACAGACCTTGTTTACAGAGCTCCATATAAGGAAAATGAATGGATGATTTTCTGTTTTACAGTCTATTATTTTTCAAATTCCCACACATATTATATGAAAGTTTAATTTGGGAGTTTTTGTCCAAGTAGTTCAAACTTTCTAGAACATATTTAACATCACTACAACTGGTGTCTGGGAATGTGTGGCGGCTGTAAAAAGTCTCCCTGCCCTACATCATAGTGTAGTTTATATTTTCTTGTCCTTTGGGATCATTGATTCCATTATTGAATTTTGAAAATATTTGAGTGTCACTGATGAGGCCTAATTACTAGCTAGTCTGGCCTAGAAAACATGTACACTCCAAATTTTCAGTTCTGTGGTGTATTCCTTGTTTCCAAAGTATATCCCTTTCTAGAACATATTTGTCAACCAACTGGAGAATTGATGATTTACTAGGTATAAACAGCGCTCTAGGTAGCTTTAGTGAGCAATGTTAATGTTAATGTTTCTTCTTTATATTATGTGAAATACACTTTTTGCCAGTATAATGTTTATTTTTATCGATCTTAGCATTACGATATCAAATCCCTGTGACATAGTGCATTCTTTCAAATCTTCAAAATGGCTATTTTTCTCATGAAAATTTGTGATATTGTTCTTATTTATACTCCCATTACGAAAACACGCCTATACAAATACATTGCCACCTTTATCGCCGAAAAAATGAAGGTTTTAAGATGAAAAAATACGATATTTTTCTTATTTCTGCTCAAAATATAGATTGTTGGTACTCGTTAGAACCGCCTCATCGAGGCGGTTTTAACGATTGCCCACAATCTATATTTTAGAGCAGAAATAAGAACAATATGGTATACCCCTGCAAACCCCAGTTTTACTATATAAAAGTGGGGTTCGAGGGGGTCAAAATTATGTAGGCGTGTTTTTGTGATGTTTGAAACTTCGGTTGTGGGCACTTGTTAGAACTGTCTCATTTGGGTGGTTCTAACCAATACAGAAACCTGTGCTTGGGAGTAGAAATAGGAAAAATAATGTTCACCCCTGTAAATGCCAGTTTTCTTTGTATAAAATTGAGTTTACAGAGGTGTTAATTACATTGGAACTTCGATGGCTCGAACACCAATGGCTCGTTTACCATGGCTGTGTCGAACACGTTCCCAAGCCCCTAGGGAAACCCTCAATATACAAAATAGGCGGGGTAATTTAGGAGATTTTCGTCTTTTATATTACAAATGTATGCTGTGTGTACTCATTAGAATCGACTCATTGAGGCGATTCTAATGAGTATACACAGCAAACATTTTCATTATTTTAGGAAGCTGACAGGAGTAACAACTAACTAATCTCATAACCAACTACTTTAATATGACATCCAAATGTATAAGATGGATGATATATGATGATTAATAACACTTTCAAAATGGGTGTGTTTGGACGCTGGTCAGGATCCAGGCTGCCACGCCGGAGGTCGTGATGATCTTCATTCTTACCATCAAAACACACACTGGCCGCTTAAATAAATTTGACCCTTCTACTTCCAAATATACATTTTCAGACTTTGTACCCAAATACTCATTCTGAATACACACAAAACCAACAGGACTATGTAAATAAACCACAACCATGCCAGAGCATATGAATAACCACCGCTAAAATACACCAAAGTCCCAAATTGGGTTCCGCGAGAGATACCAGTACAGGAAAAACCACCAAAATATGTATATATTCAAATTTTGTCCTGTACTTGTTGAAACGGGTAACCCTCTCCCCATATCATTCCAATTTGGAAACCAGTATGTGATTTGTGTTTGCAGAACTGTCTTTATGTATATTAACTTGTCTTAGCTTGAACTTGTGTGATCTGGGAAAGAACCACCTCTCAAGGTTTCTATCATTGCTGATAGCCAAGTAGAAGAGATGTGGGCACTTGTTAGAACTGTCTCATTTGGGTGGTTCTAACGAATACAGTGGCCGCTACCCTTGATACTAGCGAGTCCCCGACAATCCAGATGTCTGGAACATGGTAGTTAACCCAATCACGGTTGGCAACTTTGCTTCCCTCTTTAATTGCACGCCGGTGGGTCAGGCCTCAGATTCTATGACGGCTCCAACATAAAGGCTTATTGAGAATTAGAGAGATCTAATTCTTGGTAATGTTGGTTGGTGCCTGATGCTCTGTCTCTGGTCGGGCCCATCGGAGTCTTACTAATGGTTTTCTTTTGCTCCAGCATTTCAGTGGTTTCTTGCTGTCGAGTCCTCACCGTTGTCTCACCTCTGTGGTTCTTTGATTTTTTTGTGTTCACGGAGATGTTGCACTGATGAGTTAGGAGGCCTTCATGCGGACTGAACAAATTATTTGTCTAAATCGCGACGGAAGTAAGGGCGAGGATTGTGGCCACGTAAAATCGATTTAAGCCCCCCAGCGGTTCTTCTGTGGCGATTTATTTATGTTGTTGTTCGTTACTTACTGTGTGTATCACTTGTGTCTTTTAATTTTGGATGGCCATATGGCCATTTTGTGGGAAAGTAACTGTCCTTATGGCCTTCCTTTGTTTAGGTTTCCATTATGGTCTGGTCGCTTAATGTTTGTATTTCTTTCCCTTTGGTGTCTTTGATGGGTGGAGTAAGTTAATTGTGTCAATTCCTGATCTTTGTTTTACTTCTACTTTGTCCTAGTTCACATCTGAATTTTCTTATACCTTATAATTGACATGAGTATATCTGCAAGAATTCCAAGCGCAAAAACCGTTATTGAAGTCGTAGCAGGTACCTTTGACCATATTGACAGTAGAAGATTGTTCCAGCTGAGAAGTATTAGCCGTCATGACCCGAAGCCACAAGTCAGAGTTCAGTCTTCCCCATGGCTGGACAGATGTAGCCTGTCATATATTGCAAAATTTCCTGTAGTTTGTTAGGAAAGCGCTTCAAATAGATGGACGAAAAAATTAAAAAGGCATCTGTCCATTTCTCAATGTTGCTAATTTTTTCCTTGGTTACCTTTGGTCTGGTTTCTAATTGGCCCTTGTCAGTTATATGGAGTAAGCCGCCAGAACACAAGTCCTGCAGCTCAACATTGCCCTTGAGCAAAAGGGCAACATTAATATATTGGTGTGACCAAATTTTCTGGCACAGCTGGGCTGGAACATGAGAGGTCATATCCTCTGCACCCAAGCGAAGCATTTCTTCACCAGCACTGAAATTAATAACACTGCCGGTGGCTTCAGGGTTCTGTGGTGTAACCGACAGTGGCTGAGGGGATTGTTGGTTTGTGCTAGGTAATGTTTGATTCGATTTAGGGTGCAAAGGGATATCAGATCGTGCTAGGAGGGTTTCAAAATCAATGAAATTGGCGATTGTTGGTTCGGTTCGGGTGCGTGTGGGTGCTACTTGCAATTGATCATTACCTGCCGATGTGCCCTGGGTCCCGCCTGTCGCAGACAATCCATCTGAGTTAGGCGGACCAAGCATCAGACGCTCAGGTTCGTCCGTAACAGCCCCTCCACGCAGATTAGAGTCTGTCCTTCCTCTCTTGGTTTCGCCTCCTCCAGACGTAGTGCCCCGTTTTCTAGAAGGCCTTTTGTTTGGCATCTTGGATAAAAGCTTTAGATGGCCTCGAAAAGGTGTAGAACGAGACAGATTAAAAATTTGAAATCGATTCTCCACAATATGCTTCCTTGAAAACTGTCTAGAAGCCCGGATGAAATTGAAAGCATCCAAATCGGGATCGTTAGACGCTTCGTTCAGGATCGCTAGACGCTTATTAAAAGGAAACACCTAAATCAAGCATTTGGCCGCTCTGACTACTATCAATTGATCATTATTGTTCGGATGCTTAAACCCGGAAGTGTTTGCAAATTTTATAAAAACGAACACAAAATAAAGCTCAGATCTTTTCTAAAAGCATAAATTTATCAGTCAGCTCCAAAATAAATCCAGTTATTGCCATTTGCAAATTTTATAAAAACGAACACAAAATAAAGCTCAGATCTTTTCTAAAAGCATAAATTTATCAGTCAGCTCCAAAATAAATCCAGTTATTGCAAATGGCAATAACTGGCATTATAGAATACCGAAAAAGATGTACAAAAGTATCTGGTTATGCGTCCTGGCAGTAATCTTCAGTGGCTTGAACTACCCCTGTCTCGAACAGATTTGAGAGGTCCCTAAGGTGTTCCAGCCACCGAAGTTCGACTGTACACAGTCTTGTTAACATGATATTTGGTGTGTTTCTTTGGAAAATTTGTTTAATTTACTTCTGTCTGCTTAAACAATGGGCCTGCATTATAACGATAGTATTTGTTCCTTATTTTTGTGCAATTATAAGGAATTTGCCATAATAAAGAATTCCAGTTGGGAGACTGACAGGTTATAAAAGGTCTTTTCCACATCATAACTCCAAGAAACAAATGTTATAGACATTTGTTATAACCGCCTCGGTTCGATTTGGGCATTTCCAACCCGAGGGAAGCCCACGTCACTCGGAATTGAGGCCAAGCCTTGAGCTAAGAATTCATTCCAGTGCAATTGTCTTTATAACAAGTTTTGCCATTATAATGAATGTGGATTTATCATATGACGTCGCGTCTGAGAGTGTAATAACGTCATGTATTATTTTCGATAATCCACTAGTGGATTAAATATGCAAATTAGCTAGATACGTCCCGTAACGTTAAATGTACGACCTCCTTAACGACGTCGTGTTTACTAACGGCGGAATATTGACATTTTTGTAAACAATCATGAATAAAATGCGTTTTAAATGTCATATGATAAATAGAATCTTGCATTCGTGCTCATGTATTATTGAATTTATTAAACTCGTTGAGGAAAAGGGATAAAATGCTCGGCAAAGCCTCGCATTTTACCCCTTTTCCTCAACTCGTTTAATAAATTCAATAAAACATGAACACTCATGTAAGATCCTCTATATAAAGAGGGTTGACTATAACATAGATGGTGGGTGCAGTTCTAACGAGCATCCACAGTCTATGTTTTTGAGTAAGAATTAAGCGATTATTGCATACCACCGAAGACCTAATTTTTCTTTAAAAAAAATGGTGTTTACAATGGTATTCATCAAACAGACTTATTTTTATGATGTGAACAGCTACCTTTTGCCAGTTTAATACATTTTTTATTACATAGGCTAAACTTAAATATAAATGCAATTTGATATTTCAGGACAATTATTTCACAGTTCTGTTTCCATTTCAACACGAGAATTGCCCAGTTTTCAGTCCGAGGCCAGCTACTCTCCTACTACAATAGTATACTCCATCTTCTGAATGAGTTTCCAAGTGTCAGGTGAGTCTGTTTGTAGAATGTCTTATATTCTTTGCTTTTGGGTTAATTGTTTATCAGTTACCCCCTATATTAATTGCATTGTAATGCGCTGACCTGATAAAGATATGCTATCTCAGGACAGGTTAAAAATTGACAAAAATGTTATTATTACTGGAACAAAATGGAAAAATTACTTATTACATATCACAGGAAAAAAATATACAGTTGATACTAACTATATCTACCCCCGGAATGTTGGGACACACTGAGAACCATCGATAACTGATCTTAAATTGCAAATTTAAAGAGTTTACAAGGGGATAAACTGATAAATAGAAAACCAGATTTGTGTCTTTTGATATCAAGTTTATCAGGCTCAGCTTCGAGAACGCATGTAGAATCGCGATTCTACAAGCGTTCTCGAAGCCTTGCCTGATAAACTTGAAATCAAAAGACAAGAACCTGGTATTATCTATTTATCAATATGTTATTGTCTATAGGACTATCACTGACCTTGTAGAAAAATCCAGGTAAAAGTTACTTATGCAATGCTATTCTTGTCCCTGTGATATCAGGATGCTTTGTAGAAAGGGATTGTTTCTGCAAAATCTGGACTGGGCTTGTGCTCTGGGACATTGGCAAACAGTGCAGACCCGGATCAAATGCCTAAGAATGCAGCTGCTGAGCTGGGCCTACACTGTTTGCTTAAAGTACCTGACTTTGAGGGTTAAGTCTTAGGTAGGTAGAAAAACTGAAAACTGTATCTGAATATGTTGTTTGTTAGTGTGGTCTACAGCATCTATTTGAAAACTTTTCAAACCTATTTTGCATACAGGCAAACAGGGTGGACCCTGATCAGACTGCTCCCAGACATGGTTAACTGTATGAGGGAGATTTGCCATTGTGATGAATATATAGGGAAATTTTCATTTCAAATGAGGGATTATCCAAAATTTCACTAAAATATAGCATAAAATGGGCAAAAATTAGCATCAAAATGAGGGAGTCTCCCTCCTGATGAGGGAGGTACCACAGGTATGCCCAGAGGAGCAGTCTAATCTGGTCAACACTGTTTGTTAGGAGCCACACAGTTTGTAACAATGGCTTTTAAAGTAACCATCAGACAACAATGCAAACGACAGTTGCTGTGTGTGTATGTCCCACCAACAACTAAGGTCATATGGAGACGGGACCTCGGTTCAAAGACTCATCAAAAAGTCTAGAGAAGCCCGGGATCAAACCCACAGCCTCTGGTTTATGAGGTGAAAAGCATAATCACTATACCACAGGGTCTACTGACAGTTGTTTTGATTGACATATTAAGGGTAAGGTACATGTCTGACTGTATTTCTCGGCCCCCGCCCATAGGGGCTTGAAGAAATATATGGGCTGCATGATGCTTCCACGCAGAGCTGAATCCGGCCCGCACACTAGTACTGGTAAACCGCTTAGAGGATCTAAGCCGGTCCAGGAACCGCGGTGCGAGGCGGACCGTCCATGCGAATAAATCCTATTGGTTTCATTGGGCGACAGGGCTTGAGATGTCATTTCATCTCAATGTCGGGTAAAAGTCCCACAAAATTGGAAGCAACGTCTCCAAAATGACCTTTACAGTGTTGACGGGGACGTTAAACCTCAAATCAAACAAACTGACTGTATTTCTATTTTTAGAGACACATATTTCATGCTGGGAGAAGCTAATGAGAAGAAAAGCAACATGGATGATGTGGAGGGTCTAAAAGTTGATCCAAGGTTAGTAGAAGATAGTAATGACATTTCTCTAGGAAAAGCAGTTGTTTTAAATATGTTACCCATCAAGAACCCAGAAGATAGTAGTAACAGTTATCTCGGAAAAGGCTTTCTTATAAATATACAAGTATTAGCTTTTAAAAAAAGCTTGAGTCTACACTTAGTTCACATTAATTTGTGTAGTCATGGGATTGGAAAGTCAAATGACAAAACTGTTCATGTGTATCGAGTATGAGTGTGCCAGTAAATGCGGAAACTTGAATAATAGCCAACTATTCCAAAAGTTGACTCCCAGTTTCATATATAAACAAAACTACCAATCTTTTACTATGAAAACCACTCGTACTAGGGAAACGAAAAATTAGTGGAACAGAGGCATCTGTCTTCTTTTAGTGAAAACAACCAAAATAGATGTACTGTATCATGGGAGGGAAGTCCACACCATGTGAACCCAGAAAACATGTATATTTTGTATGCAAAGAGGGTGTGATAAACTTTTGGAAGTGTTCCGGTCAATCCAGGTTTATAATCAGTATAACAAATAACACTGATCAACAGTCAATAGAATATACCATTTAGCCAGAAATAACGAATGAGCAAAAGTTAGCCTTAGGTAGTCTACACCCACAGGCGTAGACAATGACACGGATGACATGCTAATAGAAAATAACATTCAACTAATCATGACCTTTTCTTAAATGCTTCCGGAGCAAAAGTCATTCTTAAGATTGTATTTGCTCGTGGGAGTAGGCAATTACCCATCAAGAACCAGGAAGATACCGTAAAAAATCCAAAAAATTCGGACACCTTGAGGACTACCCATCAAGAACCAGGAAGATACCGTAAAAAATCCAAAAAATTCGGACACCTTGAGGACTTCCTGTAATTCTACTAAACTTTTAGCACATTTGTTTCACAGTCCAGGAAGGAGTCCAAAATGTGCAAACGGAATGGCAAACAGTGTAGACTCTGATCAGACTGCTCCTGAAGATGCAGTCTGATCTGGGTCTACAATGTTTGCTTAGGTTTATCTGTCCCAATACTTAGGATCATTACTGTAGTAATAACATTTCTCTAGGAAGACTTTGTTTTAAATATATTACCCATCAAGAACCAAAGAAAACCTGCCTTAAGGGGAATGGGAACACCTGGCAGATTTTTCCGCCATTTTTCAAAGGGAGACAACTTTCGGGACTTACTATTCACTTTTCTATAAGAGCTGTGCCTCTGAAAAAGGGGTCTACTCTTAAAGGAAAGAATTTGCTCCTTTGGTGCAAATTCTTTCCTTTAGAAGTTGACCCCTCTTGACATGGGAGACAAAAATACTTTTGCAGGAGTTGCCTCCCCTGGGAGGTGTTCACATTCCCCTTAATAGTTCATTCCGATATGGATTTGACTGATGATCAGGGGTTCACGGCTTCATTACCTGCAGGGCCATTAACATTCTTGTGTAGAGATGGATCATGAAATCTTTTTTATGTTCATTTTCTCCCTTCTGCTGTTTTAAGAAGCACAGCTGATTGTAAATTAGGAAAGAATGTGCACTGTACTGGTTAACTGCAAATGTATAAGCCTGTTGTAAGGAAAATTGATCAGCTCAGTGTTGACCTGAATAGTGTTGAATGGGCTGTTAAACCAAAACCAACAAAAGTACCAAAGGTGGTCCTTGACCAGAAGAGACTGATCAGAAAACTCAAAGATAGAATAACTGTACACTCCTCAATAGATTTAGTATTAATTTTAGGGGTCTTAAATTTACTGTATAATGAGATTCATATTTTTTTAATATGTTATTCTTTGCAGTTATTTTTATCATCTTGTTGTTACCCTTTTTGGGCCGGCCTCGTTAGATCATTTGGATGCAAATCTAACTTGTGATCAGGAGGACGTAGGTTCGATACCCGCCGGGTCGACAACATTCTTTCATGGCGATTATCTTGAAATCTTTTCTATGGTCATTCTCTCCCTTCCGCTGATTCAAGAAGGGCAGTTTCTGGCCAAAGAATGTGCAATGTACTGGTTAACGCTTACATATGAGCCTGCCCAGGAAAAGTGTTGATATGTAAACTGACCGGCTCAAAAATGACATAAATTGTGTTGACTGGGCCATTAAACTCCAATACAAACAAACATTACCCTTTTTGGTCAGTTGTTCATAAATCTATCCAAAGTTATATATACAAGCAAAGTTGTACTGCTGATGTCCATGTGACTATCACTGATTGCGCAAAAAGCGTTTGTTCGAAATTCAAATTTGGGATACTTATAACCATACTATTCCTCATTATGAAAATACGCCTATACAAATGCATTGTAAACTTTACCACTGAAAAAACAAAAATTTTATGATGAAACATTGTGATATTTTTTTAGCTCACCTGACCGAAGGTCATGGTGAGCTTTTGTGACAGTAAGATGTCCGGCGTCGTCGTGCGTCGTGCGTCGTCCGTCGTCCGTCGTGCGTCGTCCGTGCGTAAACTTTTTCTTGTGAACACACTAGAGGCCACAGTTTTGGTCCAATTATCATCAAACTTGCTCAGAATGATAATCATGACAATATCTCGGTCAAGTTCGAATTTGGGTCATGTCGGGTAAAAAAGTAGGTCAGTAGGTCAAATCATAGAAAAACCTTGTGAACACTCGAGAGGCCACAATTTTGGTCCAATCATCATCAAACTTGCTCAGAATGATCATTGTGACAATATTTTAGTGAAGTTTGAATATGGATCATGTCGGCTTAAAAAGTAGGTCAGCGGGTCAAATCATAGAAAAACCTTGTGAACACCCTAGAGGCCACAATTTTGGTCCAATCATAATCAAACTTGCTCAGAATGATCATCATGACAATATCTTGGTCAAGTTCGAATATGGGTCATGTCCGGTCAAAAAGTAGGTCAGTAGGTCAAATCATAGAAAAACCTTGTGAACACTCTGAAGGCCACTGTTTTGGTCCAATTATCATGAAACTTGCTCAGAATGACCATTGTGACAATATTTCAGTCCAGTTCGAATATGGGTCATATCGGGTTAAAAAGTAGGTCAGCGGGTCAAATCATATAAAAACCTTGTGAACACCCTAGGGGCCACAATTTTGGTCCAATCATAATCAAACTTGCTCAGAATGATCATCATGACAATATCTCGGTCAAGTTTGAATATGGGTCATGTCCGGTTGAAAAGTAGGTCAGTAGGTCAAATCATAGAAAAACCTTGTGAATACTCAGGAGGCCACAAGTTTGGTTAAATCATTAATCTTGCTCAGAATGGTCATTGTGACAATATCTTGGCTAAGTTTGAATAAAGGTCTTTTCGGGTCAAAAAGTAGGTCAGTAGGTCAAATTAAAGAAAAAACTTGTGAACACTCTAGTTTTACATAGACTTATATAGGGAAAATCTTTAAAAATCCTTTTCTCTGAAACCACAAGGCCTAGGTCTTTTATATTTGGTATGAAGCTTCATCTAAAAGACCCCTAACAAGATTATTCAAATGATAGTGCTGAGGCCAAAAATGTCCCCGCCCCCGGGCCCTTTGGTTTTACATAGGCTTATATAGGGAAAATCTTTAAAAATCTTCTGCTCTGAAGCTGCAAGGCCCAGGACTTTGATATTTGGTATTAAGCTTTATCTAGTGGACCCCTACCAAGATTGTTCAAATTATAGTGCTGGGGCAAAAAATGCCCCCGTTCCGGGGCCCTTTGGTTTTACATGGCCTTATATAGGGAAAATCTTTAAAAATCTTCTTCTCTGAAACCGCAAGGTCCAGGACTTTGATATTTAGAATGAAGCTTCATCCATTGGACCTCTACCAAGATTGTTCAAATTATCGCCCTTGGGCCAAAAATGCCCCCGCTCAGGGGCCCTTTGTTTTTACATAGACTTATATAGGGAAAATCTTTAAAAATCCTTTTCTCTGAAACCACAAGGCCTAGGTCTTTTATATTTGGTATGAAGCTTCATCTAAAAGACCCCTAACAAGATTATTCAAATGATAGTGCTGAGGCCAAAAATGTCCCCACCCCCGGGCCCTTTGGTTTTACATAGGCTTATATAGGGAAAATCTTTAAAAATCTTCTGCTCTGAAACTGCAAGGCCCAGGACTTTGATATTTGGTATTAAGCTTTATCTAGTGGACCCCTACCAAGATTGTTCAAATTATAGTGCTGGGGCAAAAAAAGCCTCCACCTGGGGCCCTTTGGTTTTACATAGGCTTATATAGGGAAAATCTTTAAAAATCTTCTTCTCTGAAACCGCAAGGCCCAGGACTTTGATATTTTGTATGAAGCTTCATCTAGTGGACCCCTACCAAGATTGTTCAAATTATAGCCCTTGGGCCAAAAATCCCCCTGCTCAGGGGCCCTTTGGTTTTACATAGACTTATATAGGGAAAATCTTTAAAAATCTTCTTCTCTGAAACCGCAAGGTCCAGGACTTTGATATTTAGAATGAAGCTTCATCCAATGGACCTCTACCAAGATTGTTCAAACTATCGCCCTTGGGCCAAAAATGCCCCCGCTCAGGGGCCCTTTGTTTTTACATAGACTTATATAGGGAAAATCTTTAAAAATCCTTTTCTCTGAAACCACAAGGCCTAGGTCTTTTATATTTGGTATGAAGCTTCATCTAAAAGACCCCTAACAAGATTATTCAAATGATAGTGCTGAGGCCAAAAATGTCCCCGCCGCCGGGCCCTTTGGTATTACATAGGCTTATATAGGGAAAATCTTTAAAAATCTTCTGCTCTGAAACTGCAAGGCCCAGGACTTTGATATTTGGAATTAAGCTTTATCTAGTGGACCCCTACCAAGATTGTTCAAATTATAGTGCTGGGGCAAAAAAAGCCTCCGACTGGGACCCTTTGGTTTTACATGGCCTTATATAGGGAAAATCTTTAAAAATCTTCTTCTCTGAAACCGCAAGGCCCAGGACTTTGATATTTTGTATGAAGCTTCATCTAGTGGACCCCTACCAAGATTGTTCAAATTATAGCCCTTGGGCCAAAAATGCCCCCGCTCAGGGGCCCTTTGGTTTTACATAGACTTATATAGGGAAAATCTTTAAAAATCTTCTTCTCTGAAACCACAAGGCCTAGGTCTTTTATATTTGGTATGAAGCTTCTTCTAAAGGACCCCTACCAAGATGATTCAAATTATAGTGCTGGGGCCAAAAGTGGCCCCGTCCCGGGGCCCTTTGGTTTTACATAGACTTATATAGGGATAATCTTTAAAAATCTTCTCTGAAACCACAAGGCCCAGGACTTTGAAATTTGGTATGAAGTTGCATCTAATGGACCTCTACCAAGATTGTTAAAATTATAGCCCTGGGGCCAAAAATGCCCCCACTCTGGGGCCCTATGGTTTTACATAGACTTACATGGGGAAAATCTTCAAAAATCTTCTTCTCTGAAACCACAAGGCCTGGGTCTTTGATATTTGGTATGAAGCTGCATCTAGTGGACCTCTATCAAAATTATTCAAATTATAGCCCTGGTACCAAAAATGTCCCCGCTCCGGGGCCCTTTGGTTTTGCATAGACTTATATAGGGAAATCTTTAAAAATCTTCTCTGAAACTGCAAGGCCAAGGCCTTTGATATTTAGTATGGAGCTTTATCTAGTGGACCTCTACCAAGATTGTTCAAATTATAGCCCTGGGGCCACAAATGCCCCCACCCCGGGCCGGGGCCCTTTGTTTTTACATAGATTTATATAGCCCTGGGGCCATTTGGTTTTGCATAGGCTTATGTAGGGAATATCTTTAAAAAAAATCTTCTTCTCTGAAACTGCAAGGCCCAGGTCTTTGAAATTTGATGTGTAGCTTTATCTAGTGGACCTTTGCCAAGATTGTTCTAATTATAGCCTTTGTTGATGTTTGGTATGAAGCTTCACCTTTAAGACCTCCCTCAACATTATGCACATTAAAACCCTGGGGCCAATAATGGCCCTCTCTGGGGCCCACTTGTTACACTATGGATCAGGTGAGCGATCCAGGGCCATCATGGCCCTCTTGTTTTATTTCTGCTCAAAATATAAATTGTAGGTACACGTTAGAACCGCCTCGCCGAGGCGGTTCTAACGAATACCCACAATCTATATTTGCTCAAAATATAGATTGTGGGTACACGTTAGAACCGCCTCGCTGAGGCAGTTCTAACGAATACCCACAATCTATATTTTAGAGCAGAAATAAGAAAAATAAGGTTTACCCCTGTAAACCCCAGTTTTACTATATAAAAGTGGGGTACCAGGGGGATCAAAATTATATAGGCGTGTTTTGGTTATGTGAATAATTTTTCAGAGTCATGAGAAAACGTCCAAGAAGAGTTCTGTCCCCTGACGGTCATCATGTTTTAAATATCTGGTTCATACCCCACCACACAGAGACACTGATCATGTTTAAAACATTGGAAGATGAGAAATGCTACACTGCCCTAGTTCACTGTCTAGTGATCGTGTCAGCTCTACATGATATGCTCCAGTATTTATGTGCACACTCGAGGCTCGGCAGTTCACACGCTCGGCTTGGGGCTAGGAAAATGGAGTTTGTGTCAGCTGACTGGGGTGGCACAGAAGGAATAGGTCAGTCAGTTAAGAGTTGTACCAAGCATAAAATATTCTTTTGAGCTACCAACTGTGAAGTGTCAGATCAGCCTGTGCATCTTCATAGTCTGATCAGATTCTTTGCTGTGTAGATAACTGTACTTCTAAAGCTTCTTCGTCCACATGAAGATAACACATCTGTGTGACATAGTGCTTTTTATGCCCCCGCATCGGATGATGCCGGGGGCATAGAGTTTTTCGGTTTTCCGTACGTGCATCCGTGGGTACGTGCGTACGTGTGTAAGTGCGTACGGTTTCCGAATGTACGTCCTTCTGTACGAAAGTGTGTACGTATGTACGTACTCTCTCTCTCTCTCTCTCTCTCTCTCTCTCTCTCTCTCTCTAACATACGTACATAATCCTGTTAGACTCAGGTTAAGGTTTTTGAACAAGGTAGAACTTGAGCTCTTATTTTCTAAACCATACAATAGATCCTTCTGTACGAAAGTGTGTACATACGTACGTACGTGTACGTAATCCTGTTAGACTCAGGTTAAGGTTTTTATACAAGGTAGAACTTGAGCTCTTATTTTCCAAACCATACAATAGATTTGGTTTATATTTAGTATGATGATAGATATAGGTCCAAAGTTTTATTCAGCAATACCCCCATGGGGGCCCCACCCATACCCATGACCTGAAGGTCAAGGTCACGAACTTGGAAATTTCTAACGTTTAAAACATAGGTTAAGGTATTTGTACCAGGTAGAACTTGAGATCATATTTTCAAAACCATACAATGGATTTGGTTTATATTTAGTATGATGATAGATATAGGCCCAAAGTTGTATTCAGCAATACCCCCACCCATACCCATGACCTCAAGGTCAAGGTCGTGGACTTTGAAATTTTTAATGTTTAAGACCCAGGTTAAGGTATTTGTACGAGGTAGAACTTGAGCTCATATTTTCCAAACTGTTTAATGAATTTGGTTCATATTCGGTATGATGATACATATAGGTCCAATGGCTTATTCAGCAATACCCCCACCCATACGCATGACCTCAAGGTCAAGGTCACAGACTTAGAAAAATTTTAATCTTTTAGACTTTGGTTAAGGTATTTGTACCACATTGAATTTGAACTTTTATGATTAATTTGGTTCATATTTGGTTTGATGATAGATAAAGGTCCAAAGTTTTATTCAGTAATACCCCACCCATGGCTATGACTTCAAGGTCAAGGGTGCAGACATAGAATTTTTCAAATTTAAGTATATTAATAGCTTATATTTTCCAAACTTTATAATGGATTTGCTTCATATTTGGTATGACAATAGTTGCAGGTCCAAAGTTTCATTGAGCCATACCCCCCACCCCTTACCTAAAGGTCAAGGTCACAGACATAGAAATTTTTTTATATTATATTTTTTGAGAGTCCATATTTCCTGAACCATGTGGTGGGTTTGCTACATATTTGGAATGATGATTGATGCAGGTCAAAAGTTTCATTCAGACATAACCCCCCCCCCCCCCCCCCCCCTGCCCATGACCTTAAGGTCAAGGTTGCAGACTTAGAAATGTTTAATGTTAATGTTTGTAAAGGCCTATATTCCTGTTTGGTATGTTGATAATTATTTATTCAAGGTTTAATCAGCCATACACCAATCTATGCCAATGACCTAAGGACAGGTTTTATTGTAATATGTCATTTTTTTTGGCGGGGGAGGGGGAGGTAGGCCCCTGGGTGGGGGTATTTGTGTTGTATTGACACATTTCTAGTTTGCACCTGCTTTAGCAGGAAGACAGGCTTGCAAATTTCCATCCGTATGTTCGTCTATCCGTCAGTCAACAATCTGTCAGCGCAACTCCTCTTACAGTTTTATACCAATCATTTTGAAACTTTGCATGTGTTTTCTCCATGGTATGAGGATGTGCATGTTGTTTGGATATAGTTCTTGGTTAACTTTTTGTCACTTTTTCCACATTGTGAACTTCGTCATTTTCTTACCTCAGATACATAGACTACTGGTAGTTCTTATATTCCTATATTTAATTTCTTCTGCCTCTCTCTCTCTCTCTCTCTCTCTCTCTCTCTCTCTCTCTCTCTTGATTTGTCATATACTAAGTTTGTCGTATACAAAGTTTGTCATATACAAAGAATGTTGTATACAAACTTCTGCAAGTTTGCAGTTCATTATTAACTCATTATTTCCTTTAACATTGCCCTCTCTCTCTCTCTTGATTTGTCGTATACAATGTTTGGCATATACAATGTTTGGCATATACAAAGTTTGTTCTACTCAAAGTTTGTTGTATGCAAAGTTCTGCAAGTCTTCAGTCCATCATTTATTTATTTATTTATTTATTTATTGCAGTTCCTTATATCATTATCTCTTTTAACATTGCTTTCCATTCTAATTTTTTGCTATTTGTATGATATGTATATTTTTATGCCCCCAACTTCGAAGAAGTTGTTGGGTCATATTGGTTTTGCCCTGTTCGTCCTTCCATCCGTCCCGCTTTTTTACTGCATAGCATAACTTAAGAACCATGGGTGCTAGGTTTTTGAAATTTCATATATGGATTCCTTATGAAAAAATAATTGACCTGTTTTTTTTTTTTTCTTGTCAGGATTATGCCCCTTTCTTGAGTTATGCCCCTTTGCAAAAAATACTTTGAAATCTTGTAAGCAAGATATATCAAAAACTGTTTGAGCTTTTGCCCTGAAACTTTACAGACTGGTTTGGGATGATGAGTAGAGGAAGTGATTAACTTTTGAAAAAAACTTGAAATTTTTTTGAGTTATGGCCCTTTGAAATTTTTTGCGTTTTAAGCTTGTAAGCAAGATAACTAAAAAACTGCTTGAGCTATTGACCTGAAACTTTACAGAATGGTTGGGGATGATGAGAAGATGAACTGATTAACTTTTGACAAAAATCCAATGTTTTTTTTCTTGAGTTATGCCCCTTTGAAATTTTGCGCATTTTAAACTTGTAAGCAAGATATCTAAAAAACTGTTTTATCTATTGCCCTGAAACTTTACAGGCTGGTTCAGGATGATGAGTAGATGAACTGATTAACTTTTGAAAAAAATCCGAAGGATTCATACATGTGATATCTCCCGATTTCTTTGGGATATCCCGATTTCGAACCCCATTTCCCGGTCTCCCGTCCGACGGCCCTAATCTCCCGACACGAAAATTTTCCTATAGTAGTTTTCCGCCGACCGACCATTTTAATGTTTACCTATACAGTTAACCGTTTTAGTGTATTTACGCTAGGGCTGTCACGATAAACCTGCATACTGGTAAATTGCAATACACACATGCAAAGGTATGATATTGCGATATGAAAAGAACGTCCCGGTAAATACCGTATTAAAATGCAACCATCAAACAAGCCGCAAACATGGTGATAAAAAGTGAGAAATTCAATAATGTTTCAAATAAAAGGAAGAAAAGTGATGTTTGCAAACATTTATTAACAATTATACTCCCCTGATCGCTGATTTGCTCAAGTTGCCAACACTATTAAACCGTTTACTCCCGAGGCGGGCCTTATTGATAAGCCGACAATTAACAATGTGACAAGGTGTGAAAACTAGTCAATCAAGATATACCAGTTATATCTTACTTAATCCCTTTGTAATTGACACGTGTAGACGCTAAATATTATTCCCGCCAAAACAGAGCAAAGCAGACGCTGTTGTTGTTTTTTCAACGCGTCTGCAAACCGTTATTTATTTATTATCCCCTCGCACAACATAGTTGTGAGGGGGGATATAGCATTTGTCCCGTATGTACATACGGACGTATGTAAGTAAGTACGTACGTACGTACTTTGTCAGCACTCTAGAGCCTACATTTCTTGACCGATTTTAATATTACTTCACACAAATGTTCCTTATGACAATATCTCGAGCGAGTTCGACTTTCAAGGTCATGACCTCAAGGTCAATGTCACTGTGGCTATTTTTAGAAAAACTTTGTCATCGCTCTAGCGCCTACATTTCTTCACCAATTTCAATATAACTTCACACAAATGTTTCTTATAAAAATATCTCGAGCGAGTTCAACCTTCAAGGTCATGACCTCAAGGTCAAGGTCACTGTGGCTATTTTTAGAAAAACTTTACATCGCTCTAGCGCCTACATTTCTTCACCAATTTCAATATAACTTCACACAAATGTTCCTTATGAAAATATCTCGAGCCAGTTCGAATTTCAAGGTCATGACCTCCAGGTCAAGGTCACTGGCTATTTTTAGCTCGTCTGTTTTTTTAAAAAAAACTTTCGAGCTATTGTCATCACTCCGGCGTCTGCGTTGTCGTTGTCGTCGTCTGGCGTCGTCGTTCCAAAAAAACTTAACCTTGGCTATAACTTAAAAAGTATTAGACCTAGCCTCATGAAACTTCATACACACACTCATCATCACAAGAGCTACATTTTGACCAAGGACCATTACAACATTGTTGATTTTGGCTGAATTATCTCCCCTTTTCCAATTTTTTTCTGAAACACATTTTTTGCTCTCATTTTAATACTATTCACAACAGAGCCTTCAAACTTCACATGAATGTTCTTTGGGACAAGACATTTTCAGTGATACCACACTTTTTGATCTGTGACCTTGACCTTTGAACTTTGACCTATTTTTCGAAAATTTAACTGAAAACCTTAACCTTGACCATATTTCCAAAAGTATTTGGCCTACTTTCATGAAACTTCATACACATACTCACCATCACAAGAGCTACATTCCCTACAAGTTTTATAACTCCATCTTGCAATTTGATTGAATTATCTCCCCTTTTCTCTCCGTTTTTTAGCTCAGATGTCACGTAGTGACAAGGTGAGCTTTTGTGATCACTTTTCGTCCGTCGTCAGTGCGTGTGTGCGTGCGTAAACTTATTCTTCAAATGACATCTCCTCCTAAACCACTGATCGGATTTTGACCAGACTTCACAGGAATGATCCTTAGGTGGTCCCCTTTCAAATTTGTTCAAATGATTCCGGTCCATTGCACATCTAGGTCACAGGAGCTAAAAATAGATTTTTTAAACGAAAACTTTAAAAATCTTCTCCTCTGAAACCGCAAGGCCCAGACCTTTGGTATTTGGTGTGAAGCTAGATCTAGTGGACCTCTACCAAGATTGTTCAAAGTATAGCCCTGGGGGCCAAGATGCCCCAACCCCGGGGGCCTTTGGTTTTACATAGGCTTATATAGGGAAAATCATTAAAAAATCTTCTTCTCTGAAACCACAAGGCCAAGGTCTTTAATATTTGGTGTGAAGCTTTACCTGGTGGACCTCTACTAAGATTGTTCAAATTATAGCCTTGGGGCCAAAAATGCCCCCGCCCCGGGGGCCTTTGGTTTTACATAGGCTTATACAGGGAAAAACTTTAAAAATCTTCTTCTCTGAAACCGCAAAGCCCAGATCTTTGATATTTGGTGTGAAGCTTCATCTAGTGGACCTGTACCAAGATTGTTCAAATTATAGCCCTGGGGGCCAAAATGCCCCCGCCCCGGGGGCCTTTGGTTTTACATAGGCTTATATAGGGAAAATCATTAAAAAATCTTCTTCTCTGAAACCACAAGGCCCAGGTCTTTAATATTTGTTGTGAAGCTTAACCTGGTGGACCTCTACTAAGATTGTTCAAATTATAGCCTTGGGGCCAAAAATGCCCCGCCCCATGGGCCTTTGGTTTTACATAGGCTTATACAAGGAAAATCTTTAAAAAATCTTCTTCTCTGAAACCGCAAGGCCCAGACCTTTGATATTTGGTGTGAAGCTATACCTAGTGGACCTCTACCAAGATTGTTCAAATTATAGCCCTGGGGGCCAAAATGCCCCCGCACCGGGGGCCTTTGGTTTTACATAGGCTTATATAGGGAAAATCATTAAAAAATCTTCTTCTCTGAAACCACAAGGCCCAGGTCTTTAATATTTGGTGTGAAGCTTTACCTGGTGGACCTCTACTAAGATTGTTCAAATTATAGCCTTGGGGCCAAAAATGCCCCCGCCCCGGGGGCCTTTGGTTTTACATAGGCTTATACAGGGAAAATCTTTAAAAATCTTCTTCTCTGAAACCGCAAGGCCCAGATCTTTGATATTTGGAATGAAGCTTCACCTAGTGGACCTCTACCAAGATTGTTCAAATTATTGCCCTGTGGCCAAAAATGCCCCCGCCCAGGGGGCCTTTGGTTTTGCCTAAGCTTATGTAGCGGAAACCTTTAAAACTTTTCTTCTCTGAGACCGCAAGGCCCAGATCTTTGATATTTGGTGTGAGGCTTCATCTAGTGGACCTCTTTCACGATTGTTTATATTATAGCCCTGGGGCCAAAAAGGCCCCCACCCCGGGACCCTTTGGTTTTTCATAGGCTTATATAGGGAAAACCGTTACAAATCTTCTTGTCTGAAACCAGAAGGTCCAGGTCTTTGATATTTGGTATGAAGCTTCATATAGTGGACCAATACCAAGTTTGTTCAAATTATAGCCCTTGGGCCTACAGTGTACTAGAGACACTAATTCTCAGGTGAGCGATTCAGGGCCCTCTGGGCCCTCTTGTTTTAAATTGTTTTTGTCTCTTATTTCAATACTATTCACAACAGAGCCTTCCAACTTCACATGAATGTTCCTTGCGACAAGACCTTTTCAGTCATACCACGCTTTTTGACCTGTGACCTTGACCTTTGAACTTTGACCTATTTTTCGAAAAATTAACCAAAAAACTTAACCTTGACCATATTTCCAGAAGTATTTGGCCTGCCTTCATGAAACTTCATACTCACACTCACCCATCATCACAAGAGCTACATTTTGACCAAGGGTCATAAATATATTATTGATTTTGGCTGCATTATTTCCCCTTTTCCAATTTCTTTCTCAAACACATATTTTGCTCTCATTTCAGTACTGTTTGTAACAGAGCCTTCAAACTTCACACGGATGTTCCTTAGGACAAGCCCTTTTCAGTGATACCACACTTTTTGGCCTGTGTCCTTGACCTTTTCACTTTGACCTATTTTTTTAAAAAAATTAACCAAAAACCTGAACCTTGACCATATTTCAAAATGTATTTGATTTGTCTATGTGACATGGAAAAACAGACGAGCATGGCGCTGCTTGCGGTGCTCTTGTTAGAAAAACTTTGTCACCGCTCTAGCGCCTACATTTCTTCACCAATTTCAATATAACTTTACACAAATGTTCCTTATAAAAATATCTCGAGCGAGTTTGACTTTCAAGGTCATGACCTCAAGGTCGAGGTCACGGTGGCTATTTTTAGAAAAACTTTGTCATCGCTCTAGCACCTACATTTCTTCACTGATTTCAATATAACTTCACACAAATGTTCATTATGACAATATCTCGAGCGAGTTTGACTTTCAAGGTCATGACCTCAAGGTCAAGGTCACTGTGGCTATTTGTAGAAAAACTTTTTCATCGCTCTAGCACCTACATTTCTTCACCAATTTCAATATAACTTCACACAAATGTTCATTATGACAATATCTCGAGCAAGTTTGACTTTCAAGGTCATGACCTCAAGGTCAAGGTCACTGTGGCTATTTTTAGAAAAACTTTGTCATCGCTCTAGTGCCTACATTTCTTCACCAATTTCAATATCACTTCACACAAATATTCCTTATAAAAAAATCTTGAGGGAGTTCGACTTTCAAGGTCATGGCCTCAAGGTCAAGGTCACTGTGGCTATTCTTAGAAAAACTTTGTCATCCCTCTAGCCCCTACATTTCTTCACCAATTTCTATATAACTTCACACAAATGTTCCTTTTGACACTATCTCGAGTGAGTTCAACCTTCAAGGTCATGACCTCAAGGTCAAGGTCACTGTAGCTATTTTCAGAAAAACTTTATCATCGCTCTAGCGCCTACATTTTTTCACCAATTTCAATATAACTTCACACAAATGTTCCTTATGACAATATCTCAAGCGTGTTCGACTTTCAAGGTCATGGCCTCAAGGTCAAGGTCACTCTGCCTAGTTTTAGAAAAACATTGTCATCGCTCTAGGGCTTACATTTCTTCACTGATTTCAATATAACTTCACACAAATGTTCCTTATGACAATATTCCTCGCGAGTTCCACTTTCAAGGTCAAGGTCACTCTGCCTAGTTTTAGAAAAACATTGTCATCGCTCCAGCAGCTACATTTCTTCACTACTTTTAATATAACTTCACACAAATGTTTCTTATGACAATACCTCAAACGAGTTCGACTTTCAAGGTCAAGGTCACTTTGGCTATTTTTAGAAAATTTTGTCATTGCTCTAGCGACTACGTTTCTTCACTGATTTCAATATAACTTCACACAAATGTTCCTTATGACAATACCTCGAGCGAGTTTGACTTTCAAGGTCAAGGTCACTGTGGCTATTTTTAGAAAAACTTTGTCATTGCTCTAGCGCTTACATGTTTTCACCAATTTCAATATAACTTCACACAAATGTTCCTTATGACAATATCTCGAGCTATCTCGACTTTCAAGCTCAAGGTCACTGTGGCTACTTTTAGAAAAACTTTGTCATTGCTCTAGCGCCTACATTTATTGATGGATTTTTATAGAACTTCACACAAATGTTTCTTATGACAATTTCTCGAATTGCTTTGACTTTCAAGGAAATTACCTCAAGGTCAAGGTCACTGTGGCTATTTTTAGAAAAACTTTATCATCACTCCACAGCCTACATTTATTAACAGATTTTAATATAACTTCACACAAAAGATGCTTATGATAAGATCTTGAGCAAGATCTTCTTTCGTGGTCATGACCTCAAGTAAAGGTCACCATGGCTATTTTTAGAGAAACATTGTCATCACTCTAGAACCTACATTTATTGATGGATTTTTAAACAAATTTTACACAAATGTTGCATATGATAATATCTCAAGCAAGTTGGACTTTTGCCATTTCAATGTTTTCCACACACGAAGTTGTCTTGTGCGAGGGGATTTGTATCGCATGCGATGCCTTGTTTATCTTAGAACTGGGGTATTACATAGTGACATTTTCTATTTAAACTCAAGAAAAATATTTTTGGCGTTTTTAACGGTTGAAAGAAATATGCCCCATGTGACATCAATGAAAATTCGTGCATGCTTTTTTGCCTCTGACAGGTGAACGCGTTAAATGTATTTCCCGCCAAAACAGAGCAGAGCAGACGCTGGTATTTTCTAAACATTCATTTATTAATAAACATAGAACCGGAGTTTTGCAGGGTGAAATTTTCTATTCAAACTTTCATTTTTAGCTTGCGAGAAAAAATATTTTTTGCCTTGTTTTTAATGGATCTTTTATGAAAGAAATATACCCCCAAGTTAAATCAATAAAAATCATGCATGCTTATTAGTTCCGACTAAGTTCCGAGGCACGTTTTGGGGGAACGTAGCCATGGAAAAAGCATGGGCATTTAAAAATTTAGGCATTACAAAAACTTCTGTACTTCAAGATCTTTAGCTTTGTTTACCGATCTACAGATGAAGCTATCCATACTGCAAGACTATTGCACTAAGTTCCCTAGATTTTAGGCGCTTGATTGGTCATAAAAGAACAACAAACATTTTTGAAGTTTACTAATTTATTATTCAGAAACGGAAATCAAGTAAGGTGCATGCACAAATGTTCAACAATAAACAAACATAAACAACATGCAATATAAATTATAAAATACTAACAGTATGTAACATTTCAAAACGGCAATCATGCATGCACCCCCCCCCCCCACACCCCAAAAACAAAAGCTTGATAAGAGAAGGGGTGTAAGAGGACGGGTAAATGTATGTCAGATTTTTTGTTGTTTGCTATGCGGGTATTCTGAAGGTTGTTTTTTTCTGCCCGGAGCTAGGTGGGTATTTAACACCGATCTATTGGCCAGTGCTTGTTCTTTGATCGTTCCTCCAAGAAATTGTCTCTCTATTAAAAGACAAAATGGAAGTTTGTCGTCTGCTTCATTTTCTTCTTCCAAGCTTTTATAACATATTTTTGCATAAAGGCAAACAGTGTGGACCCTCATCAGACTGCTCTGCAGTCTGATCTTGGCTCACACTGTTTTCAAAAATGATTTTTAATGCAGACGACAGACGACAAAGCAGACGACAATTGTCGTGTTGGCATGTTATGTTTGGGACCTTAATCTCCCTATCTGAAAATGAAAATCTCCCTATTTGGGTCCAAGAAAATATCACATGTATGAGGATTATGCCCCTGTCTTGAGTAATGCCCCTTTGCAAAATACTTTGAAATCTTGTAAGCAAGATATCTCAAAAACTGTTTGAGCTTTTTGCCTTGAAACTTTACAGAATGGTTTGGGATGATGAGTAGATGAACTGATTAAATTTTGAAAAAAATCCAAAAAATTTTTTTCTTGAGTTATGGCCCTTTGAAATTTTTTGCTTGTTAAGCTTGTAAGCAAGATAACTAAATAACTGTTTGAGCTATTGCCCTGAAACTTTACAGAATGGTTGGGGATGATGAGAAGATGAACTGACAAAAATCCAATTTTTTTTCTTGAGTTATGCCCCTTTGAAATTTTGCGTGTTTTAAGCTTGTAAGCAAGATACCTCAAAACCTGTCTGAGCTATAGCCCTGAAACTTTACAGTCTGGCTTAGGATGATGAGTAGATGAACTGTTAAACTTTTGAAAAAAATCCGATATTTATTTCTTCAGTTATGGCCCTTTGAAATTTTTGTTTTAAGCTTGTAAGCAAGATAACTCAAAAATGTTTGAGCTATTGCCCTGAAACTTTACAGAATGGTTGGGGATGATGAGAAGATGAACTGATAAACTTTTGACAAAAATCCAATTTTTTTTTCTTGAGTTATGCCCCTTTGAAATTTTGCACGTTTTAAGCTTGTAAGCAAGATATCTCAAAAACTGTTTGAGCTATTGCCCTGAAACTTTACAGGCTGGTTCAGGATGATGAGTAGATGAACTGATTAACTTTTGAAAAAAGAAAATCCGAAGGATTATGCCCCTGTCTTGAGTTATGCCCCTTTGCAAAATACTTTGAAATCTTGCAAGCAAGATATCTCAAAAACTGTTTGAGCTTTTGCCCTGAAACTTTAGAGACTGGTTAGGGATGATGAGTAGATGAACTGATCGACTTTTGACAAAAATCCAATTTATTTTTCTTGAGTTATGCCCCTTTGAAATTTTATGCGTTTTAAGCTTGTAAGCAAGATATCTCAAAAACTGTTTGAGCTATAGCCCTGAAACTTTACAGGCTGGTTCAGGATGATGACTAGATGAACTGAGTAACTTATGAAAAAAATATCCGAATTTTTTTTCTTCAGTTATGGCCCTTTGAAATTTTTGAGTTTTAAGCTTGTAAGCAAGATAACTCAAAAACTGTTTGAGCTATTGCCCTGAAACTTTACAGTATGGTTGGGGATAATGAGAAGATGAACTGATTAACTTCCAACAAAAAATCCTTTTTTTTTTCTTGAGTTATGCCCTTTGAAATTTTGCGCATTTTAAGCTTGTAAGCATGATATCTCAAAAACTGTTTGAGCTATTGCCTTGAAACTTTACAGGCTGGTTCAGGATGATGAGTAGATGAACTGATTAGGTGAATTTTAATGCATTTGCATTTTTTGGGAACTTAATGCATGCTTGCTTAAGACAGGTTGCTCGCTTAATAGAGGTGGACACTAAGTCAGGTTTGACTGTATCTCTAAAGCTGTATGAGCTATTGTCCTGTAACTTAAAACACTGGTATGGGGTGATTAATAAATGACCTGATTAACTTCAGTTTTTTTTGTGTTATGTTCCTTCTAAAATTTCAGCATTGCAGCTAAATAAAAAAAAGATATCTCAATTACTGTTAGGGACAAGCAGTGTTAGGGTCAAGCAGTGTTAGGGTCAACCAGTTGGGGGCATTGTGTTTCATAAACACTGGCTCTAGTTGTGTTAATATGTGATGTTGTTGAGAGCCCAAAGGATGATTTGATAAACCAATTGGGTCACTGTGGGTTAATAAAGAATTTATTAAAGGCAATTCTAATGAGCACACACAACATGCAAATGAAAATATATATATATTACTGTTATGTCTTCTGACCTGGCACTGTGGTTAACTGTCAGTGACTTGAATGAATTTCCATGCACTATGAAAACACGCCTTACCAATACATGTATATATTGAAAATTTTCAGATTAAAAAATCTGATATTTTTTATATTTCTGCTCAAAACATAGATTGTTATTCTCCGTGTACATCAGTGATATTTCCACTGACATTGATTCAGAAATGAGACTGTTCACAGATAACTGTGTTTTCTACCGGAAAATTAGAGATACAGAGGACTCGCTGAAACTTCAAAATTATATATAAATAGACTAGGATGTTGGGCACGAAAATGGGCCCATTAAATGCAATATTATGCAGATACAAGTACATAGGAAGAGAACAAATAAAATTGAGGCTTCTTACACCTTAGAGAGAACTGTCCTCGAGAAAGTAGATTCCATTAAATACCTTGGTGTGACAATCACACACGATTTGAGATGGAATACACACGTTGGTAACATATGTACTGAGGCAAATAGAGCTCCTGGTTTCCTGAGGCGAAATCTTCATCATTGCCCTCAGGATGTTATAGAGGCAGTATATAAAGGACTTGTGCACCCTGTCTTGGAATATGGTAATTGTACCGGGGATCCCAATGGAGTGGTCCTTAATAAAAAATTGAAAAGTTCAGAATAGAGCTGCTAGATTTGTAACAAGCAATTACTGGTACTGCTTTGAAACTGGGAGTATGACTGGAATAATAGGAGAATTAAGATGGGAGTCTCTCAAAAAAGGATAAGAGACAGTAGGCTTATTCTATCATACAAAAGTGTAAAGGTTGCTGCCAGCTTTCCAACAGATTACCTTGTTCTCCCAGCTAGGCGCTGTAGAAATCCCCATTCATTGGCTTTTCATACCCCTACTGCAAGAACTGACATTTACAAAGATTCTTTCTCCCTGCGGACCATTAGAAATTAGAATTCCCTTCCCAATTCTATCATATCCACAGCTGTATGTGCTGATGATTGTGTAACTAAATTTACCTCTCTGGTGAGAGCTAGGCGCTAACTTCCCATATCACAGGTCCTGATGTATGAATGTCATTAATTTAACATATCACCAGTAACAATTCTGATTCCCAGTTTTACTATTTGGGCCCCGTCAAGCGATTTTGGTACTTATCGCCTATGCCAGCAGCGAATCAAGAGGAACCTTCAGACAGAAAGCCATATCCCTGGCCTCTCTGAATGGCTGGGCATGCGCAGTTAAAATTTGTCATGACGGAATGCTCGAAGACACAAATTCGCTTGGCGGGGCTCATTTAAAAGTGCTTTCACTTCTATTTTAAAGGGGTAAAAATTATAGAGGGGTGTTTTTGTGATGGTCCCCAGGATGTAGGAGCCATTGAAGTTCAAATGTATATTTCAGGTGCTGAATTAAGGGAAGTACAAAAGCAGATTGATAAACTTCCCCATCCCACAAGTCCGAGAACAGTGGCAGAGTTCATGACCTTGAGACGTGATGTCATGTTCCTGGAGTTTGATACAGCAGTCCGTCACAGTATGGCTGATACTTTCCTGTCTACCGGGAATGTTCAAGCATATAAGGTATGGCCTATTACAGCAACAGTCTAGACTTCTAAATCTTTATACTAGCCATTTATTTCAAAGTTTTGTTTGTTTATTTTGAGTTTAATGACCGAGTCCACACAGTTTAGGTCATATCGAGTTAGTCAGTCTACCTGAACCCACTTACTGGGCAGGCTGATTCATAAGCGATGGGCCAGTGCAGTACATAGAGGATAAAGTGTTCATGTATTATTGAAATTATTAAACAAGTTGAGGAAAAGGGATAAAATTTGAGGCTTTGCCGAGCATTTTATCCCTTTTCTGGAACCAGTTTAATAAATGATTGATATAGACGATCTTACATGAGTATTCATGTATTATTGAATTTATTAAATTAGTTGAGGAAAAGGGATAAAATGCGAGGCTTTGCCAAGCATTTTATCCCTTTATCTCAACAAGTTTAATAAATTCAATAATACATGAGCACGAATGCAAGATTATATTTGTCATGTGATACTTTAACTATTTCATTCACGATTTGTTTACAAAAATGTCAATATTCCGCCGTTCGTAAACGCAACATCGTTAAGGATGTCTTACATGTAATGTTACGGGGCGTATTGAACTAATTTGCATATTTAATCCACTAGTGGATTATCAAATTTATTGCATGGCATTATTACACTCTCAGACGCGACGTCATATGATAAATGGAGATATTCAAAAATTTTATATTTATTTTTTACTCCAAGAAACAGATGTTGTGGATATTTGTTAGAATCGCCACGCTCCAAGATTCGGAGGCGATTCTAACAAATAGTCACAGCATTTGTTTATTGGAGTAATTAAGGGGAAAAGTCCTTTACTACCTAATAGTGGCAAATTTGCTATTAGCAGGAGATTGCAAGGGAACAAATACTGTAGTTATGAAGCCCCCACCCATAGGGGCTTGAAGAAATATATGGGCTGCATGATGCTTCCACGCAGAGCTGAATCCGGCCCGCACACTAGTACTGGTAAACCGCTTAGAGGATCTAAGCCTGTCCAGGAACCGCGGAACGAGGCGGACCATCCATGCTAATAAACCCTATTGGTTTCATTGGGCGACAGGGCTTGAGATGTCATTTTATCTCAATGTCGGGTAAAAGTCCCATAAAATTGGAAACAACGTCTCCAAAATGACCTTTACAGTGTTGACGGGGACGTTAAAACTCAAATCAAACAAACAAACAAATACTGTAGTTATAGCGAGAGTCCTGTGTATGAGGACTTTAATATATACAGTAGAACTTTGATGGCTCAAACACCGATGGCTCGTTTACCGTGGCTGAGTCGAATCCATTCTTGAGCCCCAAGGGAAATCCTCTACATAAAAATAGTGGGGATAATTTAGGAGATTTTTTAATTTTATATTACAAACATTTGCTGTGTGTACTCATTAGAATCGCCTCAATGAGGCGATTCTAATGAGTATACACAGCATACATTTTCATTATGGAATACCAAAAAAGATGTCCAAAAGTATCTCATTATGCCTCCTGGCAGTAACCCTCAGTGGCTCGAACTACCCCTGTCTCGAACAGATTTTTGAGGTCCCAAAGGTGTTCGAGCCATCGAAGTTCGACTAGACTGTATAGAAAAATCACCATTCATGGTCATTTTTCTGTAAAATCCATACATTTTTTTAATCCATTTTTGAACCATTTGTGTTCAAGTGATCAAATTCGCAAATAGGAGCAAAATCTAAGTTCTCCTAAATGAAGGTAAATTTTCATTTTTTTTTTTTTTTCAGTCCATAGTAAACAACATCCATCATGCATTACCAGCACTGAGTAATGTACAGAGGGCCTCAGTGTATTCTACATACCTACCAGTGCCAGAGCCCCTTGAACCTCGGGACTTCAAGGCCAAGGAGCTGTTCCCTTTCAGATCATTTGTTGGACGGTAAGCTGAAAAAGAGACTTTACATAGAGACACTAAAACTATACTACAACCTCTATTGTTACACTATTGTTGGAGCCCAAAAGAAAACAATTATGTTAGTTTACTCATTTTGTAATACCAAGTAATTCTTACTATCCTAGGACTCCAGATTACACTCTTCAGGGGTCCATGTCTGTTGGTCTGAACATTAATATTTACCATTTCGCTATGGATTAATGATTTTGGATTAACGCATTGGTACTACAACCTAAACTACTTTGTACTGGAAGCCCAAAAGTAGGTAATTGGCAGACAGGACAGGCCCAGATCAGATGATCAGGATCTGCATTGTTTGCAAAAAGTTCAGCCATTTTCCAGATAAATTTTGAAGAAAACACAACCTGACACTCCTGAATTTTGAAACAGACTTGTGGAAGATTCCATACAGTACAAAATGGGTTAAACAATTCTGTTATATCAAGGGTATCCCCTTCATGGCCGTTCTATAGGTAAACAATGATAGGTGCTTCATAGGAAAGGTAAAAAATGGAGCTGATTGTAGAGGGATGTAAAAACAAGAGCAAGTCCATGTCACGCCATCGCATATCCCCACACTGAAAATCATGTCAAAATAAAAAGACCAAAAATACTTCTTTTTGGTCTCTGGTGACCCCAAGACATGCCCTCGAGCAAAATTTTTGCACCACTGTATTCTACTGTTCATTACCTTCGATTTGATAGGCAGCCCCCTCCTCCCGGGGAGGGACTTGACCCCGCCCAAGGGGTCAAAAATCCATTTTGTACAAACAGAGTCATGCTGCCTATCAAATCAAAGGTTTCACATCTGAGTTTCAAATACGTTCCTCCAGTCCTCATCCATAGGGTTATTACCTGTGACAGTTTCAAGATTCTAGTGCAAAAAGCGCTAGGGAACGGGCCTCCATGGCCTAGTGGATAAGAGCTCCGTCTCTTAATCATTAGGTCTCTCACTGCTGTGGGTTCGTGCCTGGCTCGGATCACATGTGAAACGCCAAGTTCTGCAACGGAAGGTCAGGTGGTTTTTCACCGGGTACTCCGGTTTTCGCCCAACTCTGATTAACAATCGGCTCGATATGAGTGAAATAATCTTGAAAGGGCCGTAACCCCCCCCCCCCACCCCCCCAAAAAAAAAGCGCTAGCAGGAGCTTTGTGACAATTGAAAAAAAAGGACCCAAAATCCCACATTTTGCAACGTGACTATGCTTGTACACAATAGATTTTTTACCCCTTGGGCTTATCCCCGGCTTCCCCCCAGGGTGGAGAAGCCTCCGTGGTCGAGTGGTTACGCTACTCGCCTTGTAAACCAGGGGTCGCAGGTTCGATTCCGGGCTTCTCCAGACTTTCGGATGAGTCTTTAACCCGAGGTCCCGTCTCCGTATGACCTTAGCTGTTGGTGGGACGTAAAACTGAAACACTCACTCACTCACCCCCCAGGGTGGGTGGGGGGTCACAACAAATTGAAAAACAATGCTCCAGTTCTCATCCATAGGTCTAGTGACTGTGACAGTTTCAAGATTCTAGCTTCAAAAGCCTATGAGAAGTTGTGTGACAATGGAAAAATGGACCCAAAATCCTACTTTTTGACCTCTGGTGACCCCAGACATGCCCCGGGGTAACAGTTCTGGACCACTGTATTCTGCTCTTCATTACCTTTGATTTGATATGCTTCATGACTATGTTTGAACAAAATAAATTGTGTCCCATTGTTAAGGCCCACCAACTTCCTGGGGGCTCACATTTAAATTCTGCATACATTCTTGCAGTCCTCAGCCATAGAGCTATTGCCTGTGAAATTTAAGAGATTGTAGCTTAAATCATCTAGGAGCAATGGTGTGACATTACAGATGGATGGCCAGACGGATGAAAAGCGTGGGGATAATAGTTGCAGAAGTTGAAAAAACTGGTATTAGTTGCCTCATGTGAAAATAGCGGAAATATCCCCGAAAGTTATTTGTTCACCATCAAATCTCAAGGGAGACAACTTTTGTATGACTTTTTCAACTGAGACTGCCGGAAAAGTGGCTCTAGTCGTAAAGGACAGAATTTGTTTGTAGTTGTCTCGTGTGAAAATAATGGAAAAATCTCAGAAGTATATTTGTTCACCTTCATATCTCAAGGGAGACAAGCTTTTTGTCTTGTTCACATCACGAAAACATGCCTATATAATTTTTACCCCCTTGAACCCCACTTTTACATAGTAAAACTTGGGTTTACCGGGATAAATCTTATTTTCTTATTTCTGCTCTAAAATATAGATTGTGGGTACTAGTTAGAACCGCCTCAATCTTATTTCTGCTCTAAAATATAGATTGTGGGTACTAGTTAGAACCGCCTCATTGAGGCGGTTCTAACAAGTACCCACAATCTATATTTTGAGCAGAAATAAGAAAAGTATCACAATTTTTCATCTTAAAGTTTTCGTTTTTTCGGCGGTCAAGTTTGCAATGTATATGTATAGGCGTGTTTTCATAATGAACTGAAACCCGCTAAAAAAGGGGGTCTACTCTTAAGGTGAATGGATACACCTGGCAGATTTTTTCTGCCATTTTTCAAAGGGAGACAACTTTTGGGACTTCCTGTTTGCTTTTCTATTAACTCTCCCTATGGAAAAAGGGGTCTACTCAGGAAGGAATTCGCTCCTCAGAAATTTGAATTTGCTCCTTTAAGAGTAGTCGGAGTAGCAAATTCTTTTCTTTAGAGTAGATACTTACTGACAAGGGAAACAAAATAATTTTGAAAGATTTTCTCCTAAGTACAGAAAAATTCTGCTATTAAGACCACCTAAAAATAAGACTAAAACTGCTTTTAAAAGCTTATTGAGAAGGTTTCTGTTATTATTTCTTTGTATTTTCTATGCCCTGTGTCTCCCAATAAGAGACCTCCTTTGGGACTGTTCAAAAGTGGTCTTTAAGACCACTTTTGAACAATCCCAAAGGTGGTCTTATTATAGGAATTTTACTGTACCTCTGATTTCTTCTTTCAGGAGTGGTCCTCACCCGACCATGTTTTGGCAGTGGCACATGATAGAGTACTATATACAGCTGTGTCTGTCGGGACTGAAAGATGTTGACAGGTATTTTTCTTATCTGAGTATTAACTATTATTATATACACCACAATCTTGTTATAACATGGTTCATTATTACATGGTTTGGATATATCACAGTTTCAAGATGGATCCCAAAAAATGTGTAGGTTTTATAGAAAAAAATGTGTAAATTATTGAAAATATGTGTAAATTTTATAGAAAAAATGTGTAGATTATATAGAAAAAATGACCATAAATGAAAAATGTGTAGATTAATAGAAAAAAAAATGGGTAACTTTTATAGAAAAAATAAGTAGATTATATAGAAAAATGACCATAAATGGTCATTAGCTTGTCTGTTTTTTGAAAAAAAACTTTCGAGCTATTGTCATCACTCCGGCGTCTGCGTAGTCGTCCTGCGTCGTCCTGCGTCCTGCGTCGTTCCAAAAAAACTTAACCTTGGCTATAACTTAAAAAGTATTAGACCTAGCCTCATGAAACTTCATACACACACTCATCATCACAAGAGCTACATTTTGACCAAGGACCATAACAACATTGTTGATTTTGGCTGAATTATCTCCCCTTTTCCAATTTTTTTCTGAAACACATTTTTTGCTCTCATTTTAATACTATTCACAACAGAGCCTTCAAACTTCACATGAATGTTCCTTGGGACAAGACCTTTTCAATGATACCACACTTTTTGATCTGTGACCTTGACCTTTGAACTTTGACCTATTTTTCGAAAATTTAACCGAAAACCTTGACCATATTTCCAAAAGTATTTGGCCTACCTTCATGAAACTTCATACACATACTCACCATCACAAGAGCTACATTCCCTACAAGTTATATAACTCCATCTTGCAATTTGATTGAATTATCTCCCCTTTTCTCTCCGTTTTTTTTAAATTGTTTTTGTCTCTTATTTTAATACTATTCACAACAGAGCCTTCAAACTTCACATGAATGTTCCTTGGGACAAGACCTTTTCAATGATACCACACTTTTTGATCTGTGACCTTGACCTTTGAACTTTGACCTATTTTTCGAAAATTTAACCGAAAACCTTAACCTTGACCATATTTCCAAAAGTATTTGGCCTACCTTCATGAAACTTCATACACATACTCACCATCACAAGAGCTACATTCCCTACAAGTTATATAACTCCATCTTGCAATTTGATTGAATTATCTCCCCTTTTCTCTCCGTTTTTTTTAAATTGTTTTTGTCTCTTATTTCAATACTATTCACAACAGAGCCTTCCAACTTCACATGAATGTTCCTTGGGACAAGACCTTTTCAGTCATACCACGCTTTTTGACCTGTGACCTTGACCTTTGAACTTTGACCTATTTTTCGAAAAATTAACCAAAAAACTTAACCTTGACCATATTTCCAAAAGTATTTGGCCTACCTTCATGAAACTTCATACACATACTCACCATCACAAGAGCTACATTCCCTACAAGTTTTATAACTCCATCTTGCAATTTGATTTGACTTAGAACTTTTGTTTTCTAAAAGAAACTGCAGACGAGCGTTGGCACCCGCTTGCGGTGCTCTTGTTTTTCTATATAATCTACACATTTTTATGGTCATTTTTCTATATAATCTACACATTTTTTTTTAGATTTAACATGTTTGTTTAACTAACACGCCTTTTCTGCTTCGGACCCCATTAATAGTGTTATAAAGAGGTTGTGGTGTACCTTCAAAAATACTGTTTCTGCTTCCCGTTTTCTGACACAAAAATACAGACTTCTATATCATGCCACTCGCATTTTCCTATTCTATATCACCATCTTTTAACCCTTCAGATGCCGAGAAAAACTACTCCTGAAAATGTTGTCTGCTAATGTCATCTGCTGAATCTTCATGCAAACTTTTTAGAAATATTTTTTCATATTGACAAACAGTTTGGACCCAGATCTGACTGAGCAGTCTGATCTGGGTTCACAGTGTTTGCAATCTGATCTGGGTCCATACTGTTTGCAAAAATGACTTTTAAAGTAACGGGCAGATGACAAAGCAGACAACAATTGTCCTGATTGGCATCTTATGGCTTAAAATGAGGCCAGTTTTGAGCTCCAGCATTTTGCCTTCGTCTGTGCAGAACCCATAAATAATCTATGCCGACTCAAGGTCAAGGTCACAGTTTAAGGTCACGAGTTTGAAACTTTGAATTTTGTGTCCGTTCCATATCTCCTTTACCCTTGGAAGGATTTTCATTAAACTTTGGTCAAATATTCTTTTCAGTGAGCTGATTGCAGAACCCATAAATGAACCATGCCGACTCAAAGTCAAGGTCACATTTGATGGTCAAGAGTTTGAAACTTTGAATTTTGTGTCTGTTCCATATCTCTTTTACCCCTCAAAGATTTTCATTAAACTTTGGTCAATTATCCTCCTCACTGAGCTGATGGGCAAAGCCCATAAATGAATCATGCTGATACCAGGTCAAGGTCATATTTGATGGTCACGAGTTTGAAACTTTGAACTTTTTGTACGTTCCATATCTCCTTTACCCTTCAAAGAATTTTCATTAAACGTTGTCCCCCCCCCCCCCCCCCCCCCCTAGTGAGCTGATGTGCATAACGCATAAATAAACCATGCCCAAGGTCACAGTTGAAGGTCACAAGTTTGAAACTTTGAATTTTGTGTCCGTTCCATATCTCCTTTACCCCTGGAAGGATTTTCATTGAACTTTCATCAAATATCCCCCCTCAGTGAGCTGATGTGCAGAACCTATAAATAAACCATGCAGACTCAATGTCAAGGTCACAGTTGAAGGTCATGAGTTAAAAATCTTGGCATTTCGTGTCCATTCCATATCTCCTTTACCCCTGGAAGGATTTTCATTAAACTTTTGTGAAATATAACCCACATTGAGCTGATGTGCAGAACCCATGAATAAACCATGCCAACTCAAGGTCAAGATCACAGGTGAAGGTCACATGGTTAAGCCTTGATACAAAGTGCGGCGGGGGATTTGGCTGTCCCTCAGACGGCTTTCTTGTACAATATAAAAGTGCCGGCCCCGGTAGCTCAGTTGGAGGCGCGTCTGACTGGTGTTCAGGAGGACCCGGGTTTGATACCTGCCAGGGTCGGCAACATTCTTTCATGGAGATTGATCATGAAATCTTTTCTACGGCCATTCTCTACCTTCCGCTGATTCCAGAAGGGCAGTTGTCAGTTTCTGGCGAAAGAATGTGCACTGTACTGGTGAACAGCTTATGTATAAGCCTGCCCAGGAAAAGTGTGGATAGGTAAACTGACTGGCTCAAAAATGACTTAAATTGTGTTGGCTGGGCTGTTAAACTCCAACACAAACAAACAAATGAAATAAACAATAACAATCTTGCTTTCAGACATGTTGCAAATGGAGAAATTCTGGGTGTGGCCCTGCTGATGGACGATGTTCTCCAAACTGGTTCCCCAGATATTTCTGTGCTTACGGACCGGGCACCAGGGGACACTGACAAGAAAGGAGATAAGAAAGACAGGAAGGCCAAGCCTTCATCAGAAGCAAGGAGGACATCATCTAGCATTGGAAGTTCTAAATTAGGTATAGAAACCCTTTTTATTTCGTTTGTTTGAACTGAGGTTTAACGTCCCCGTCAACAATATTTAGGTCATTTTGGAGACATTGCTTCCAAATTTGTAGGACTTTTACCCAACATTGAGATGAAATGACATCTCAAGCCCTGCCACCCAATGAAACCAATAGGGTTTATATGCATGGACGGTCTGACTCACACCAGTTTGCTTAGGCAGGCTTAGACCGTCTAAGCAATTTATCAGTACTCATGTTCGGTCGGTTTCAGTTCTGAGTGGAAGCACCTTTCAGACCAATCTATTTCTCTGAGCCCACATGGGTTTGGGCCAGAAACCCATTTTTAGCTCACCTGTCACGTAGTGACAAGGTGAGCTTTTGTGATCACTTTTTGTCAGTCGTGCGTCCGTGCATGCGTCCGGACGTCCGTCCGTCCGTGTGTCCGTAAACAATTTCAAATAAGTATATCTCTAATACCCCATGGTCAATCTTGATCAAATTTCATGAGAAGCATCATCAGGTAGGGGGAAAGGCTGCTTAAGGTTTTTGGGCTGATCAGATGGGAATTCTGGTTGCCATGGCAACATATAGCTCCCATAGACTTACAATGGGAAAAAATTAAAATATCTTCTTCTCTGAAACCACAGGGCCCAGAGCTTAGATATTTAGCATGTATTAACGGCCAGTGGTCACCTACATAATTCCTGCCATTAATGCCCCTGGGGTCCAAATTGGCCACGCCCCGGGGCCCCTTCGCTCCCATAGACTCATAATGGAACAAAAAGCTTCAAAAATCTTCTTCTCGGAAACCACAGGGCCCAGAGCTTAGATATTTAGCATGTAGCAACGGCCAGTGGTCACCTACATAATTCCTGCCAATCATGCCCCTGGGTTCCAAATGGGCGATGCCCCGGGGCCCTTTAGCTCCTATAGACTCATAATGGAAAAAAAGCTTCAAAAATCTTCTTCTCTGAAACCACAGGGCCCAGAGTGGAGATATTTGGCATGTAGCAATGGAAAGTGGTCACCTACATAATTCCTGCCAATCATGCCCCTGGGGTCCAAATTGGCCACACCCCGGGGCCCCTTAGCTCCCAAAGTTGCATAATGAAAAAGAAGCTTCAAAAATCTTCTTCTCTGAAACCACAGGGCCCAGAGCTTAGATATTTAGCATGTAGCAACGGCCAGTGGTCACCTACATAATTCCTGCCAATTATGCCCCTGGGTTCCAAATGGGTGATGCCCCGGGGCCCCTTTGCTCCCATAGACTCATAATGGAACAAAAAGCTTCAAAAATCTTCTTCTTGGAAACCACAGGGCCGAGAGCTTAGATATTTAGCAGGTAGCAACGGCAGGTGGTCACCTATATTATTCCTGCCAATCTTGCCCATGGGGTCGAAACGGGCTACGCCCCGGGCCCTTTAGCTCCTATAGACTCATAATGGAAAAAAAGCTTCAAAAATCTTCTTCTCTGAAACCACAGGGCCCAGAGCTGAGGTATTTGGCATGTAGCAACGGCAAGTGGTCACCTACATAAATCCTGCCAATCATGCCCCTAGGTCCAAATGGGCCACGCCCCGGGCCCCCTTAGCTCACATAGACTCATAATGGAAAAAAAAAAGCTTCAAAAATCTTCTACTCAGAAACCACAGGGCCCAGAGCTTAGATATTTAGCATGTAGCAACGGCAAGTGGTCACCTACATAATTCCTGCCAATCATGCCCCTGGGGTCCAAACGGGCCACGCTTCAGGGCCCTTTAGCTCCTATAGACTCATAATGGAAAAAAGCTTCAAAAATCTTCTTCTCTGAAACCACGGGGCCCAAAGCTGAGATATTTGGCATGTAGCAACAGCAAGTGGTCACCTACATTATTCCTGCCAATCATGCCCCTGGGGTCCAAATTGGCCACGCCCCGGGGCACCTTAGCTCCCAAAGACGCATAATGGAAAAAAAGCTTCAAAAATCTTCTTCTCTGAAACCACAGGGCCCAGAGCTTAGATATTTAGCATGTAGCAACGGCCAGTGGTCACCTACATAATTCCTGCCAATCATGCCCCTGGGGTCCAAATGGGCCACACCCTGGGACCCCTTAGCTCCCATAGACTCATAGTGGAAAAAAAACTTCAAAAATCTTCTTCTCTGAAACCACAGGGCCCAGAGCTTAGATATTTAGCATGTAGCAACGGCAAGTGGTCACCTACATATTTCCTGCCAATCATGCCCCTGGGGTCCAAATGGGCCATGCCCCGGGGCCCCTTTGCTCACATAGACTCATAATGGAAAAAAGCTTCAAAAATCTTCTTCTCAGAAACTGTGAAGCACAGAACTTAGATATTTAGTATCTAGCAACATAAAATAGCCATCTACATAAATCCTGTTAACCCTGCCCCTTGGGTCGAAATTGGCCACGCCCGAGCTCATCACCTCCAATAGACTTATAATGGAAAAAACCTTAAAAAATCTTCTTCTATGAAACCATAAGGCCCAGAGCTTAGATTTTTAGTATGTAGCAATGTCAAGTGGCCACCTACATAAATCCTGCCAGTTATTCCCCTGGGATCCAAATTGGCCCCACCCCAGGGTTCTTTAGCTTCCATAGACTTACAATTGGAGAAACTTCAAAAATCTTCTTCTCTGAAACCACAGGGCCCTTATAATGAAAAAAACAGAAAGAAAAAAAAAACAACTTAAATAAAATGGGGAAAAAAATCTTCAAAGATCTTCTTCTCTGAAACCATAAGTCCCAGAGCTTAGGTATTTAGCATGTAGCAATGTCGAGTGGTCGCCTACATGAATCCTGCCAATCATGCCCCTGGGGTCCAAATCCTGTGGCCCCTTAACTCCAACAAACTTATGGGCTTGAAGAAATATATGGGCTGCATGATGCTTCCACGCAGAGCTGAATCCGGCCCGCACACTACTACTGGTAAACCGCTTAGAGGATCTAAGCCTGTCCAGGAACCGCGGTGCGAGGCGGACCGTCCATGCTAATAAACCCTATTGGTTTCATTGGGCGACAGGGCTTGAGATGTCATTTCATCTCAATGTCGGGTAAAAGTCCCACAAAATTGGAAGCAACGTCTCCAAAATGACCTTTACAGTGTTGACGGGGACGTTAAACCTCAAATCAAACAAAAACAAAAACCAACAAACTTATAATGGAAAAAGCTTCAAACATCTTCTTTGAAACCTTGAAGTACAGACCTTAGATATTTAGTATATAGCAACACAAAATGGTCGCCTACATACACCTGCCAACCGTACCCTTTGGCTCATTAGCTTCTATAGACTTATACTGGAAAAAACTTAAAAAAATCTTTTTCTCCAAAACCATAAGGCACAGATTTTGTTTGATTTGAGGTTTTACATCCCCGAAAACACTGTATAGGTCATTTTGGAGATGTCTCTTCCAATTTTGTGGGACTTTTACCAGACATTGAGATGAAATTACATCTCAAGCCCTGTCGCCCAATGAAACCAGTAGGGTTTGTAAGCATGGACACCGCTTTGCCTGAGCTTAGATATTTAGTATGTAGCAATGTCAAGTGGTCTCCTATACCAATGATTTTCTCGTACACAGGTGAGCGATATAGGGCCATAGGGCCCTCTTGTATACTGAATAGTCTCTCACACCAGATAATTTGTCAGTGTTAAGGTTTTATGTCCCCATCAATACTATTAAGGTCATTTTGGAGATGTTGCTTCCGATTTTATGGGACTTTTACCCGACATTAAGCTGAAATGGCATCTCAAGCCCTACTGTCTAAAGAAACTATTAAGGTTTAGACGGGCCTCCGTGGCCTAGTGGATAAGAGCGCTGACTCTTAGTCATTAGGTCTCTCACCGCCGTAGGTTCGGGGCCACGTGTGAGACGCCAAGTTCTGCAACGGAAGGTCAGGTGGTTTTTCTCCGGGTACTCCGGTTTTCGCCCACCTCTGATTAACGATCGGCTCGATATGAGTGAAATAATCTTGAAAGGGCCGTAAAACCCAAACCAAAAAAAAAAAAAAAAAAATTAAGGTTTAAGGAATGGTCCAACTTGCACCACTTTTACTGGGCAGGCTTAGACCTAAGCTCTCACTCAAGATAAGGAAATCCTGGATTTTACCTGATAAAGAAATTCTTATCTTACCCAGGATTTTCTAGCTAGGGATAAGATAAAAAAACAAGAGGGCCATGATGGTCCTGGATCGCTCACCTGATCCATAGAGTAACAAGTGGGACCTGGGGAGGGCCATTATTGACCCACAAGGTTATACTGTGCATAATGTTGAGGGAGGTCTAAAAAGGTGAAGCTTCATACCAAATATCAACAAAGGCTATAATTGTCCACTAGATGAAGCTCCCTACCAAATATCAAAGACATGTGCCTTAAAGTTTCAGAGAAGAAGTTTTTTTTAAAGATTTCCCTATATAAATATATGTAAAACCAAAGGTCTTGGGGGGGGGGGCAATTTTGGCCCCAGGGCTATAATTTGAACAATCTTGAAAGAGGTCCACTAGATGAAGCTTCATACCAAATATCAAAGACCTAGGCCTTGTGGTTTCAGAGAAGATTTTTCAAGATTTTCCCTATATAAGCCTATGTAAAACCAAAGGGCCCGGAGCGGGGGCATTTTTGGCCCCAGGGCTATAATTTCAACAATCTTGATAGAGGTCCACAAGATGAAGCTTCATACCAAATATCAAAGACCTGGGCCTTGCAGTTTCAGAAAAGAAGATTTTTAAAGATTTTCCCTACATAAGCCTATGTAAAACCAAAGGGCGCCGGGGCGGGGGCATTTTTGGCCCCAGCACTATAATTTGAACAATCTTGGTAGGGATCCACTAGATGTAGCTTCATACCAAATAGCAGAGACCTGGGCCTTGCGGTTTCAGAGGAGAAGATTTTGAAAGATTTTCCCTATATAAGCCATCTAAAACCAAAGGGCCCCTGGGCGGGGGCATTTTTGACCCCAGCACTATAATTTGTACAATCTTGGTAGGGATCCACTAGATGAAGCTTCATATCAAATATCAAAGACCTTGGCCTTGCGGTTTCAGAGAAGAAGATTTTTACAGATTTTCCCTATATAAACCCATGTAAAACAAAGGACCCCGGGGCAGTGGCATTTTTGGCCCCAGCACTATAATTTGAACTATCTAGGTAGGGGTCCACTAGATGAAGCTTCATACCAAAAAAACAAAGAACTGGGCCTGTGGTTTCAGAGAAGATTTTTCAAGATTTTCCTATATAAGCCCATGTAAAACCAAAGAGCCCGGGGCGGGGACATTTTTTGACCCCAGGGCTATAATTTCAACAATCTTGGTAGGAGTCCACTAGATGAAGCTTCATACCAAATATCAAAGACCTAGGCCTTGTGGTTTCAGAGAAGATTTTTCAAGATTTTCCTATATATACCCATGTAAAACCAAAGAGCCCGGGGCGGGGACATTTTTGGCCCCAGCACTATAATTTGAACAATCTTGGTAGGAGTCCCACTAGATGAAGCTTCATACCAAATATCAAAGACCTGGGCCTTTTGGTTTCAGAAAAGAAGATTTTTTAAGTTTTCGGTGAAAAAATCTATTTTTGGCTCCTGTGACCTATTTGTGCAACAGACCAGAACCATTTGAACAACTTTGAAAGGGGACCACCAAAGGATCATTCCTGTGAAGTTTGGTCAAAATCCGATCAGTGGTTTAGGAGTAGATCTCGTTTGAAGAAATTGTTTACGCACAGATAACAGACAAAAAGTGATCCTAATATAAAACACAAGAGGGCCATGATGGCCCTGGATCGCTCACCTGATCCATAGAGTAACAAGTGGGCCCCAGGGAGGGCCATTATTGACCCTAGGGTTATAATGTGCATAATGTTGAGGGAGGTCTAAAAAGATGAAGCTTCATACCAAATGCCAACAAAGGCAATAATTTGAACCATCTTTGCAAAGGTCCACTACATGAAGCTTCATACCAAATATCAAAGACCTGGGCCTTGCTGTTTCAGAGAAGAAGATTTTCAAAGATTACCTCTATATAAGTCTATGTAAAACAAAAGGGCCCCGGGCGGGGGCATTTGTGGCCCGAGGGCCACAATCTTGGTAGAGGTCCACTAGATGAAGCTTCACACCAAATATCAAAGATCTGGACCTTGCAGTTTCAGAGAAGAAGATTTTTAAAGATTTTCCCATTATAAGCCTATGTAAAACCAAAGGCCCCCGGGGCGGGGGGCATTTTTGGCCCCAAGGCTATAATTTGAACAATCTTACTAGAGGTCCACAAGGTAAAGCTTCACACCAAATATTAAAGACCTGGGCCTTGTGGTTTCAGAGAAGAAGATTTTTTAATGATTTTTCCCTATATCAGCCTATGTAAAACCAAAGGCCCCCGGGGCGGGGGCATTTTGGCCCCCAGGGCTATAATTTGAACAATCTTGGTAGAGGTCCACTAGATGAAGCTTCACACCAAATATCGAAGACCTGGGCCTTGTGGTTTCAGAGAAGAAGATTTTTAAAGATTTTCCCTGTATAAGCCTATGTAAAACCAAAGGCCAACGGGGCGGGGGCATTTTTGGCCCCGAGGCTATAATTTGAACAATCTTAGTAGAGGTCCACCAGGTAAAGCTTCACACCAAATATTAAAGATCTTGGCCTTGTGGTTTCAGAGAAGAAGATTTTTTAATGATTTTCCCTATATAAGCCTATGTAAAACCAAAGGCCCCCGAGGCGGGGGCATTTTGGCCCCCAGGGCTATAATTTGAACAATCTTGGTAGAGGTCCACTAGATGAAGCTTCACACCAAATATCAAAGATCTTGGCCTTGTGGTTTCAGAGAAGAAGATTTTTTAATGATTTTTCCCTATATCAGCCTATGTAAAACCATAGGCCCCCGGGGCGGGGGCATTTTGGCCCCCAGGGCTATAATTTGAACAATCTTGGTAGAGGTCCACTAGATGAAGCTTCACACCAAATATCGAAGACCTGGGCCTTGTGGTTTCAGAGAAGAAGATTTTTAAAGATTTTCCCTGTATAAGCCTATGTAAAACCAAAGGCCCACGGGGCAGGGGCATTTTTGGCCCCGAGGCTATAATTTGAACAATCTTAGTAGAGGTCCACCAGGTAAAGCTTCACACCAAATATTAAAGATCTTGGCCTTGTGGTTTCAGAGAAGAAGATTTTTTGATGATTTTCCCTATATAAGCCTATGTAAAACCAAAGGCCCCCGAGGCGGGGGCATTTTGGCCCCCAGGGCTATAATTTGAACAATCTTGGTAGAGGTCCACTAGATGAAGCTTCACACCAAATATCAAAGATCTGGGCCTTGCGGTTTCAGAGAAGAAGATTTTTAAAGATTTTCCCTATATAAGCCTATGTAAAACCAAAGGCCCCCGGGGAGGGGGCATTTTGGTCCCCAGGGCTATAATTTGAACAATCTTGGTAGAGGTCCACTAGATGAAGCTTCATACCAAATATCGAAGACCTGGGCCTTGTGGTTTCAGAGAAGAAGAATTTTAAAGTTTTCGTTTAAAAAATCTATTTTTAGCTCCTGTGACCTAGATGTGCAATGGACCAGAACCATTTGAACAACTTTGAAAGGGGACCACCTAAGGATCATTCCTGTGAAGTTTGGTCAAAATCGGATTAGTGGTTTAGGAGGAGATGTCTTTTTAAGAAAAAGTTTACGCACACACGCACACACGCACATACGCACACACGCACGCACGCACGCACGCACGACGGACGACGGACAAAAAGTGATCCCAAAAGCTCACCTCGTCACTACGTGACAGGTGAGCTAACAAGAGGGCCATGATGGCCCTGGTTCGCTCACCTGATCAATAGAGTAACAAGTGGGTCCCGGGGAGGGCCATTATTGACCCCAAGGTTATAATGTGCATAATGTTGAGGGAGGTCTGAAAAGGTGAAGCTTCATACCAAATATCAACAAAGGCTATAATTGACCACTAGAAGAAGCTCCATACCAAATATCAAAGACATGGGCCTTGCAGTTTCGGAGAAGATTTTAAAAGATTTTCCTATATAAGTTTATGTAAAACCAAAGGGTCTCGGGGCGGGGGCATTTTTGGCCCCAGGGCTATAATTTGAACAATCTTGATAGAGGTCCACTAGATGAAATTTCACACCAAATATCAAAGACCTAGGCCTTGTGGTTTCACAGGAGATTTTTCAAGATTTTCCCTATATAAGTCTATGTAAAACCAAAGGGCCCCGGTGCGGGGGCATTTTTGGCCCCAGGGCTATAATTTGAACAATCTTGGTAGAGGTCCACTAGCTGAAGCTTCATACCAAATATCAAAGACCTGGGCTTTGTGGTCTCGGAGAAGAAGATTTTTCAAGATTTTCCCTATATAAGTCTATGTAAAACCAAAGGGCCCCGGGACTGGGGCATTTTTGGCCCCAGCATTATAATTTGAACAATCTTGGCAGGGGTCCACTAGATGAAGCTTCATACCAAATAGCAGAGACCTGGGCCTTGCAGTTTCAGAGAAGAAGATTTTTAAAGATTTTCCCTACATAAGCCTATGTAAAACCAAAGGGCCCCGGGGCGGGGGCATTTTTGGCCCCAGCACTATAATTTGAACAATCTTGGTAGGGGTCCACTAGATGAAGCTTCATACCAAATATCAAAAACATGGCCCTTACGGTTTCAGAGAAGAAAATTTTTAAAGATTTCCTGTGACCTATATGTGAAACAGACCGAAACCATTTGAACAACTTTGAAAGGGGACCACCTAAGGATCATTCCTGTGAAATTTGGTCAAAATCCGATCAGTGGTTTAGGAGGAGATGTCTTTGAAGAAATTGTTTACGCACAGATGACAGACAAAAAAAGATCCTAATATAAAACACAAGAGGGCCATGATGGCCCTGGATCGCTCACCTGACCCATATGATAGAGTAACAAGTGGGCCTCGGGGAGGGCCATTATTGACCCCAGGACTACAATGTGCATAATGTTGAGGGAGGTCTTAAAAGGTGAAGCTTCATACCAAATATCAACAAAGCCTATAATTTGAACAATCTTGGCAAAGGTCCACTAGATGAAGCTACACACCAAATATCAAAGACCTGGACCTTTGGGTTTCAGAGAAGATTTTTTAAATATATTCCCTACATTAGCCTCTGTAAAACGAAATGGCCCCGGGGCGGGGGCATTTTTGGCCTCAGGGCTATAATTTAAACAATCTTGATAGAGGTCCACTAGATGAAGCTTCACACCAAATATCAAAGACCTAGGCCTTGCTGTTTCAGAGATGAAGATTTTCAAAGATAATCCCTATATATAAGTCTATGTAAAACCAAAGGACCCCAGGGCAGGGGCTATAATTTGAAAATCTTGGTAGAGGTCCACTAGATGAAGCTCCATACCAAATATCAGAGACATGGGCCTTGTGGTTTCAGCGAAGAAGATTTTTAAAGATTTCCCTATATAAGTCTATGCAATACCAAAGGGTCTCGGGGCAGGGGCATTTTTGGCCCCACGGCTATAATTTGAACATTTTTGGTAGAGGTCCACTAGATGAAGCCTCATACCAAATATCAAAGACCGAGGCCTTTTGAATTCAGAGAAAAAGATTTTTCAAGCTTTTCCCTATATAAGTCAATGTAAAACCAAAGGGCCATGGAGCTGGAGCATTTTTGGCCCCAGGGCTATAATTTGAACAATCTTGATAGGGGTCTTCTAGGTGAAGCTTCATACCAAAGACCTGGGACTTGTGGTTTCAAAGAAGAAGATTTTTAAAGATTTTCCCTATATAAGCCATGTAAAACCAAAGGGCCTCAGAGCAAGGGCATTTCAGGCCCCAGCACTATAATTTGAACAATCTTGGTAGGGGTCCACTAGGTGAAGCTTCATACCAAATATCAAAGACCTGGGCCTAGCGGTTTCAGAGAAGAAGATTTTTAAAGATTTTCCCTATATATGCCAATGTTAAACCAAAAGGTCCCAGGGCGGGGGCATTTTTGGCCCCCAGCACAATAATTTGAACAATCTTGGTAGGGGTCCACTAGATAAAGTTTCATACCAAATATCAAAAACATGGCCCTTACGGTTTCAGAGAAGAAAATTTTTAAAGATTTTCCCTATATGAGCCTATGAAAAACCAAAGGGCCCCAGGGCAGGGGGCATTTTTGGCCCCAGCACTATTATTTGAACAATCTTGGTAGGGGTCCACAAGCTGAAGCCTCATACCAAATATCAAAGACCTGGCCTTGCTGTTTCAGAGAAGAAGATTTTTAAAGATTTTCCATATATATAAGCCCATGTTAAACCAAAGGGCCCCGGAGCAGGGGCATTTTTGGCCCCTGGGCTATAATTTGAACAATCTTGGTAGGGGTCCACTAGGTGAAGCTTCATACCAAATATCAAAGACCTAGGCCTTGTGGTTTCAGAGAAGAAGATTTTTAAAGATTTTCCCTATATAAGCCATGTAAAACCAAAGGGCCTCAGAGCAAGGGCATTTCAGGCCCCAGCACTATAATTTGAACAATCTTGGTAGGGGTCCACTAGGTGAAGCTTCATACCAAATATCAAAGACCTGGGCCTAGCGGTTTCAGAGAAGAAGATTTTTAAAGATTTTCCCTATATATGCCAATGTTAAACCAAAAGGTCCCAGGGCGGGGGCATTTTTGGCCCCCAGCACAATAATTTGAACAATCTTGGTAGGGGTCCACTAGATAAAGCTTCATACCAAATATCAAAAACATGGCCCTTACGGTTTCAGAGAAGAAAATTTTTAAAGATTTTCCCTATATGAGCCTATGAAAAACCAAAGGGCCCCAGGGCAGGGGGCATTTTTGGCCCCAGCACTATTATTTGAACAATCTTGGTAGGGGTCCACAAGATGAAGCCTCATACCAAATATCAAAGACCTGGCCTTGCTGTTTCAGAGAAGAAGATTTTTAAAGATTTTCCATATATATAAGCCCATGTTAAACCAAAGGGCCCCGGAGCAGGGGCATTTTTGGCCCCAGGGCTATAATTTGAACAATCTTGGTAGGGGTCCACTAGGTGAAGCTTCATACCAAATATCAAAGACCTAGGCCTTGGGATTTCTGAGAAGAAGATTTTTAAAGATTTTCCCTATATAAGCCCATGTAAAACCAAAGGGCCCCGGGGCGGGGGCATTTTTGGACCCAGGACTATAATTTGAAAAATCTTGGTAGGGGTCCCCTAGATGAAGCTTCATACCAAATATCAAAGACCTGGGCCTTACGGTTTCAGAGAAGAAGATTTTTTAAGCTCTTCCCTATATAAGCCCATGTAAAACCAAAGGGCCCTGGAGCGGGGGCATTTTTGGCCCCAGTACTATAATTTGAACAATCTTGGTAGGGATCCACTAGATGAAGGTTCATACCAAATATCAAAGACCTGGGCCTTACGGTTTCAGAGAAGAAGATTTTTAAAGCTTTTTCCCTATATAAGCCCATGTAAAACCAAAGGGCCCTGGAGCGGGGGCATTTTTGGCCCCAGTACTATAATTAGAACAATCTTGGTAGGGGTCCACCAGATGAAGATTCATACCAAATATCAAAGACCTGGGCCTTGTGGTTTCAGAGAAGAAGATTTTTAAAGATTTTCCCTATATAAACCCATGTAAAACCAAAGGGCCCCGGAGCGGGGGCATTTTTGGCCCCAGCACTATAATTTGAACAATCTTGGTAGGGGTCCACCAGATGAAGATTCATACCAAATATCAAAGACCTGGGCCTTGTGGTTTCAGAGAAGAAGATTTTTTAAGTTTTTTGTGAAAAAAAATCTATTTTTGGCTCCTATGACCTAGATGTGCAACGAACCGGAACCATTTGAACAACTTTGAAAGGGGACCACCTAAGGATCATTCCTGTGAAGTTTGGTCAAAATCCGATCAGTGGTTTAGGAGGAGATGTCGTTTAAAGAATTGTTTACGGACGGACGCACGCACGGAGGGACGCACGGACGACGGACGAAAAGTGATCCCAAAAGCTCACCTCGTCACTATGTGACGGTGAGCTAACAAGAAATGAACCAGCGCAGGACAAAACCTACAATAAGACATGTCCGCCTATCGAAGACTCAGATCAGCCTGCGCATCAATATAGTCTAACCAGAGACTTCTCTTGCTGCATGAAGGAGCATTAGGCTCTTAGCTATCCTTAGAGCATGCAACAAAGACTCTGATCAGACTGCGCGGATGCACAGGCTGATCTGAGTCTTCATTGGGCGCACATGTCTTATTGTAGGTTTTGTCATGTGCTGGCTCAAATATCATGTTAGATTTGCGCTACTTGTGCAGGATATCATAGTCTTTGATGCCTCTGAATGTAGCGATATCACTAAATGTCACAGCGATGTCATAACAATATGGCAGACATCAGAAACCAAAGTGACTGCATCATTGAAAAGCTACATTCAGAAATGAAAAGTATGCATGTAAAAGAATCCATCATTGGTGTTGTTGGTAGATTACAAAGTCTGTTCCTTGGGGTTAGGGAACACTACTCAACCATGTCTGTCGCCCCCACCCATCGGGGCTTGAAGAAATAGATGGGCTGCATGGTGCTTCCACGCAGAGCTGCAACTGATCGCACTCAAGTACTGGTAAACTGCTTAGAGAATCTAAGCCTGCCCAGGTAAAGCGGCGTGACTCGGTCTATCCATGCTTATTAACCCTTTAGTTTTCATTGGGCAGCAGGGCATGAGATGTCATTTCATCTAAATGTCTCGTAAAAGTCACACAAAATTGGAAGCAAGGTCTCCAAAATTATCTATACAGTATTGGCGTGGATGTTAAACATCAAAACAAACAAACAAAACAAAAACATTACATTAATACATCCATGTGACATAGAACATTCTTTCATTTCTCCAAATTGTCCCACAAAACTGGAAGCAACGTCTCTAAAATGACCTTTACAGTTTTGACAGGGACGTTAAACCTTAAATCAAACAAAAAAACAAATCAACCATATGAAATATTTTTATAGTGTCACCCACCTTATAATGTGGCAGGGTCCAGTTCGTTAAAGCATTGTTAGCTTAACAAACTTGTGAGTGGTTAAAATGTTAACTGTTCTGGTTTAATCAAGTTGCTTATGAATAGATCTAGAATAGTGTTCTTTTCACTCATTTTGTACCAGAAACCCCCAAACCGGTACCCTGGCAACCAGTGCAGGCCCAAATCAGATGCCGCAGAACGCGGCATCTGATCAGGGCCTCCACTGTTTGCTAAAAATTCAGTCATTTTCCAAATAAATTTTGAAGAAAAAACAACCTAACACCCCTAATTTTTGAAATGGACTCCTGTTAAATATAAGGAGTGAGACTCCATTTGGTACAAAAGGGGTTAATACAGATATGGCTGAAAAGGGGGTAGTCTTTAACTCTTGTCCTGCAGAACACAATAACCCCTACCATTGCAAACAGTGTACATCCAGATCAGATGGCTTCTGAATGAATACAGTCAACCCTCTTTAAACTGACATTCGTTGTAATGACTTAACTCGTTATTATGATAATTGAACGCTTAGCTTAAGGCTTAGCCTTGGTTCCGATTGACATGGGCATCCCTTGGGTTGGAATATACGAATCTTACATGGTTGTGAGGGTTGGACGGAAAACGCCGTCCCGAGGATCAGGCATCACGAGGCTTGCGGAGTGATGCTGGTCAGTGATCCAGAGGGACGGATTTTTCCATCCACCCCTCACACCCATGTAGGATTCTTTTTCTTGCATACCTTCCATTTCTGAGTGTGCTGTTTTAATACTGTAGTCACTTCGGTTGCTGCCATATTGTGATGACTCTTCAGTGATGTTTTGTGATGTCACATAATGTGCTGTGACGTCAACCTTAACGATGGCGCATATGAGGTCGTATTCAACCAGTGCATTTATCAAACACTTGAGAATATTCAATTTTGGGTTAGAACACCAGGGTTAGAACAGAATTTCTATCCCAAGCTAAAACTATGGATTTCCTTTTCTGGTGTGCAAGATAGGCCTATATCGAATCCATAGTCATTAAAGATTTTTATAATCTGATACTCTAAGAAACAAATGCTACTGATATTTGTTAGAATAGCCATTTCTTGATGTAATGAAAGTGAGAAGGTCTTTTTTTACCTACCTAACTAGAATTCTTTATGACCACAAATTCTTTATAACAGCACCTTATTAATCCATAAAATGCCAATCACGACAATTGTCATCTGCTTTGTTGTCTGCTGGTTACTTTAAAAGTCATTTTTGCAAACACTAGGAGCAGTCTTATTTGGGTCCACACTGTTTGCCTGAATACAAAAATATTTTTAAAAAGTTTGCAAGAAAATTCAGCAGACGACATAAGCCAACAACATTTTCAGGTGTAGTTTTTCTCGGCATCTTAAGGACTAAGAAATAAATACTGTTGTTATAACTAGGGTCCTCTTTATATTGAATCAAGTAATTTGATCAGGTTAACAAGTCCGTGATTCGAAACTGTTGTTTTCCAGTTTCCCCGTGTTGCGGGTCATTAGCTGGTGGGGTCCCAGGGAACGAATCCATGCTGGCACTACACCATAGCCGTTCGGTGGTACCCCTTTTCCCCGTTGTCGATGAATAGGGAGACCATCGCTCGGCACCAGCCCAAGATTTGAAACCAATGTAAACCATGCAATATTTAGAGCAAATTACAGAGACATTTATTACTATCTTATTTCTTATCTAAATAAGAAAAATATCCAAATTTTCTTCGGAAAATGGTCCTTTTGGTAATATTAAAGGGACTGCACTATATCACACGGATGCGTAATCATAATGTGACAGTCAGAAATTGCTAGGCAAAATTAATCTATTCAGCAGGACAAGGGTGTTAAAAAGATTTGGCTTTTAAGACACAGGATTTAGTATACTTTGATTAGTTGTTGATGCATAAGTTTCCCATTTTCTAGATTTCCCAGGAGCTGTTGAGAAAATTTTAGAACAAGAATTTGGAAGATGTAGTATGTTAATATTTCCCAGTCCTGTTATAACATGCCTTTTTGCGCTAATCTTTGAGCACACAATTCACATCTAGTCACTGTCTTTTATTGTCACACCTACTTTAAGCATGATGCGTTAAAAGAGTTTGGTTTATGTGCATTCCAGCATTTGTAGCGAGGGGGTAGTGTCTGACTTTTCGGTAACACATCCGTGTGACTTTAATAGTACATTCTTTTTTTTTATCTCAAAATGGTTACGTTTTTATGAAAATTTATTATAATTTTCTTAGTTATCCTCCAAATATAAGTTGAGGGTGCTCATTAGAACCACCTCATTGAGGCAGTTCGAACATGTACCCACAACCTATGTCTTCGAGCAGAAATGAAAAAAATAATGTTTACCCCCACAAACCCCATTTTTCTCTATATAAAGTGGGGTTTAGAGGGGTGTTTATTTCAAGGACTTGTTCATGTGATGTTATAAATCCAGCAGCATCGGCTGGACCCCCTGTGGGGCCAAAGGTGTTTTGATTTTTTTTTCATTTGTTTCAAAGCGTTTTACAAACTTGTTGTTGGTCAAAGTGATAAATTTAAGGTTTTTGGCAACATGGAGATTGAGATTACTATAATGATCCTAAGTATTGGGACAGATAGGCCTAAGCAAACATTGCAGACCCAGATCAGACTGCTCCTAAAGGAGCAGTCTGATCAGGGTCTACATTGTTTGCCATTTTGTATGCACCTTTTAGACTCCTTGCTTGATTTTGAAACCAATTTGTTAAAGGAGAATTAGAGTAAGTCTTCAAGGTGTTCAAAGTTTTAGGATTTTTATGGTTATCATGATGGGTTTTTTTTTATGGTCCTTCGCTCCACTTTACTGATTCAAGCAGGATAGTTGTCAGCTTCTGTGCATTGTACTGGTTATCCAATTACATATATGTAAAAGCCTGCACGGGAAAATTGTGGTAAGATAATCTGACCAGATCGATATGACCTAAATAGTGTTGACTGGGCCAAAAAACTCAAAAACCCACAAGCAAGTTGACTGCATAAGAGAAACTGAGTCATTGATCCAGATAGGGCAAAGTAACAAGGATAAAAACATATGTTGTTGGTACCTGTTAGAATGGCCTCATTGAGGTGATTCTCACAAATACACACAACATATGTTTCTAACATGAAATAAGGAAATCTGACCCTCAACCTCAATATCTTATCTGAAGATATGCTGAGTTTTAATCCTTTTCCTGCTGAATAATTAATTTAACCACACCAATTTCTGACTATCAACCAATCAAATTACATGATATATTATATCCATGTAAATTCACAAACTGAATGACAGTGTAGATCCAGATCAGATGGCTTCTTCAGAAACCATCTGATCTAGATCTACACTGTTTGCAAAGATAAGGGTTGTCGTGTTCAGCAGCATAAGGGTTAAATATTTTGCCTGACAGTTTATATTTTGACATTTTCAGAAGCCCCAGTGAGTTTATCAAGAGCTGAGGAGCCGGTTAAAGCCTACAAACTGTTAAAGTTTTTCCTTCTTCTGTGGAAGTGTCTTGAATATCTCAAGTATGACTGGGGTAAACGCAAACTGATCGTCGAGAATATTGATGCTACTAGTCTGTACCGAGAGTTCTGGTGAGTTTCAAACCTTGCATAACTAACACATTTTGTACTGAATAGAAGAGGTCCCCATCACCTTAAGGGTAAGAGGTGGGGTTCTTCCTTTATTATTAGGTCTGTCTCCCCTGTGGTCTTGAGCCTCGCTCGGGTCACATGTCAGGCACAAATTTCTACAATTGAAGGTCCATTTTTTTCTCTGGGTACTCAGTCATTTATCAACCTTCGATGTAAGATTGGCTTGAAAAAAGTGCTATAATCTTATAAAGTTGTACTGAATACACCACAACCTCTTCATAACACTTTTGTTCAGGTCAAAGAAGAAGCTTAGTTTAAAAAAAATAAACATGCTTTACCAATTTATCCTTATGCTGCTGTTCACGACAATCCCTACTTTTGCAAACAGCGTATATCCAGATCAGAAGCCATCTCATCAGGATATACAGTGTTTGCCATGCAGTTTGTAAATTGAATAAACATAATATATCAAGTAATCTGACTGGCTGATGGCTGATAATGGGTGTGGCTTTATTAATATATTCAGCAGGATAAGGGTTGAAATGGGGATGGTTGTGTGAGGCAAAGGTGTAGTTTATCTTACATCACCTTTTGCCCCCGCCCATCGGGGCTTGGAGGAATAGATTTTGCTGCATGATGCTTCCACGCAGAGCTGAAACCAACTGCACACTAGTACTAGTAAACCGCTTAGAAGGTCTAAGCCTGCCCAGGCAAAGTGGGCCAAGTTGGCTGTCCATGCGTATAAACCCTATTGGTTTCATTGGTTGGCATGGTTTCGGATGTCATTTCATCTCCATGTCATGTAAAAGTCCCACAAAATTGGAAGCAATGTCTCCAAAATGACCTAAATAGTGTTGATGGGGATGTTAATCCATTGTATACTAACGGACTCTTCCATTTCTATATGTTGGACAAATCCATTTGTCATGTAAGGGGCGTCAGGCCTATATTTTTGTTTTCAATCTATTTCAATCTATTTTTGATGGAAAATTCTGTTAGCAAATAGTGCAGACCCTGATCAGATGCCGCATTCTGCGGCGTCTGATCTGGGCCTGCACTGTTTGCCAAGGTAACCCGCATACAATGGGTTAAACCTCAAATCAGACAAACAAACAAAATCTTACATCACCAGGTCATCCAACTGATATTGGCTTACAGTTTGGCAAGGCTTGCTGTCTTAGTAGTAGGTGAGAAAGCTGTTATTATCCCCCGCCAAAGGCGGAGGGATATAGTTTTGGCGTTGTCCGTCCGCCCATCCGTCCTTCCGTCCTTCCGTCCTTCCGTCCGTCCGTCACACATTGTCCGGAACCGTTTCTCAGCAACTATTGCATGGAATTAAATGAAACTTGAAATAAATATGTATTATTATGCTGTGGTGATGCACGCGCATTTTTTTTTCGGATTGACTTTTTACATCCAGAGTTATGGCCCCTTGAATGATTGAAATTCTGGATTTTTCGTCGTCTCACTTTGTCTGGAACCGTTTCTCAGCAACTATTGCATGGAATTAAATGAAAATTGAAATAAATATGTATTATTATGCTGCAGTGATGCACGCGCAATTTTTTTTCGGATTGACTTTTTACATCCAGAGTTATGGCTCCTTAAATGATTGAAATTCTGGATTTTTTCGTCATCTCACTTTGTTCGGAACTGTTTCTCAGCAACTATTGCATGGAATTAAATGAAACATGAAATAAATATGTATTATTATGCTGCGGTGATGCACGCGCAATTTTTTTTCTGGATTGACTTTTTACATCCAGAGTTATGGCCCCTTAAATGATCGAAAGTCTGGATTTTTCGTCGTCTCACTTTGTCCGGAACCGTTTCTCAGCAACTATTGCATGGAATTAAATGAAACTTGAAATAAATATGTATTATTATGCTGTGGTGATGCACGCGCATTTTTTTTCCGGATTTACTTTTTACATCCAGAGTTATGGCCCCTTAAATGATTGAAATTCTGGATTTTTCGTCGTCTCACTTTTTTGTCGGGAACTGTTTCTCAGCAACTATTGCATGGAATTAAATGAAACTTGAAATAAATATGTATTATTATGCTGTGGTGATGCATGCACAAATTTTTTTCGGATTGACTTTTTACACCCAGAGTTATGGCCCCTTAAATGATTAAAATTCTGGATTTTTCGTCGTCTCACTTTGTCTGGAACCGCGTCTCAGCAACTATTGCATGGAATAAAATGAAACTTGAAATAAATATGTATTATTATGCTGCCGTGATGCACGCGCAATTTTTTTTTCTCAATTTTGGCCAGATATATTTTCTTGCCATTCTACACGAAAAACCCATTCGGCGGGGGATATCAATTCAACGAATTTGCTTGTTTCTTCTGTTTCTCCATTCATTTTTCTGTTTCTCCCCTGTCTCTCCTCTTTCATCTCCTCTACTGTCTCTTTTCTCCCTTTCAATTCGGGACGACACAAAATGACCCAAAAGGTTTGACGCATCAGTTGGATTTCCCATTTAAAATGGGAAGATTATGTAGCAAAATTACCATTTATGGTCAGTTTGAATTCATCTGAACAAAATCCAGGAAGAGGTGTTGCATTCCCCTATCGTTGCATCTAGCGTCTTTCTACTTAATCAATACATCTTTGTTTCGTAGGATAGTCTAACTCACATGCTTTCTAATTTGGACCCCCAATGATAGTCTGATAAAGAGATTACAGTAGAACTTCGATGGCTCGAACACCGATGACTCGTTTACCATGGATGAGTCGAACCCGTTCTTGAGCCCCCAGAGAAATCCTCTACATAAGAAATAGTGGGGGATAATTAAGGAGTTTTAGTCTTTTATCTTGAAAATGTATGCTGTGTGTACTCATTAGAATCGCCTCATCGAGGCGATTCTAATGAGTACACACAGTATACATATTCATTATAGAACACCGAAAAGATGTCTAAAAGTATCTTGTGATGCCTCCTGACAGTAACCTCAGTGGCTAGAACTACCCCTGTCTCGAACAGATTTTCGAAGTCCCAAAGGTGTTCGAGCCATTGAAGTTCGACTGTATGTTGTATCATCAGCATATTATTTAATCAGTTTCAAATTATGATCTATTTCTTTCTTGCAGTAAAGTATACAAATCAGAAGTGCTACTGCCCACTCTACAGAGTGTTGCTAGGCGACTGGGTCAAGGTGAAATATATGAGGGCATTGCCTTGGATACAGATCCTCTAGTCATGCCAAAGGGAGCCTCAGAGATTGAAGTCAGAACCAAACAGGTTAGATCCTTAACCCTCACAATGCTTAACCTGGATATATTTTTTTAAACAGTATATATTAAGATCCGCTGGATTCTTGGAAGCCAGCTGATCGGGATTATGTCCCCCCCAGCTGAGGGGGACATTGATTTTGGTGTGGATCCCGTTTGTATCGGTGTCGGCATAGCCTGTTTGAAGCACTATATCTCATGAACCTATGGATGGATTTTGACCATACTTGCATAGACACATCACTAGGATGGGGGAAAACAGTCATTAGGCTGTGATGACCTTGACCTCATTTTCAAGGTAACAGCAACCCCAAAACAGTCATTTTTGGGCCAAAAATGGCTTGTCTGTACTCTATCTCATTAACGAATGGATTGATTTTAGTCAAACTGGGTACAATATATCATTACAACATACCGCAGATTTGATTAGATTTTGTCAACCTTGGCCTCATTTTCAAGGTCACAGCGACCCAGAACAGTCATTTTTGGGCCCAAAATGGCTTGTCTGCACTCTATCATTAACAAATTGATTAATTTTAGTCAAACTTGGTACAATGTATCATTACCACATACCGCAGACTTGATTAGATTTTGTCAACCTTGACCTCATTTTCAAGGTCACAGTGACACAAAAACAGTCATTTTTGAAAATGGCTTGTCTGCACTCTATCTCATTAACGAATTTATTAATTTTAGTCAAACTTGGTACAATACATCATTACAACATGACACAGATTCACAGGCCCCACAAAACAAAAGATTTCGGGACAAAAAAGGCTTGTCTGCACCATTTCTCATAACAAATTGATTAATTCAAATTTTGTACAATATATCATTAGAACATACCGCAGCTTTGATTAGATTTTGGTGACCTTGACCTTCTTTCAAGGTCACAGGTCCCCCAAAATAGTCAATTCCCCCAAAATAGTCAATTTTGGGCCAAAAATGTCTTGATCAGTCAGATTTACCCCCTAGAACTTCAGTTAAATAGGGCAAATTCTTCTGATACCGAGGCCCCGTTTTTGGATTTACATCTATCTATTGTACATGGATTTGTTTTGTGCAAAATTTATGATAAACGCGATGACTTTGATTTTGTGATTGTAAATTTTCCTTTTTTGGATGGTGATGTTCCTCGTGCGCCATCCTATGGCGTTTATATTTCGCAATTAATTCGATTTGCTAGAGTGTGTAGTCATGTAACTGACTTCAACACTCGTAATAAATTATTAACCGCTAAACTCCTTAATCAGGGTTATCGGTACCATAAACTACGCAAAGCCTTGTCAAAATTTTATAGACGCCATTCTGATTTAATTTCAAAATTCAATATTGGACTTGGATCTCTTGGATTGTGGTCACGTAAAATCGATTTAAGCCCCCCAGTGGAAATCTTCCACTGACCGTTCCAAGGCGGCTCTTCTGTGGCGATTTATTTATGTTGTTGTTTGTTACTTACTGTGTGTATCACTTGTGTCTTTTAATTTTGGATGGCCATATGGCCATTTTGTGGGAAAGTAACTGTCCATATGGCCTTCCTTTGTTTAGGTTTCCATTATGGTCTGGTCGCTTAATGTTTGTATTTCTTTCCCTTTGGTGTCTTTTATGGATGGAGTAAGTTAATTGTATCAATTCCTGATCTTTGTTTTACTTCTACTTTGTCTGAATTCTAAAGCCCAGGTCTCCCAAAACCTGTTCTTTTGGGGCCAAAAAAATCACTTATCTGTAACCTATATCATTTAAGAATTTATGAATGTTGGTCAAAATCGGTACAATATTTAATTGCAGTTACCAAATTTGTCTTGTGATCTGAGCTTTTTAATGACTGTTTGTTTTTATAAGGTCACAGGCTCACTCGAAAACTGTCAGTTTTTGGCCAAAAATGGCTTGTTTGCGGCTTACATTTTGGTGATGTTAACCTAGGTATTAATGTCAAATGGGTGTTTAAGATATATTTATGGTGGGGGGACATTGTTTTCTTCTGAAAACATTTCTAGTTAACAGTTTTCCATTCTGCCCCTGAATCAATTCTGTCCCTGAATTGAAATCATGCAACGAGTGTATTGTATTGAAATATTCAGCATGTTGAGGGTTAAACTTTACAGTGCCACAGAAAGTTCTAGGGCGGAAGGCAATCTCATTTATTTTAATTATTTTTCAGTGAAAATAAGGCTTGACATTCCATGTGAATCCCATTCAGTTCAAAATGGGTTGAAATCAATTTTTTCTTGCACACCAGATTTGGGAATCATGGATTACCTTGTATATCCAGGGAAAAAATCTTATCTTACCCAGGTTATCCTACTCTGCAGTGGGATAAAAATCAAGAATTCCCACAGGTTGTATAGTAGGCAACATACTCCTTTGTTAAGGCTGACATCATTGGCTGTTATGACATCACTAAATATCAGGGAAAAGTGGCTGTCAGCAATTGAAGTGACTTCAGTTTTAAAAATCTACACTTAGAATTGATAGGTATACAAGAAAAAGAAACTATTATGGGTGTGAGGGTTTGGTAGAAAAATCAGTTCTCCAGGATCACAGTCTTGCAAATTTTTTCTATCCACCCATTTATCATGAGGCAAGCCTTATGATGCCAGCCTGTGACCCTCAGGATGAATTTTTCTATCCACCCCTCACACCCATGTAAGTTTCTTATAATCCTGTTATTTAACCCTTGTCCTGCTGAACCCGGGTATGTCTTATCTTTCAAATAATGAAGATCCAGATCAGATGGCTTCTGAAGAAGCCATCTGATCAGGATATTCATTGTTTGTCATTCAGTTTCTGAATTTGTCGCAATAATTTGCATCAAGTAATCTGATTGGTTGATAATCGGTAGTGGGTTTGGCATATTTAAATATTCAGCAGGTCTAGGGTTAAGATTCTTACAATTTGTTATTTAATGTTTTCAGCTTCGTAGGCTGCTGGAGAACCTAGAGTGTCACATGATCAGTGAAGTGCGGAAGAAGATTGCAAGGGAGTTAACTCTGGTACTAGCAGAACGAGGGAGGGCCGATGAAACAGCGTTGCCAACAGATCTCTGGAAAAGACCAGTAAGGGAAAATTAAGAAATAGATCTGGGGCCAGTTGCTCGAAACTAACAATGTCATTAGTTAACATATCACTGAAACTTCCATAATTGCTCAAAACTAAACATTACGATAACACATGTACACCCGTGCGAATTGGTGGATTATTACACATCTCGAAAATGGCCATTTTTCTGATGATGATCTGTGATATTTTTCTTATAAATACTGCAAACATAGGTTGTGGGTGCTCGTTAGAACCGCCTCATTGAGGCGGTTCTAACGAGTACCCACAACCTCTGTCTTGGAGCAGAATAAGAAAAATAATGTATACCTTCATAAACCCTAGTTTTCTCTACATAAAGTGGGGTATAGGGGGTCTTCATTTCACAGACTTGTTCACGTGATTGACATCGTTAGTTCACATATCGTTAAAACTTTTCTAATTAAATATGGCATACAGGCAAATATTTTTGCTGAAAAAATGTGAGTAGCTTTTGCATTTGCAAAAACTATTCACATTTTTGTCAGCAAAAATACCGGAGTATTAAATATAGTACTTGCTAGAACACTTAACAATTTGACTCAGCTCTACCAGTGATTTGTTGAGTAATAAATCACAGTTTGGAAATTAGTTGTTAAATAGATCAAATCACAAGAAACATAGATTGTGGGTAAGAACTGCATGCACCTACAATCCATATTTGGGGTACAAAAATAGGACTAGTAATGAAATTTCATACTAGAGCCATGAAAGATTGCTTTTTCTTTCGATACCAGATAGGAATTTCATACACTTGCACAGGGTATAGAAATTCTTGTCTCACCCTGTTTTTCTTACTCACCCTATCCCTCCCTGTTGAGTACTATTTGCATGAGTGGCCACAAAACTGCAGAATGAAAATTGAAAATTTACATTTCATGCATTAAAAACACCAAAGATTCAACACAGTTTGTGTTTGTTTTATTTTCATTTTCAATTGATTTATCTCATCTTCTGTGTTTTACCTTATTTTCAGGCAACACTATTTATAGCCTATAATCATAAGTTGTATTCACCTTGGCAGTACAATAAAAAACATGATTCACCAGAGGAAATAATTTTAGAGAGAATGAAAAATAAAGAAGAAGAATCTTTTAATTGTATGGATTTGATATGCTGTAAAAATCTTAAAAATTTGGATGCCTTGAGGACTTGCTGTAATTCTCTTAAAATTTTAACAATTTGTTTCATGATCCAGCAAGGAGTCCAAAAAATGCAGACAGAATGGCAAAGAGTGTAGACTCTGATCAGACTGTTCCTACAGGAGCATTCTGATCTGGGTCTGCACCGTTTTGTTTGCTAAGGCTTATCTGTCCCTCCGCTTAGGATCCTCAGGATGCTTGGACTGCTAGGAACCTCGGCTTAGCCTCGGTTCCAATCAGCCCGGACATCCCTTTGGTTGGAAATGCCTATTTTGAATCCATACGCATGAAAAATTCTTAACATCTCTCACAGAGATATTTTTTGAATGCATGTTTCAGTGTAGTATGTCGTCTGGGAGTTTTTGCCAGACATTATGAAAACAAGCCTATTCAAATAGTGTATATTGAGATTTTTACCACTAAAATATGAAATTTTTCACATATAATATTTCTGCTTTAAACATAAATTGTGGGTACTTGTTAGTACTGCGTCGGCGAGGTGGCTCTAATGAGTACCCACAATCTATGTTTTAAGCAGAACGTTAGAACCACCCTTTGCGAAGCCGTTCTAATGAGTACCCACAATCTATGTTTTAAGCAGACTGTTAGAACCGCCCTCTGCATAGCAGTTCTAACGAGTACCCACAATCTATGTTTTAAACAGAAATAAGAACTAGAATCGCGCAGTCGATGGCACGCCATCCCATATCCCCACGCTTTTTTAAAGATACGCCACTATATAAGTTCTCAATTGCAACTCCCACTCAATCTTAAGATCCAAATTCTGAAAGTGTCATGCACTCCTCAGACCAAAGACCTATCAGTTCCCAAAGTTTCATGTTTCTATCTGAAACGGCATAGGAGGAGTTATCCGGTAATCGTTAAAAAGGGGTTATGGGGGTGAAAATCCAAGTTTTTGACCTCTGGTGACCTCAAACCTGACCCTAGGGGTCAACTTTTGATTGTTATGTATTCTACTCATTATGCCGTTCGATTTGATATGTCACACGACCAGGTTCTGAAAACTTTGATTTTTTAACCCCGGGGCACCCCACCCCCTGGCCTGGCCCCTAGGGGTAGGATCAAAATTCCGAAAGTGTCATGCACTCCTCAGACCAAAGACCTATCAGTTCCCAAAGTTTCATGTTTCTATCTGAAACGGCGTAGGAGGAGTTATCCGGTAAACGTTAAAAAGGGGGTTATGGGGGTGAAAATCCAAGTTTTTGACCTCTGGTGACCTCAAACCTGACCCTAGGGGTCAAATTTTGATTGTTATGTTTTCTACTCATTATGCTGTTCGATTTGATATGTTACACGACCAGGTTCTGAAAACTTTGATTTTTTAACCCCGGGGCACCCCACCCCCTGGCCTGGCCCCTAGGGGTAGGATCAAAATTCCGAAAGTGTCATGCACTCCTCAGACCAAAGACCTATCAGTTCCCAAAGTTTCATGTTTCTATCTGAAACGGCGTAGGAGGAGTTATCCGGTAATCGTTAAAAAGGGGGTTATGGGGGTGAAAATCCAAGTTTTTGACCTCTGGTGACCTCAAACCTGACCCTAGGGGTCAAATTTTGATTGTTATGTTTTCTACTCATTATGCTGTTCGATTTGATATGTTACACGACCAGGTTCTGAAAACTTTGATTTTTTAACCCCGGGGCACCCCACCCCCTGGCCTGGCCCCTAGGGGTAGGATCAAAATTCCGAAAGTGTCCTGCACTCCTCAGACCAAAGACCTATTAGTTCCCAAAGTTTCATGTTTCTATCTGAAACGGCGTAGGAGGAGTTATCCGGTAATCGTTAAAAAGGGGCTTATGGGGGTGAAAATCCAAGTTTTTGACCTCTGGTGACCTCAAACCTGACCCTAGGGGTCAAATTTTGATTGTTATGTATTCTACTCATTATGCCCTTTGATTTGATATGTCACACGACCAGGTTCTGAAAACTTTGATTTTTTACCCCCGGGGCACCCCACCCCCTAGCCTGGCCCCTAGGGGTAGGATCAAAATTCCGAAAGTGTCATGCACTCCTCCGACCAAAGACCTATCAGTTCCCAAAGTTTCATGTTTCTATCTGAAACGGCGTAGGAGGAGTTATCCGGTAATCGTTAAAAAGGGGGTTATGGGGGTGAAAATCCAAGTTTTTGACCTCTGGTGACCTCAAATCTGACCCTAGGGGTCAAATTTTGATTGTTATGTTTTCTACTCATTATGCTGTTCGATTTGACATGTCACACGACTAGGTTCTGAAAACTTTGATTTTTACCCCCGGGGCACCCCACCCCCTGGCCTGGCCCCTAGGGGTAGGATCAAAATTCCGAAAGTGTCATGCACTCCTCAGACCAAAAACCTATCAGTTCCCAAAGTTTCATGTTTCTATCTGAAACGGTGTAGGAGGAGTTATCCGGTAATCATTACAAAGGGGGTTTTGGGGGTGAAAATCCAAGTTTTTGACCTCTGGTGACCTCAAACCTGACCCTAGGGGTCAAATTTTGATTGTTATGTATTCTACTCATTATGCCGTTCGATTTGATATGTCACACGACCAGGTTCTGAAACATTTGATTTTTTTACCCCCGGGGCACCCCACCCCCTGGCCTGGCCCCTAGGGGTAGGATCAAAATTCCGAAAGTGTCATGCACTCCTCAGACCAAAGACCTATCAGTTGCCAAAGTTTCATGTTTCTATCTGAAACGGCATAGGAGGAGTTATCCGGTAATCGTTAAAAAGGGGGTTATGGGGGTGAAAATCCAAGTTTTTGACCTCTGGTGACCTCAAACCTGACTCTAGGGGTCAAATTTTGATTGTTATGTATTCTACTCATTATGCTGTTCGATTTGATATGTCACACAACCAGGTTCTGAAAGCTTTGATCTTTTACCCCGGGGCACCCCACCCCCTGGCCTGGCCCCTAGGGGTAGGATCAAAATTCCGAAAGTGTCATGCACTCCTCAGACCAAAGACCTATCAGATCCCAAAGTTTTAAGTTTCTAGCTGTAAAAGTGTGGGAGGAGTTGTCCGGTAAGACGGACAGACGTACGGACGACGGAGACAATTACAATATCCCCACTTTTTCTTCGAAAAGCGTGGGGATAAAAATAATGTATTCTCCACTAAGCACCAGTTTTACTATATATGAAAGTTGGGTTCAAGGGGGTCAAACTTCGATGGCTCGAACTCCTTTGGTACCATGAAAATTTGTTCAAGACAGCGGTAGTTCGAGCCATGGAGGGTTACTTTTACTGCCATACTAGGAGGCGTAATGGAGGTAATTTTGAGTTCTATACTATAGAAAATATGTTGTGTGTACTCATTAGAATCGCCTCATTGAGGCGATTCTAATGAGTACACACTACATACATTTGCAAGATAAAAGAAGAAAATCTCCCCCACATGATCCCTATATCGTATTTTGGAGAATTTCCTTGCGGACTCAAGAACGGGTTCGACCCTTCCATTGTAAATGAGGCTTCGGAGTTCATGCCATTGAAGATCTACTGTATTCATAATATTCCTAGGTGATGAAGGAGAGCTACACAATAGCCAAGCCACACATTGCCGAGGAGTTCTACGAGAAATTGATGTCAGTTAGTGATGAGTCAGAAGATGCCATAACATTATCTAAGAAACATGTACAATCATGCATAATGGAGCTAGGCAGAGCTGTCCTGGGAAGGGAAAAGAGCAATTTTGAAAGGTTGGTAAAGCATGTTTGCTTTTTTGCTTGTTCATTCTGGTTCATGGCCCCTGCCCATCAGGGCTTGAAGAAATAGATGGGCTGAATGATGCTTCCACGCAGAGCTGAAACCGACCGCACACGAGTACTGGTAAACCACTTTATAATAGAAGATCTAAGCCTGCCAAGGCAAAGCGGTGCCTATTGGTTTCATTGGGCAACAGGTTTTGAGATGTCATTTCATCTCAATGTAGGGTAAAAGTCCCACAAAATTGGAAGCAACATCTCCAAAATGACCTATACAGTGTTGATGGGGACGATAAACCTCAAATCAAACAAACAAATACAAACATTCTGGTTCAGTCAGGAATGCAGTGATCTCATTTTCCCGTCACTTTGCACCCATCAGAATTCATGGCAGTCCTGGCTGCAAGCATAATCATTATAATAACAAGCCCAGAAGTCATCTCAAAATTGGTAACTTTTCTGATGAAAATTTGTTGTAATTTCCTTCTTTAAACTCCAAACATAGATTGTGGTTGCTCGTCAGATCCGCCTCACAACCTACGTCTTGGAGGAAAACGAAGAAAGATATTGTATGCTGGCAAACCCAAGTTTTCTCTTTATAAAGTGGGGTTTAACCCTTTCTGTACCAAATGGAATCTTTCTCCTTATATATTCCAGCAGTCCATTTCAAAATTTAGGGGTGTCAGGTTTTTTTTTTTTTCAAAATCTATTTGTAAACTGGCTGAACGTTTTGCAAACAGTGTAGGCCCAGATCAGTTGCCGCATTCTGTGGCTTCTGATCTGGGCCTGCACTGTTTGTCAACTACCCCTTTTTGGGGTTGGTGGTACAAAGTGGGTTAAAGGGGTGTTCATAGCATGGACTCTTTAACATGATGTTAGTCCCATCAGGCACATAACCACCCTCTGTGGGCCCGGAACTTTCAATGTCATTCTTTAATGTATCGTTAAAACTTTGAAATTCCGGCTGCGGTAGCTCAGTGGGATGCGGGTCTGACTGGTGATCAGGAGGACGCCGGTTTGATACCTGCCAGGGTCGGCAACATTCTTTCATGGAGATTGATCATGAAATATTTTCTATGGTCATTCTCCCTCTTCGGCTGATTCAAGAAGGGCAGTTGTCAGTTTCTTTTGAAAGAATATGCACTGTACTGGTTAACTGCTTACGTATAAGCCTGCCCAGGAAAGCGTGGATAGGTAAACTGACTGGCTCAAAAATGACCTAAATAGTGTTGACTGGGCCATTAAACTCCAATGCAAACAAACAAACAAAATCTTGATTTTATGTCACATGAACTTTTTGATGATGTATGTGGTATTTTCAGCTACACAATGTATTATGAGAACCTGCTGCGAGGTCTTCACCAGAACCTCTACCAGAAAGAACAAGAGGCTAAACAGATGAAAGACCAGTTGAAAAATGCCCAGGTTAATGCCATGGTAGAGGTACAGTGCCAGCTAGCCAATCAAGGACATGATCTTATTATGGGTAAAGTTGTCTTCCATTACGATAATGCATCCGTGTGGTATGATGGATTCGTTCATATCTCCAAAATATACCACAACCTCATTATAACAGGGTTGGTTATAACACGGTTTTAGATATAACATAGTTTCAGGAAGGAATCCAAAAATGTGTAGATTATATAGCAAAATGACGAACAATGGTCTTTATATCCCCAAAAATGTATAGATTATACAGAAAAATGAACATTAAAATGTATAGATTATATAAAAAAATGACCGTAAATGGTCATTTTTCTATATAATCTACACATTTTTGTTTGGATATAACACAGTTGTATATAACACAGTGGATTAACTAACACAGTTTCTGCTATGGACCCCATTAATAGTGTTATAAAGAGGTTGACATGTAATCACTACGAGGACTGTTCAAATATGAATGCAACTAAGCATATAAAAATGATTCCGTGATAGATTTCGATGAAAAATTTATTTTGTCCCCTCAAAGTATTCCCCTATAACAGATATACAAACTTTCACTCTTCTGATCCAATCATTGAATGCATTTTGGTTGTCTTTTCGAGGTATACTATGAAGGCACTGGAATATTGCAGAACCGAGGTGTTTGAGCTGTACAAATTTTCGACCAGAAAGGTATTTTTTCAGCCGCGGGAACAAAAAAAAGTCACACGGGGCAAGGTCAGGGGAATACGGGGGGTGAAGTAGTTCAACAACCTTTTCCTGCTTCAGATAGTCTTGCACAATGAACGCCTTGTGCGATGACGCATTTTCATGTAGCAATCTGACATTGGCCAAACCAGTTGCGGGTCTTCATTCTTTGAAATATTTCTTCAATTTTCAAAGAATTTTATTCTTGTAAAACTTAGCATTTACAGATTTGCCTCTAGGCACAGCAACCTGAATAGCAGGGCCCTGATTTGAAAAGAATATGGCATACATTACCTTCTTGACGCTCATGGTCCGCTTTGCAATGCATGGTCTTTTGCAATACTTTGTTGCCCATATTTTGTTCTGAATCTTTCGTTTCGGCTCAAAAAAGTGAACCCATGTCTCGTCACCTGTGACGACATTAGCGAAAGACCGTGCATTGTAATTTGGAAACTTTTTAAGCAACTTCTTGGCCCACTGAACGCATTTCTTTTTCTGGTCATCTGTCAACAGATGGGGAATCCATCTAGCACAGATCGTTTTCATTTTCATATCCCATTTCAGAATTGTATGAGCTGCTCCTAATGAGATGCCAACCATACTAGCTATTTGCCTAGTGGTGTATCGTGCATCGGTAGCAACTATTTCTTTCACTCTAGCAACCATCTTGGCAGATGTTGCTCTTTTCGGCCGACAATCATGTGGTGCATCTTCTAGCCCACAGCTGAATTTCTTACACCAACGAAAAACTGTCGGAAAAGACATTTCATTATGCCCATAAACCGAACATATTTCATCAAAAATGTCTTTGCACCGTATACCAAGAATACAAAGATTCTTAATATAGGACGGTATTTTAACGGCGTACTCTGACCTTCTTCCAACCATGTTTTGTATTAGTAAACAAGAGTAGACAGTGTTTATCGAACGATATACATGGCTAAAGTGCACGGATTTTAACAGGTTTGGTATCAATGTATAGGTAAATGTTTTTCTACGCCGTGATATTTATTTCCAGGTGATTTTCGCATTAGTGCATGAGAAAACGTTCTACTTGCATTCATTTTTGAACAGTCCTCGTATTCTGTGAAAATTTGTGATATTCTTATTTAAACTCCAAAAGTAGGCTGTGGTGTTCATTAGAACAGCCTCATCAAGGCAGTTCTAACAAGTCCCACAACCTATGTCTTGGAGCAGAAATAAGAAAAATAATGTATATACCTCTGTAAAACCCAAGTTTTCTCTATATAAAGTGGGATTTAGAGGGGTGTTAATTACACAGACTGGTTAACCTGATGCTAAGAAAGATTTTTGGGTTGAAATGTTATCTGGCCTAGCTCCCAAAGTCTTTGTAAAAATCCTAAAAATTTAGACATCTTGAGGACTTGCTGCCATTCTCCTAAAATTTTAACAAATTTGTTTCATGTTCCAGCAAGGAGTCCAAAAAGTGCACACAGAATGGCAAACATTGTAGACCCTGATCAGACTGCTCCTTCAGGAGCAGTCTGATCTGGGTCTGCATTGTTTGCAGAGGCCTATCTTTCCCAATGCTTAGGACTATTACAATACTGTATGAATCTGTGAGTTAAATTGCTGAATTCCGTATGACTATTACTGACAGGGCAAACTGCATTTAACAAAATCCAAATAATTGTTTATAGCTGCAGTAATCTTATCCTTTGATGTCATTGTGTTGTGTAAAAATGTAGTTATCCCCATTCAAATGCAGTTGTTCTTTTGTTGCGTTAAAAGAGTGTATTTTCTGCTCAAAGTGGTAAGCACCATGAGCAATGTAAATAAATATGCCAGCCAATGAAAAGGGACATTCCATAACGACGTCAGGTTTCCAAGAAATTTTTGATGTTATCCAATCAAAAATGGCATTACATATGCAAGTATATAAGAATGAAGTTTCACTGTACTGTACTGTACTGTACTTTTATTTTTCAGAAATCACTGCCCTGAGAGCCAAGGTTGCTGAGATGTATGACTGGAGTGTGAAACAACAGATTGAGATCCGCGACCGAGTCAGAAAGGAATATGATGATCTTGTGCAGAACTTCTCTAATGCATGCTTCTCTTTGAAGAACAAGTTTGATGAATTCAGGTAATTAATTTACATCCTAAATAACAATTAATTTCATTGTGATTGTGAATGTAATGCAACATCTCATTGAATACTTGGGCCTTGGGCTGGCAGCAAACAAATTTCAGTATTAACAAAATATGAACTCCCTTGAAAAACCTAGGGGTCTGGCCCAAAATCTTGGGGCATTTGACTTTCAGGTAGCTTTTAACCCATTCAGTACCGGAAACCCCTAAAGGGGTACCTTGGCAAACAGTGCAGGCCCAGATCAGACGCCACAGAACGCGGTGTCTGACCAAGGCCTACACTGTTTGCTAAATGTTCAGCCATTTTCCAAATCAATTTTGAAGAAAACACAACCTGACACCCCTAAATTTCAAAATGGACTCCTGCTATATGAAAGAAGGAAGATTCCACTTGGTACAAAAAAGGTTAATGTACATCCCCAGTAGTTGCATCTGGCCATGTGTACATGCTAATAGAAGCATGATCATAATTTGACACTTGCCCCGCCCATGGGGACTTGGAGAAATAGATTTGGCAGCATTCTGCTTCCATGCAGAGCTGAAACCAACCACACATGAGTACTGTTGAACTGCTTTGAAGGTCTAAGCCTGCCCAGGCAAAGTGATGCAAGTACCAAAAGGGTTAATAGTGTTAAAAAGAGGTTGTGGTATAGTAATTTATGGAGGTAAATCAGGAGTTTTATAGTTGGAAATTTTTATGGCAAAATTGGAAGCAACGTCTCCATTGGGCCGAGAACACCCACATTTTAGGATAAATACTTCTGTTAACCCTTATCCTGCTGTTCACAACAGCCCTAACCTTTGCAAATAGTGTAGATCCATCAGATGGCTTCTCAAGAAGCGATCTGATCAGGATCTACACTGCTTGTAAAGCAGTTTATGAATTGAATGAATACAGTATATCAAGTAACTTGATTGGTTGATAGCCAGCAATGGGTGTGGCTAAATTAATTTATTCAGAAAAATAGGGGTTAAGGATAAATGGGAGACATTTCTGATGGTTTGTTTCATTTCAGAAATGAACTTCATGATGATTTATTTGAAAAAGTCAGCGAGACCAGAAGAGAGGCCTTTGATGCAATTGCCAAAGTCAGACAGAAGTATGGAGGCTCAAAAGGTAGATCATTGTTCAGTGAGGCAGTTCTAACGAGCACCCACAATCTATATTTGCAGCACATACATGTATAGGAAAAAAAAATAAAAAAATTTTTCGTATCAGAAAAATGTCATTTTTGCAGTGATAAAAGAATTATGTGACCCTGGGTATTCTAATCTCCTCACTAGTTCCAGGGGAATAGCGACTCATCACACAAGTCCTTGTATTGAATACCTTTGTAAATCCCACTTGATAAAGTGAAGAGTGAGTTTTAGGTCTCCCCATACGTCATTAGCAATATTCTTTCGTGGAGAGTGTTCGTGAAATATTTTCTACAGTCATTCTCTCCATTCTGCTTATCCAATAAGGCAGTTGTTAGTTTCTGTCAAAAGAATGTGCTCTGTACTGGTTAACTGCTTATCTTCATGCTTGCTCAAGAAAAGTGTGTTCAGGTAAACTGAAAGGCTTAGTGTGAGCTAAATAGTATTGACTGGGCCATTAAACACCAAACAAACAAACAATTCATCATAGTGCAATAAATAGATATTTATTTTCTTTGGGATCATCAAGCCCATTCTAGATCATGAAAATTTGTAGCCCTAAATGGCTGAAAATTTATAGGCCTAAATGGCTGAAAATTTATAGGTCTAAATGGCTGAAAATTTATAGGTCTAAATGGCTGAAAATTTATAGGCCTAAATGGCTGAAAATGTATAGGTCTAAATGGCTGAAAATTTATAGGTCTAAATGGCTGAAAATTTATAGGTCTAAATGGCTGAAAATGTATAGGCCTAAATGGCTGAAAATGTATAGGCCTAAATGGCTGAAAATGTATAGGTCTAAATGGCTGAAAATGTATAGGTCTAAATGGCTGAAAATGTATAGGCCTAAATGGCTGAAAATGTATAGGCCTAAATGGTTGAAAATTTATAGACCTAAATGGCTGAAAATGTATAGGTCTAAATGGCTGAAAATGTATAGGTCTAAATGGCTGAAAATGTATAGACCTAAATGGCTGAAAATTTATAAACCTAAATGGCTGAAACTAGCTAGTCCTGCACAGAGAGCTTTTTATGAAATATAGAACACCTAACCCCCCCCCCCCCCCCCTTGATATAGAGAAAAGTGGGGTTGACAGGGATAGTCATTATTTTCCTAATTTTTGCTCTAAAACATAGATTGTGGTATAGATTGTGGGTACTCCTTAGAACTGCCTCACTGAGGCAGTTCTAACTAGCACTCACAATCTATATAATTGACTTGACATAAGGAAAATATCAAACATTTTCATCAGAAAAATGTTAGTTCTAGAGATAAGATAGACACCGTTTTAGCGGACGGATGTGTTATCATAATAAATTTGTTTATTTTTCCTATCATCTGGTTAAATTTTACCCCCATGAGTACAAAGCTTGTTTGTTTTTTTCATCACGTGAACAAGTCCATGAAATGAAGACCCCCTAAACCACACTTTATATAGAGAAAACTGGGGTTTAAGGGGGTATACTCTATTTTTCTTATTTCTGCTCCAATACATGGGTTGTGGGTACTTGTTAGAACTGCCACACTGAGGCGGTTCTAACGAGCACCCTCAACCTATGTTTTGAACATTTATAACAAAACTTTCAAGGATTTTCATCAGAAAAGTAGCCATTTTGGAGATGTCATGTCGTTATGAAAACACGCCTATACAAATTTAAAGATGAAAATTTGCGTTATTTTTCTTATGGCTGCTCAAAATATAGATTGTGGGTACTCATTAGAACCGCCTAATCGAGGTGGTTATAACGAGTACCCACCATATATATTTTGAGCAGAAATAAGAAAAATAAGGTTTATCCCTGTAAAACCCAGTTTTACTGTATAAAATTGGGGTTCAAGGGGCTCAAAATTATATAGGCATGTTTTTGTGATGGAAAAAAGGAACTATGTCGCACGGGTGAGTTATCGTAAGGTGTTTTTTTTTTTTTTGCTTTTAGATGATGATGGTAGCTTGAATCAGACACTAGCTAAGTCTGAGCAATTGAGAGAGTTACGACAGGAGAATTACAATCTTAGTACACTCTTCTTGAAGTTGAAGGCCATGAAAGTCTGGAGACAAAACCATGATACCGCAAACTACTTCAAAACAGTAAGTTCACAACTTTGCTGAAAGAGAGAAAGAGATAGAGAAAGAAAGTTCATAACTTTGCTAGAGAGAGAGAGAGAGAGAGACTGAGAGAGAGACTGAGAGAGAGAGAGAAAAGAAAAAGAAAAAAGGCTGGGGATTGAAACTGCATTGAAATTTTTCATTCTGTTTAACTGTGACTAGAAATTGTGATATTTTATCTGACAATTGCAGAAAATGAAATGGAAATGATTATACTACATGATTTAGTTCACACAGATACATACATTACACAGGTCTTATCTTGGGGTACACCACATCTGCTTACTTTTGTTGAGATCCAAACCAGTAACCATGAATAAATGCACCACAATGTCTTTTTTTTTGTTTGTTTGTTTGATTTGAGGTTTAACGTCCCCGTCAACACTGTAAAGGTCATTTTGAAGACATTGCTTCCAATTTTGTGGGACTTTTACCCGACATTTAGATGAAATGACATCTCAAGCCCTGCCGCCCAATGAAACCAATAGGGTTTATAGGCATGGACGGGCTGACACGCACCGCTTTACCTGGGCAGGCTTGGATCCTCTAAGTGGTTTACCAGTACTCGTGTGTGGGTCAGTTTCAGCTCTGCGGCAAAGCATCATGCAGCCCATCTATTTCTTCAAGCCCCGATGGGCGGGGGCTAAAATGTTTTTTTAAATGTCATATGATAAATAGAATCTTGCATTCGTGCTCATGTATTATTGAATTTATTAAAGTCGTCAAGGAAAAGGGATAAAATGTGAGGCAAAACCTCGCATTTTATCCCTTTTCCTCAACTCGTTAAATAAATTCAATAATGTAAGATCCTCTATTTATGTGTGTTTAATTTCAGAAACAAGACCTACAGAGTGAGCTGGAGAGCAACAAGAAAATGTACGAAGCGATGAAAATGGAAGCGGAAGAGCAGGTGATCTTGTTGCGACAGCAGATCGTGGCCTTAAAGAAGGCCCTGGCTGATGCTCAGAAAGAGGCTAATGATGTTAAGAAAGTACTAGATAAAGAGGTCAGTAGGATTTTACTATACCAGTCTTAATTCTGCGACGTTTCTGTCAGCCATTACGATAAATCACCTGTACGGCATAGTGCATTTTTCACATCTCCAAAATGGCTACACTCATTGACATTTTTCTTATAAATGCTCATTACATAGGTTGTGTGTGCTCGTTAGAACTGCCTCATTGAGGCAGTTCTAATGAGTACCCACAACCTATGTCTTGGAGCAGAAATAAGAAAAATAAATGTATACCCCCCTAAACCCTTGTTTTCTCTATTTAAAGTGGGATTTTAGAGGGGGTGTTCAATTCAGGGACTTGTTCACTTGATGTGTACTAGTCTTGATTCTGCGACATTTCTATCAACCAAAAGAATAAATGAATAAATATTAACGAAAATTTAGATCAAAAGGCAGCTGATCAGATTACTGATACACCACAAACATCCACATTACGAAAACGCCTATACAAATACATTGCAAATTTTACCGCCGAAAAACGAAGATTTGAAGATGAATAATTGTGATATTTTTCTTATTTCTGCTCAAAATATAGATTGTAGGTACTTGTTAGAACTGCCTCATTGAGGCGGTTCTAACGAGTACCCACAGTCTATATTTTAATCTACATTTTAGAGCAGAAATAAGAAAAATATGGTTTGCCCTTGTAAACCCATATTTTGCTCTATAAAAGTGGGGTTCAAGGGGGGTAAAAATTATAAAGACGTGTTTTCGATTTGAACTTATGCCCCAGTAAGGGAAGCTATGTTGTCTTCTGACAACTTTTGTTCTATATAATCTATACATTTATGGGAATCCTGTTGTATTCAAAACTGTGTTATTCGGTAATGAACAGTGTTACAAATAGGTTGACGCCCAGGCCCATCGTGGCTTGTAGAAATAGATTCGGCTGCATGGTGCTTCAGCCATTACAAAAACACGCCTATATAGATACATTGTAAAATTTAACTCCGAAGAAAACGAAAATTTTAGGATCAATAGTAAAATTGATATTTTTCTTAGAGCAGAAATAAGAAAATAAGGTTTTCCTCTGCAAACCCCAGTTTTACTATATAAAAGTGGGGTTCAAGGGAGTCAAAATTATATATGCGTTTTTTCCTGATGCACAGAGCTGAAACCGACAGACCTTGAGTACTGGTAAACTGCTTAGGTCTTAGCCTGCCCGGGAAAAATGACCTTTATAGTGTTGGCTATAAGGATCAACCATGGTTTTTCATGCATTAACATTCGCCGGGTCCCGAGGAAGCTGTTTGAACATGAGGCCGCTAGGCCGAATGTTCAAATATCTTCCAGGAGACCCGGCAAATGTCAATGCAATGAAATAACCATGGATGATTGTTGTTCTTGCATAACTTACGATTCAAACAGCAAATTTTGACGAAATCGTCCAAAAGCTCCATATAAACTCAATATAAACTCTTCAAATGCGACCAGCGAACCAACATGGCGGCCAGTTCAGAATGTTGTTTACAATGACGTTGTTACGCAGTAACCATCTGATGTCATCACAGAACCCTAAAACGCTACATTCAGGGCGATAATGTAACACCGCTCAACGTTAGGTAACGAAGCCAGACCCGTCTTGTGATATCAAAATCACAAAATCCATGTTCAAACAGCACGCAAATTTCTTGATTTGAACATGGTTTTTGCTGTTTGAGCACGGCTTTCGGTCCATTTGACAATGGCTTCAAACAGCCATGTGCATAGATATTTATGCAAGAATAGGGATTCAACAATAAAGGAGCCTTGGAGTTTGAGCCATCAAAGTTTCATTGTATTTAAGGGGAATGGGAAAACCTTCAGGGGCAGCAACTCCTGCAAAAGTATTTTTGTCTCCCATGTCAATAGTGGTCAACTCTTAAAGGAAAGAATTTTCTGCTTGGGAGCAAATTCTTTCCTAAAAGAGTAGACCCCTTTTTTCCTTGGGACACGGCTTATAGAAAGACAAACAGGAAGTCAGGAAAGTTGTCTCCCTTTGAAAAATGGTGGAAAAATCTGTCAGGTGTTCCCCATTGCGCTTCAGAAATAGATCAGCTCTAGCTGTGATTTGTTGAGTATTAAATCACAGTTTAGAGGTTAGTTATAAAGTAGATCAAATAATGGGCCCATAGCACATGTGATTTGTCTACATACAAATGACCGAAAAACTGTGATTTATTACTCAACAAATCACAGACTACAGCTGATCTATTTCGATTGTAACACACTGAAAATCGGCAATAATGTTGTGTTTCTCACAAATTCTTACAACCTTTTGCTGTTGTTAGAAGATTTATTACACCTTCTAACGTCAAAGGATCTACGAGTGACATCATAAATTTGCAGCTTTTAAGGATGTCACTCGGCACACTCTTTTGCGCCATGATGTGTTGCATAATAAAACACAGTTCCTTCCCATTGCCTATATAGGCACGCTGTGTTAGAATTGATGTTCTTTCTGTTTTGTAGATGAAGGAAAAACGGGAGAAGAGTCATGAAGAAATGCAGAAAGCTCAGAGCAGAAGACAGCTGGAGGCGGCCAAACAAGCTAACATTGAAAAACTGGTAAGCAGTTTCATTTAGTGCCTTTCTGTGGTCATCCTCCCTTCAAAAAGTGGGTTTGTCAGTTTATGGCAATGGAATGTACACTGAACTTGTTGAGCACCTTTAGCTCACCTGAGCCTGAGACTCAAGTTAGCTATTAGTATGGCAATGCTTTGGGTCCATCGTCAGTCATCATACTTGCCTACAATGTGCCAAAGTATGAGCAGAATCAGTTTGGGTTTAATGAAATTATGGCTGCTGAAATAAGGGTACCCCCTCCAAAGGATGAGTATTGACTACTGCTGAGCATGCTAAAGGTTAAATAACATTCTTATGCGGAGTTTGATTGTTAAAATTTTCTATGTTCATGCTCTCCTTTCCATTACAGTTGTCTGTTTCTGGAGAAAGGATGTGCACTGTACAAGTTAAGCTTTGTGTAAAAGGCTGCATTAGGGAAAGTGTGGTTGGGTAAATTGACTGGCTCGACATGACCTTAAACCTTCAGCATGGTGAGAGCTAATGATGCAAATTCATAGCTTTAGACAGGCTTGCATAATAAAGATAATTAAGCTATAATTTTCCCTCTTTCTTGTTAGAAACATATGTTGTGGGTACTTGTTAGAATTGCCTTGTTGAGGCAACCACAACATATGTTTTAATGGAGAAATAAGAAAAATTATCCCCAAAATATTCCCCATACTCCTTGTTGAGGCAATTCTAACTATTACCCACAATGTATGTTTTTGTTATGCCTGCTATTAGCCCGAGGCTATATAGGCGTCCCATTTTCTGTCTATCCATCCATCCGTTCGTCTGTTTGTTAATCTGTCAATATCTGCGACAACCCAAGCTTTCACCCAAATGGTCAAGTTCGTTTTTCAAGAGCTATAAGAGCTTCATTATTGATACATGATACAGACTTGCATATGGGGATGGCAACCATAATGCAAGCATCCATATTTGACCTTGACTAATTTTTCATGGTTCGCTGACTTGCTAAACTATTGCATCAAACCTAGTGTTCACCCTACTATTCAAGTTAATTTTTCAAGACTGCCCCCCCTCATTGGGGCTTGAAGAAATAGATGGGCTGCATGATCCTTCCATGGTGAGCTGAAACTGACCACACATGAGTACTGGTAAACCGCTTAGAGGATCTAAGCTTGCCCAGGCAAAGCAGTGTGAGTCAGACCATCCATGCTTGTAAACCCTATTGGTTTCATTGGGTGACAGAGCTTGAGATGTCATTTCATCTCAATGTTGGGTAAAAGTCCCACAAAATTGGAAGCAATGTCTCCAAAATGACCTATACAGTGTTGATGGGGATGTTAAACCACAAATCAAACAAACAAAACCATACTATTTAAGTTCAAGAACTATAAGAGCTTCATTAATGCTCTTTGGTACAAGTTTACATCTTGTGATGGCAATTATAATGCAGTTGTTCATATTTGACATTGACTTTGTTACCCTAGTGTTCACCCTGATGTTCAAGTCCATTTCTCAAGAGCTATAAGAACTTCGTTAATGATACTTGGTACAAGCATCCATGTTTGACCTTGACCTAAATTTCATGGCTCTGTGACTTTGAGCCACCACAGGCACTTCATTGCCTTCCACTGAATTCTTGTTATGGATAAATAAGAAAAAATACTCTACAATTTTCTGCTTTACGCCTTCTTATATGGAGCTATGAAATTATTTTTGCAGCTTGAAGAACTGCAAGACAAGGAGAGCCAACTTCAGACCCTATCTGAGGAGAAAGATGTCAATCTTAAACAGCAGGTCGCACAACAGCATAGAATTATGAAAGATATTGAAACAACAAAGAAAAAACTGGCACATGAAAGATCACTGAAACTGGATGCTTTCCAGAGGGTGGATGATCTGCAAGCTTTGGTGAGTATTATTACCATAATGCACCCCTGTGGCGTAGTGCATTCTTTCATTTCTCCAAAGAAGCCCCCGTGGTGTAGTGGATAAGCTACGCGCCTCACAAACCAGGGGCTGTGGGTTTGATCCCGGGCTTCTCCAGACTTTCAGATGAGTCTTTAAAACCGAGGTCCCGTCTCAGTACGACCTTAGCTGTTGGTGGGATGTAAAATTCAAACACACTCACTCATTTCTCCAAAATGGCTACCTTTCTGATGAAAAGTTATGATATTTTTCTTATTATACACAGAACATAGGTTGTTGGTGCTCGTTAGAACTGCCACATCGAGACGGTTCTAACGAGTACCCACAACCTATGTCTTGGAGCTCGTTAGAACCGCCTCATTTAGGCAATTCTAACAAGTACCCACAAACTATGTCTTGGAGCAGAAATAAGCAAAATAATGTATACCCCTGTAAACATCACGTTAACAAGTCCGTGAAATGAATACTGCTCTAAACCCCACTTTACATAAAGGAAACTTTGGTTTACAGGGGTATACTTTATTTTTCTTGTTTCTGTTCAAAGACATTCACCTTATTTGCATTATCTGCTGGTTCCTAGTCTGAAGGTTATCAGAGTTGGAAAAATCAGGTAACCAGTTTTTCCAATATTGACAAGGTGCAAGCTGGGAGCCAGCAAATAATGCAAATATGGTGAATAGGTTGTGGGTACTCATTAGAACTGCCTCAATGGAATGGTTCTAACAAGCACAGCAACCTATGTTTGGAGTATAAATAGGGAAAATTTCAAAAAGTTTCGTCGAAAAAAATAACCATTTTTGAGATTTGAAAAATGCACTATGTCTCACGGATGTGTTATCGCAATGACCCCAGTTTCTCTATATAAATGGGGTTTAGATGGGTGTTCATATCTCGGACTTGTTATCATGATGATATCCCTTGTCCGGCTAAACCAGGATGTGCTCCAAGATAAGCTCTACCTTTGCAAACAGTGAAGAAGCCATCTGAAGAAGCCATCTGATCGGGATCTTCACTGTTTATCATTCAGTTGGGGGAATTATGGGAATAAATTACATCAAATACATATAATTCGACTGGCGTATAGTTAAGAATGGGTGTGGCAAAATTATTTATTCAGCAGGACAAAATTATGAATTTAGTTTCCAGTCAATAACTAAGGTCATATGGAAACAGGACTTTGCTTTAAAGACTCATCTGAAAGTTTGGAGAAGCTCGGAATCGAACCCATGGTCCCTGGTTAATGAGGCAAGAAGCTTAAATCTCAGTGTTGGGTAAAAGTCCCACAAAATTGGAAGCAATGTCTCCAAAATGACCTAAATAGTGTTGACTGGGACGTTAAACCTCAAATTAAACAAAACAAAGTGTCCAGATTCAAACTTGGGAAACTCAAGAGTAAAAGGGTTAATGGACAAGACTAAACTCAGGGGAGGTAAATTCAATTTGTTCAGAAATATTTTTGTTCCTTTTTCAGTATAGATGTACGCATAAAAGAAGAAAACAGGTTGATCTGCACCTCTGTTGTTCAAAAATGGCAAAAATAGGTTCATATCATATAACGTCAGGGTTATTTAGGGGATAACATCATATTATGTTAAACTGGCGTGTAAGGTCATATTGCCATCTGTGACAACCAGCCAGAGGCTCATTTCATAAATTCCACTCGTGTAAGATCCTTTATTTATAACATGGCTTAGAACCTCAACATTTTCCTGCTGAACACGATAACCCATACCTATGCAAACAGTGTAGATCCAGAGCAGATGGCTTCTGTCATTCACTTTTTAGCTCACCTCAGCCGAAGGCTCACTAGGTGTGCTTATACGGAAGGCAGGCTCCAGCATCTGTCGTCCGTCGTCCACACTTTTGAACTTGAATATCTCAGTAACTAGCTGGCCAATTTTGAACAAATTTTATGTACAGTATCACTGGATTGGGGGATTGATTGCATTAGGTTTTGGACCGGCTTTGATCCCAACTGTGGTTGCCATGGAAACAAAAATGCTCCTTAGACTTATATTGGGAAAAACGTCTCCAACTTTTCTCAGCCGTTTCGGATCTGATCTTTATCAAACTTGGAGATAATCCTGAGAGGCATACAGTCTTGGTTGAGTTTGAATTTGGGCCTCCCAGGACCAAGGGCTTTGGAGTTACCTGCCCTTGAGCATAGAAATAAGCGATAAAAGGTGTTTCCACTTTTTCTCAGTTGTTTTTGATAGAATCTTTTTGAAACTTTTAGAAAACAAGGACAAACATATTATCTCAGACAAGTTTCAATTTGGCTCGAATCTGACAACAGGTTTTGCATTTACATTCCCTTAAGCGTGAACATTTTTTACCATATGCTTACAATGGAAAAACGAAGTCTCCAACTTTTCTCAGCCATTTGAGATCTGATCTTTATCAAACTTGCAGATAACCAGGAGAGGCATACAGTCTACGTGAAGTTTGAATTTGGGCCTCACAGGACCAACAGCTTTGGAGTTACCTGCCCTTGAGTATAAATATGAGCAGAAAATGGTGTCCAATTTTTTTTCAGCTGTTTTCGATCGGATCGTTTTGAAACTTTTAGTAAACAAAGACAAGCATAATATCTCAGATGAGTTGGAATTTGCCTTGAATTTGACAACCTATGCTATTTCTCAAGTGAGCGATCGTTGTCCGCTAGGCGACTTGTTACAAATGCTAACTTGAATGAACATTTTATGTCACATAATTTGATCGGTTGATAGTCAGAAATGGGTGTGGCAAAATTAATCTGTTCAGCAGGACAAGGGTAAAAAAAAAGTTTTCTATTTTCAGGTATATGACTACGAGTCCTGTGTTAGTAGATCACAGTCTATGATGGCATTTTCAACAGCTACACGTAAGTTGTTTTCAGTACCTTATTAGCTCACTTGGAGCAAAGCTTTAAATTCGCTTATACTGTCACCTTTGTCTGTCATCAGTCCGTCATTTGCATTTCACATTTTTGACATCTCCAGAACCATAAGTAGAAGCCTCCATGGTGTAGTGGTTACGCTACTCGCCTTGTAAACTAGGGTTGCAGGATTGATCCCGGGCTTCTCCAGACTTTCGGATGAGTCTTTAAACCAAGGTCCCGTCTCCGTATGACCTTAGCTGTTCGTGGTACGTAAAACGCAAACACTCACTTACTCGCTCAGAACCATAAGTGGAGGCAGTCTGGAAATTCTTTAAATAATATCTCATCTGGAACCTTATGTTGGATTGAGCTGCAACTTGGTTGGCAATATATTGGGGAGACACGGATATTCAGAATTTCTAAGATGGTGACCAACATGAAATACAGTAATATTCCACTATTAAGACCACCTAAAATCAAGACTAATTCTGCTATAAAAAGCTTATTTAGTTGGTTTCAGTTATTCTTTCTTTGTGTTTTCTGCCTACAGTGTCCTCTGGTCAGTGTGTGAATTCGGGTTTAACGTAGCTTTCAACAATTTTTCAGTCATATCACGACGGACCTCTGGTGAGAGACGACCTTTGGAACTGTTCCAAAGTGGTCTTTAAGACCACTTTTGAACAGTCCCAAAGGTGGTCTTAATATAGGAATTTTAATGTACTTCAGATGACCAGATCACCTCCTTCTGAGCCAAAAGTTTGATTAAAATAAGATTGAGTTGAATCTTGATGGGAGGCATTGGGGAGACATTGAGATTCAGAATCGCTAAAATCATTCCATTCCAATATCAAAGATAAGCAACCATATTGAAATCCGCACCAGCTCATCGGGGCTTGGAGAAATAGATTGGGCTGCATGATGCTTCCACGCAGAGCTGAAACTGACTACACCTGAGTACTGGTAAACTGCTTAGGACTAAGCATGCCCAGGCAAAGTGGTGTGAGTCCGACCGTCCAATGCTTATAAGCTTTTTGGTTTCATTGGGTGGCAGGGCTTGAGATGTCATTTCATCTCAATGTTGGGTAAAAGTCCCACAAAATTGGAAGCAACGTCTCCAAAATGACCTAAATAGTGTTGACGGGGACGTTAAACCTCAATTCAACAAAACCATATTGAAATCTCAAAAACCAAAAGTTGGATTGAACTGAAAGTTGATGGGAGGCATGGGGTCAACATCGAAATCCAGAATTGGTAAAATCATTCCGTTCTGATATCCAGCATTCCTCTTGTGACATTTCGCAAACCAAATTGTGAACTGAGCTTAAACTTGATGGAAGGCATTGATGATACATGGAAAATCAATATGACTAAAATCATTCTATTCAAATTATCAAGATGGACACTATGGTTGGCATTTTGAAAATCTTCAAGCCAGATCTGCCCCTGGAGCCTAAGTGTTTCTTCCTTTCTACTGATACTGCATCGGTCACATTTGACCATTACCGCAGGTGTACATTTAATACATACACTCCAGGTTTTGCAGGATAAAAGCCTACACAGTAATCATGTAATTACGGTAGGGTTCTTTAATCTGCACAGGGGATGTTCTACCTGCACAGGGGGCCTCCAGTTAACGTCCCGATCCGACGGACGGTGAACTTTATGACATTCATTCCTGCAAATGATGCCAATGGAGTGTGTTCAGACACCGAAATTTTATCGCCGCTGCCGGGGATCGAACCCGGGACCTCTAGCATCAGAGGCAAGTGCACTAACCACTGAGCTATCATGCTCCACTGAAATAAGTCAGATTAAGCCAAAACTTCTTGAGAGCAACATGCAGATTCTGAATTGCTAAAGTGGTGGCATTCTAATATCAAAGATGTCTGCCATGGTGGCCACAACTTTATCTCCACATGAATCCTAAGTTGGGTAGAGTTGTTCAGAAACCTAGTCAGAGGCAAAAAGGCAACATGCAGATTGACAATTGCTAAAGGCAATCTGATCTTACAGCCAAGATGGCCACTATGGCACCGTGTATCATATTTTTATCATGCAGCCTTATCCAGGTGGGCAATTTCTGACCCACTTGGGCCTACAGTTTTACTAAGATCACCCCACACAATTTCATACAGCTTGTTAAATTCTCGTAGCTTTCTTACCAAGACAGGACATAGTTGAAATATTTTGTCCACTAGTTTTTGTATTAATGCCCCCGCCTATTCGAAGAATAGCGGAAGGGCATTAAGTTTTACCCCTGTCCGTCCGTTCATCCGTCCCGACATCGTGTCCGGGCCATAACTCCTAAACCGTATGGAATATATTCATGAAACTTCACAGGTCCATTCATCACACTAAGACGATGTGTCATGAACAAGGAAGACAACTCTTGCATTTATTGTTTTTGAATTATCTGCCCTTGACTTAGTACCATATAGTAAACCGTGTCCGTGACATAACTCCTAAACCGTACGGAATATATTCATGAAACTTCACAGGTGCATTCATCACACTGAGACGATGTGTCATGAACAAGGAAGACAACTCTTGCATTTTTGGTTTTTAAATTATCTGCCCTTGGCTTAGTACAGTATAGTAAACCATGTCCGGGCCATAACTCCTAAACCGTATGGAATATATTCATGAAACTTGACAGGTGCATTCATCACACTGAGACGATGTGTCATGAACAAAGAAGACAACTCTTGAGTTTTTGGTTTTTGAATTATCTGCCCTTGACTTAGTACCATATAGTAAACCGTGTCCGGGCCATAACTCCCAAACCATATGGAATATAATCATGAAACTTCACAGGTGCATCCATCATACTTGGACGATGTGTCATGAACAAGGAAGACAACTCCTGCTTGTTTAGTTTTTCAATTATCAGCCCTTGACTTACATCCATATATTGGCAAATGGTATGGCATGTCTGGGCCATAACTCCTACACGTATGGAATATATTCATGAAACTTCACAGGTGCATTCATCACACTTAGACGATGTGTCATGAACAAGGAAGACAACTCTTGCATTTTTGGTTTTTGAATTATCTGCCCTTGACTTAGTACCATATATATTAAACCGTGTCCGGGCTATAACTCCTAAACCGTACGAAATATATTCATGAAAGTTCACAGGTGCATTCATCACACTGAGACAATGTGTCATGAACAAGGAAGACAACTCTTGCATTTTTGGTTTTTGAATTATCTGCCCTTGACTTAGTACCATATTATAAACCGTGTCCGGCCATAACTCCTCAACCGTATGGAATATAATCATGAAACTTCACAGGTGCATCCATCATACTTGGACGATGTGTCATGAACAAGGAAGACAACTCCTGCTTGTTTAGTTTTTCAATTATCTGCCCTTGACTTGCATCCATATATAGTCAAATGGTATGTCATGTCCGGGGCCATAACTCCTAAACCGTATGGAATATATTCATGAAACTTCACAGGTCCATTCATCACACTTAGACTATGTGTCATGAATAAGGAAGACAACTCTTGCATTTTTGGTTTTTGAATTATCTCCCATTGACTTAGTACCTTATAGTAAACCGTGTCCGGGCCATAACTCCTAAACCGTATGGAATATATTCATGAAACTTCACAGGTGCATTCATCACACTGAGACGATGTGTCATGAACAAGGAAGACAACTCTTGCAGTTTTGGTTTTTGGATTCTCTGCCCTTGATGCATATATTTTGTGATTGATTTGAAGTACATTTGTAATATTTTTTATGAATGGCATTTGGCGGGGGCATCCGTGTCCTATGGACACTTTTTCTAGTTCTCAATAATTTTATTGCTATTTTGGACTTTGTAAAATTATTCAACAAGTTTGTCTGCTGCCAAGAATACACATCAAAGAATACTGTATTCATCATGTCATAAGACCTCCATGCGCTAAAATGGTGCCTTCGTTTTTCTTGAACTAGTATTTTTCAGATGAAAAATTTTTGACATTTTGCTTATGTATAGTCCAAATATAGTTTAAGGGTACTCATTAGAAGGCCCTCAATGAGGTTCAACAGAACATATGCATGCCATAATGATTCTAAGTATTGGGACAGGTAGACCTTAGAAAACAGTTCAGATCCAGATCAGACTGAAGGAGCAGTCGGATCAGGATCTACACTGTTGGCATTCCGTTTGTATCTTGTGTAACATTTGTTAAAATTTTAGGATAATTACAGCAGATCCTCAAGGTGTCTAGATTTTTAGGAGTTTTACAGTAATTGGCATAGAAAGCATTCAGTTGTACTTGACCATGCGCTACTAAATGGAACTTCCTAGGGGTTGGTTTTATGATTGAATAGAGGATGTGTGTTCAAGTAGTATTGAATTTTTCGCTCACCTGTCACGTAGTGACAAAGTGAGCTTTTGTGATCACTTTTCGTCCATCGTCCGTCGTCAGTGCGTGCGTGTGTGCGTGCGTAAACTTTTTCTTCAAATGACATCTCCTCCTAAACCACTGATCGGATTTTGACCAAACTTCACAGCAATGATCCTTAGGTGGTCCCCATTCAAAATTGTTCAAATGGTTCTGGTCCATTGCACATCTGGGTCACAGGAGCTAAAAATAGATTTTTTAAACGAAAACTTTAAAAATCTTCTTCTCTGAAACTGCAAGGCCCAGGTCTTTGATATTTGGTATGAAGCTTCATCTAGTGAACCTCTACCAAGATTGTTCAAATTATAGCCCTGGGGGCCAAAATGCCCCCGCCCCGGGGGCCTTTGGTTTTACATAGGCTTATATAGGGAAAATCATTAAAAAATCTTCTTTGAAACCACAAGGCCCAGGTCTTTAATATTTGGTGTGAAGCTTGACCTGGTGGACCTCTACTAAGATTGTTCAAATTATAGCCTTGGGGCCAAAAATGCTCCCACCCCAGAAGGCCTTTGGTTTTACATAGGCTTATACAGGGAAAATCTTTAAAAATCTTCTTCTCTGAAACCCCAAGGCCCAGATCTTTGATATTTGATGTGAAGCTTCATCTAGTGGACCTTTACCAAGATTGTTCAAATTATAGCCCTGGGGGCCAAAATGCCCCCGCCCCGGGGGCCTATGGTTTTACATAGGCTTATATAGGGAAAATCATTAAAAAATCTTCTTCTCTGAAACCGCAAGGCCCAGATCTTTGATATTTGGTGTGAAGCTTCATCTAGTGGACCTCTACCAAGATTGTTCAAATTATAGCCCTGGGGGGCAAAATGCCCTCGCCCCGGGGGCCTATTGGTTTTACATAGGCTTATATAGGGAAAATCATTAAAAAATCTTCTTCTCTGAAACCGCAAGGCCCAGATCTTTGATATTTGATGTGAAGCTTCATCTAGTGGACCTTTACCAAGATTGTTCAAATTATAGCCCTGGGGGCCAAAATGCCCCCGCCCCGGGGGCCTATGGTTTTACATAGGCTTATATAGGGAAAATCATTAAAAAATCTTCTTCTCTGAAACCGCAAGGCCCAGATCTTTGATATTTGGTGTGAAGTTTCATCTAGTGGACCTCTACCAAGATTGTTCAAATTATAGCCCTTGGGGCCAAAAATGCCCCCGCCCCGGGGGCCTTTGTTATTACATAGGCTTATACAGGGAAAATCTTTAAAAATCTTCTTCTCTGAAACCAAAAGGCCCAGATCTTTGATATTTGGTGTGAAGCTTCATCTAGTGGACCTCTACCAAGGTTGTTCAAATTATAGCCCTGGGGGCCAAAATGCCCCCGCCCCGAGGGCCTATGGTTTTACATAGGCTTATATAGGGAAAATCATTAAAAAATCTTCTTCTCTGAAACAACAAGGCCCAGGTCTTAAATATTTGGTGTGAAGCTTCACCTAGTGGACCTAACTAAGACTGTTCAAATTATAGCCTCGATGCCAAAAATGTCCCAGCCCCGGGGGCCTTTGGTTGTTCATAGGCTTATACAGGGAAAATCTTTAAAAATCTTCTTCTCTGAAACCACAAGGCCCAGATCTTTGATATTTGGTGTGAAGCTACATCTAGTGGACCTCTTTCAAGATTGTGCAAATTATAGCCCTGGGGCCGAAAATGGCCCCACCCTTGGACCCTTTGGTTTTTCATGGCCTTATATAGTGAAACTTTTAAAAATCTTCTTCTCTGAAACCAAAAGGCCAAGGAGGTCTTTGATATTTGGTATGAAGCTTCACCTAGTGGACCTCTACCAAGATTGTTCAAATTATAGCCCTGGGGCCAAAAATGCCCCCGCCCAGGGGGCCATTGGTTTTACCTAAGCTTATGTAGGGGAAATCTTTAAAACTTTTCTTCTCTGAAACCGCAAGGCCCAGGTCATTGATATTTGGTGTGAAGCTTAATCTAATGGACCTCTAATAAGATTAATAAAATTATAGCCCTGGGGCCAAAAATGCCCCCACCGCTGGGGCCTTTGGTTTTACATAGGCTTATACATGGAAAATCTTTAAAAATCTTCTTCTCTGAATCCGCAAGGCCCAGATCTTTGGTATTTGGTGTGAAGCTTCATCTAGTGGACCTCTTTCAAGATTGTTCAAATTATAGCCCTGGGGCCAAAAATACCCCCACTCTGGGACCCTTTGGTTTTCATAGGCTTATATAGGGAAAACCTTTAAAAATTTTCTTGTCTGAAACCAGAAGGCCCAGGTCTTTGATATTTGGAATGTAGCTTCATCTAGTGGACCATTACCAAGTTTGTTCAAATTATAGCCCTTGGGCCTAGAATGTACTGGAGACACTAATTCTCAGGTGAGCGATTCAGGGCCCTCTTGGCCCTCTTGTTTAAACAAGCTGAGGAAAAGGCATAAAATGCGAGGCCAAGAAGGCCTCAAAGAGTTTAGAAGCCTCCGTGGTGTAGTGGTTACGCTACTCGGCTTGTAAACCAGGGATCGCAGGGTAGATCCCGGGCTTCTGCAGACTTTTGGATGAGTCTTTAAACCGAGGTCCCGTCTCCATATGACCTTAGCTGTTGGTGGGACATAAAACTCAAGCACTCACTCGCTCCTCAAAGAGTTTAATAAATTTAATAATATATGAGCAAGAATGCAAGATTCTATTTATCAGGTGACATTGAAAATGCATTTTTATCAATTGTTGTTCAAAAATATAGATTTTTGCCATTCGTAAACGAGACGATGTTTAATAGGACATCATACATGTAACGTTATGGGGTGTATCTAAATAATTTGCATATTTAATCCACAAGTGGATTAGCGAATTTAATACATGGCTTTGTTACATTCTCAGACACGAGGTCATATGATAAAATTAAAATTTCTAAATGCAATGTTCTCTTATTACGGCAATACAAGTCAGATCAGGCCCCAAAATTATAAAACTTCTTTCATGCTCAATCAACTGAGCATGAAATGCTCATAATTATTAAATCAGGAAAACAAATCAGACACTTTTCATGCTCAAATCAACGAACAATGTTGTTTGTCCTGCTCATAAATTTTGAAATGCCAACCATTGTTGTCCTGCTCATAAATTTTAAAATGCCAGCAATTGTTGTCCTGCTCATAAATTTTAAAATGCCAACATATTGCTCTGCTCATAAATTTTAAAATGCCAACAATTGTTGTCCTGCTCATAAATTTTAAAATGCCAGCAATTGTGTCCTGCTAATAAATTTTAAAATGCCAGCAATTGTTGTCCTGCTAATGAATTTTAAAATGCCATCATATTCTCCTGCTCATAAATTTTAAAATGCCAACAATGGCATTTTAAAATTTATGAGGACAAATTTCATGCTCAAGTAAGTTGAGCATGAAGAAAGCTTTATAACCTCAGGGCCCTGGTATTAAGAGTTTGTGTTAGTTTTCATTGTTCGAATTTTCAAGTTTTATTGTTTTTGTCTAATGAATCATTAAAATTACATGAAAACACGCCTATACAAAAGCATTGTAAACTTTACTGTCAAAAATATGAAAATTTTAAGTGATATTTTTCTTTATTTCTGCTCAAAATATAGATTGAAGGTACTCGTTAGAATCGAGGCGGTTCTAACAAGTACTCACAATCTTTATTCAGAGCAGAAATAAGAAAAATAAGGTTTACCCCTGGTAACCCCAGTTTTACTATATAAAAGTTGGGTTCAAAGGAGTCAAAATTATATAGGCGTGTTTTCACAATTATTACAACTTTTACAGCAACAACCACTGGTAAAAGATCAAGAGCCCAGTCAGCTGTCAGAAGCCTGCCACCCAGTAGGGGCACTCCATCGTCCGGGCTATTCCCACCAGCCATAATATGGCCCAATAATCGCACCCTCACCCCAGACATGGGAGGACTGAATAATGAACCAGCAAAGAAAATGTTAAGGCCTAAAACAGTAAGTAACTTTATTTTATATTCTAACACAGCACGCCTATATAGGCAATAGAAAAGAAATAGAGAACAACAGGTTTGTGTCTTTTGATATCAAGTTTATCAGGCAAGGCTTTGAGAACGCATGTAGAATCTGGAGGCTTGCCGAGCGATTCTACATGCATTCTCGAAGCCGAGCCTGATAAACTTGATATCAAATGACATGACTCTGGTATTCTGTTTATCAGTTTATCCCCTTGTACACTCTTTAAGTGTGCAATTTATGATCCTAACTGTGACCAACATCTCAGCGTGCAATAAACGGTCCATATATTTAGTATCATCTTATGGTAATTTTTCCAGTCATAATAGCATTTTTTTTCCATTTTTTTCCAGCAATCTGATTCATCCATAAAAGTGCAATGCCACGTTGAACTTATAAAGCTCCCTTGTCCTGAGATAGCATGTCTTTATCAGATCAAGGTTTTACAATGCAATTATTATGGGTAACTGATAAATGTGATTTATTCTGCAAAAAAAAACACTTAGAAGAAGAGTGTGACCAAAAAAGCTGCCGTTTCATGATGTCCCGTGAAGATTCTTAAACATTACATAGTGTAACATTATTTTCTCCCATCAAAATTTTTACAAAAGGATTTAAATGCCTGTGAAACAGTCAGTAATAGCCAAAGGTTGAGAAAAATTTTGTCAGTTATCAATCACGAAAACACGCCTAAACAAATACATTGTAACCTTTATCACCGAAAAAAGGAAAATTTTAAGATGAAAATTGTGATATTTTTCTTATGTCTGCTCAAAATATAGTTTGTGGGTACTCGTTAGAACCGCCTCTTTGAAGCGGTTCTAACGAGTACCCACAATCTATATTTCAGAGCAGAAATTCGGAAAATGAGGTTTACCCCTGCAAACCCAGTTTTACAATATAAAAGTGGGGTTCAAGGGGGTCAAAATGATATGGGCATGTTTGAGTGATGAGTGTGTTAGAATCAAAATAGATCTAAGTTTGTGAATTGTTGAGTATTCTAACACTGGTCGTCTATATAGCCAATGGTTAAATCCGTTGATACATTGAGTGACAAATCACTAGGAGAAAAAGCGTAATGCGAAGAGCCGCCATTTTATGCTTTTTGCGATGTCATCAATCGTTTCCTTGATGTAAGATATAGTAACGTCTTTATCATGCATAAAGTACGTTAATAAAACAGGAAACTGCATGTGTTACAGTCAAACATGTTGGCAGGATTTCTTCAAATGATGGCGGAATGTTGAGAGAATATGTGATGTCATTCTTATTTATGTTGTAGGTTATCATTAGAACCGCCTCATTGAGGTGGATCTAACAAGTACCAACAACCTATGTCTTTGAACAGAAATAACAAAAACAGTGTATACCCCTGTAAACCCCAATTTTCTCTGTATGGAGTGGGGTTTAGAGGGGTGATCATTTTATCATATGACGTCGCGTCTGAGAGTGTAATAACGTCATGTAATAAATTTGATGATCCACTAGTGGATTAAATATGCAAATTAGTTAGATACACCCCATTACGTTACATGTACGACATCCTTAACGAAGTTGCATTTACTAATTGCGGAATAGTGACATTTTTATTCAACATTCGTGATTAAAACATGTTTAAAATGTCATATGATAAATAGAATCTTGCATTCCTGCTCATGTATTATTGAATTTATTAAACTCGTTGAGGAAAAGGGATAAAATGCTTGTCAAAGCCTCGCATTTTATCCCTTTTCCTCAACTTGTTTAATAAATTCAATAATACATGAACACTCATGTAAGATCCTCTATTTACGAAATTGCTAACATGATGTATTCACCATATTTGCATTATTTGCTGGCTCCCAGCTTGCACATTGTCAATATTGGAAAAACAGGTAACCAGTCCCCCTGCCTTAAAAGGTCAGGGGGGTCTGGTTACCTGTTTTTCCAACACTGATAAACTTCAGACTTGGAACCAGCAGATAATGCAAATAAGGTGAATAGTCATTCGACTTTATTTTCTAGGTTGGTGGGAGACTGAGGAGTAGAATTGCTGAACAGTTGTTAAATGAACTAGAGGCTGACCATCATCAAACAATTGTACAATTGGAGGAGTTACAGATTGAGGGTGGAAAACCAAATACCATGTACTGATTATTTAAGAAGAATGTTTATAACTTAGAGATGAAAATTAGTTCAAAATATCCCAATTTGTTGATCCTTATAAAGTAGGAACAAAGTTGGTCCCTAGAGTAAATGCAACTTGAGGTGAAAACATTGCTCTCTGTTGTGAACACATTTTGATGATTATGATCTGGAACAACTTTCTCCCTTATGTGAACACAATGGATCAACTTGTTCCCTAGTGTAAACAAAAAATGATCCGGATCAGGAGTGTTCCTCAACTTGGTCCCTCATGCAAACATAATTTGATTTGGATCAACTTGGTCCCTAGTGTGAACATAATTTGATCTGGATCAACTTAGTCCCTAGTGTGAACATGATTTGATCTGGATCAACTTGGTCCCTAGTGTGAACATGATTTGATCTGGATCAACTTGGTCCCTAGTGTGAACATGATTTGATCTGGATCAACTTGGCCCCTAGTGTGAACAAATGATTTGATCTGGATCAACTTAGTCCCTAGTGTGAACATGAGTTGATCTGTGATTTTATGGAACTCAATCATGTTGTCTGCCGTTATGGTAAATGTTCCTAAAATGAAAACAAGATATAAGGTCACAAGTTTCATGGTATGAAGACACTCAGATTTAAAAAAAATAAATAAGTTGTCTTTCATGTTGTTTGTCAGCATAAAAGTTCACCATTTTGCCAAATGGTAGTTGAAAGCAGGATTATGTTCGGGCAGTTTTAGAGATTGGTGCCATGTTTGGCCATTTCTTTCCTTGCTTTAATTTCTCCGTGGATATGGAGATGATTTAGATTCAGAAGGTGTTCTACCCATAGACCCAGCTCTGGATCCAACCTTGCAGTCCAAAGTGCCTTAATATATAATCATGATACAAAGCTTGATTCCATGAAAAGTTCCAGTTTTTGAGAAACTATAATTTTCTGCATTCACCATTAAAGGTGAAACATGAAACTAACCCTTCGTGTCATATTTGTTATTTTCTTTATGGGAAATAGATACACTTTCAGGGGAGGCAACTCCTGCAAAAGTATTTTTGTCTCCCATGTCAATAGGGGTCGACTATTAAAGGAAAGAATTTGCTCCTGAGGAGCAAATTCTTTCCTTTTGTAGTTGGACAGGGCATATAGAACAGCAAACATGAAGTCACGAAAGTTGTCTCCCATTGAAAAATGGTGGAAAAATCTTCCAGGTATTCCCATTCCCCTTAAATGTCTTCAAGATAAGGTAAGAGCAAAAATGTTTCTAAACCTATGCAGAAACTGTTTGAATTGATTTCTTTATGAAGCATTCCAAATACAGTATTTAGCGTATATGTGATACATGTATTATGTAGCTATCAATATTGTATGACCATTACGATAACACACCTGTGTGACATAGTGATATCTTTCGTATCTCCAAAATGGTTATTTTTTGTGTAATCACGAAAACATACCTATATAATTTTGACCCCCTTGGACCCAACATTTATATAGTAAAACTGGGGTTTACAGGGGTAAACCTTATTTTTCTTATTTCTGCTCTAAAATATAGATTGTGGGTACTCGTTAGAACCGCCTCGTTGAGGCAGTTAGGCAACTTTGCATCTGTAATCTTGAAAGGGCTGTAAAGCCAAATTAAAAAAAAAATAAATAAAAAAATGCATTTGATGACATCCTATGGCAATGATCTGCCCCGGCCCATCAGGGCTTAGAGAAATAGATTGGGCTGCACAATGCTTCCACACACAGCTGATACCGACCGCTCATGAGTACTGGTAATCTGCTTAGGCATCTATGCCTGCCCAGGAAAATTGCTGCGAGTCAGCCCGTCAATGCTTATAAACCCTATGGGTTTCATTGGGCAGCAGGGATTGAGATGACATTTCATCTCAATGTCGGGTAAAAGTCCCACAAAATTGGAAGCAACATCTCCAAAATGACCTAAATAGTGTTGACGGGGATGTTTAACCTAAAATCAAACAAACAAACCTATGGCAATCACGTCATAGAAAACATATACTAACATACAATGTCTTACATATTCTGATAAATGCAAATCTTTTATCTAAAACAACTGGTAATGACACAAATATTAAGGATAATTGCATGTGGGAGAAACCCCTAGAGGGGTACCTTCGCAAACAGTGCAGGTCCAGATCAGATGACGCAAAATGTTCAAACGGAATGGCAAACAGTGCAGACCCTGATCAGACTGCTCCTTCAGGATCTGGGTCTGCACTGTTTGCTCAGGAGTATTTGTCCCAATACTTAGGATCATTATGGTAGCTTATTTGCGACATTAAATGATCTAAGTTTTAACATCATGAACTAAAACCCATGTCACACCAGGGCCGCATTTCACGGCATCCAAGAAATGCAGAACGCCAAGGTGCACGCAGTACGATCGCAAACATCGCCGTAGCACTGCAGTGGCATCGCTAGTAGGCTCATTGGGATCGCATAGAATGCCAAGTGATGGCGTTCATTTTGAGCATGCTCAAAACAAATGCCATCTCTTGGCGTTCTGATTAGAGCGCAGTGAGGTCCCGTAAGGACATGCTCCTGCTTGCGCTGATGGCGGTGGACTTGCTTCTGACGGCACACGAGTACTGGTAAACCGCTTAGGGGATCTAAGCTTGCCTAGGCAAAGGGGCGCGAGTCGGACCATCAATGCTTATTAACCCTATTGGTTTCATTAGAGGACAGGGATTGAGATGTCATTTCATCTCAATGTCGGGTAAAATTCCCACAAAATTGGAAGCAGTGTCTCTAAAATGACCTGTACTGTGTTGATCGGGATGTTAAACCTCAAATCAAACAAAACTGTTTGATGAAGATGTTTGTTTACACTTTGCTTTATAGTGCAAACGAACGTCTTCAACATGCCGTTAGCGCAGTGTGAGCCCTGTAAAATGGCAGTGCACGCATTGTGAGTGCGGTAAAAGCGCAGTGCACGCAGTGTTAGTGCCTGTAAGCACAGTAGATGCACCATGAGAGCGCATACAATCGCCATCAAGAACGCCGCAGGATCGCGATAGATTGACATGTAAGCTCCGTAACAACGTCTTGGTCGCTGTAAGGACGCCATGACAGGTCCATGTTCACGAAAAATTTCCCAGATTTCTTGCGATCTCCCGGCGTTCTGGAAAATTAAACAACTTTGTTCCATCGCAGTGGAAACGAGGCATAGTGTGACAGGGGCTTAACGTCATGGTTAGTATTGAATAACTGGCCCTGGAGTAACAGAAGAAAAAAGCATTAAGCATCATGTGATAAGTCCATCAATATTCAGTCCATTAAATGTATTTTAGCCAGGCAGTGAGAGAATATGTTAAGGTCCTCCAACCTATGGGGGTGAGATTGGCCTTGATAGTCAAACTTCATTGGCTCCAACACCATTTTGGACCATTAAACATTAAAATTTGTTTCAGACAGGTTTAGTTTGATAAACTTGGCGATAGCTATAGCACCAGGCCAGGGGCATAATAGGGTATATCTTTTTGATCTTTTTTAAGGGGAATGGGAACACCTGGCAGATTTTCCTGTCATTTTTCAAAGGGAAACCACTTTTGGGACTTCCTGTATGCTTTTCTGTAAGCTCTGTCCCACTAAAAAATGGGTCTACTCTTAAAGGAAAGAATTTGCTCCTCTTTAAAAGTTGAACGCTGTTGACATAGGAGACAAAATAAATTTAGCAGGAGTTGCCTGTCCTGAAGGTGTTCCCATTCCCCTTAAAATACAGGTTTATATATTGTAATGTGTATGCATTAGAATCGCCTCTATCAGATGAATCTAATGAATACACAGCACATATATTTCAAGATAAAATAAGAAAAAATGTAACAAATTATCCCCAAAAATAATAATATTTGCAGTTATGGGAATTTTTTCCCACAGAATATGGAAGTGTGAAACAGTCATGGTAAACAAGTAATCAGTGTTCGAGTCATTGAATTTTCACTGTACAAGTCATTGCTGTGATAATGACATCAGCATACCGTCCATACAATCTATCACTAAAACCCGCCAATATAATTCTGACCCCCTTGAACACCATTTATATGCAGTAAAACTGGGGTTTACTGGGGTAAACCTTATTTTTCTTATTTCTGCTCTAAAATATGGATTGTGGGTTCTTGTTAGAACCGCCTCAATGAGGCGGTTCTAACGTATACCCACAATCTATATTTTGAGCAAAAATAAGAAAACAAAAATTCATCTGAAAATTGTTTTCTCGGCGGTAAAATTTACAATGTATTTGAATAGATGTGTTTTCGTAATGATTAGACGGAACTTCTTGCAGACAGTAAAAGCTCGAATGACTGATCAGATCCTTTGCTGCCAGCCCATTGACCTTATTTGCATTATTTGCTGGTTCCTAGTCTGAGGATTATCAGTGTTGGGAAAACAGGTAACCAGACCCCACCTCACCTTTCAAGGTCAGGGGGGTCTGGTTACCTGTTTTTCCAATATTGACAATGTGCAAGCTGGGAGCCAGCAAATAATGCAAATATGGTGAATTAATACAGCACATTCTCTCAAGATGTCGCTCATAACAAAAGTATTTAAATTCTGTGATATTTTCAAACTGAGAAAAGCATTGAGCATTATGTGATAATGATATCAGCATACCGTCCATACAATATATTTATTTTTTGTTCATCTATTATTTTTGTATTTAATTATGCAAGTACTGAGGCAGTTCTAACATATACCCACAATCTATATTTTGAGCAAAAATAAAAAAAAAAAAAAAATTTTTTATCTGAAAATTGTTTTCTCGGCGGTAAAATTTACAATGTATTTGAAAAGACGTGTTTTCATAGTGATTTGACGGAACTTCTTGCAGACAGTAAAAGCTCCAATGACTGATCAGATCCTTTGCTGCGAGCCCAATAAATACAGCACATTCTCTCAAGATGTCACTCATAAAATGTATTAAAATTCTGTGATATTTCAAACTGAGAAAAGCATTGAAGAAAAAGCATTGAGCATTATGTGATAATGAAATCAGCATACCGTCCATACAATCTATTTATTTTTTGTTCATCAATTATTTTTGTATTTAATTATGCAAGAGCTGGAAATAATTCTGCAAACTTATAAAATTGTAGAATTCAGATCATGGAGCATTATATTTAATTATTGAACATATTTTCATTTTGTATGATTCCATTTGTATACCGTCCATCAATTTTTTTTTTGTTTATATGTTATTTCTGTATATGTCCGTGCCGAATATTTTCATACTTGATAGCATCACGAAAACACACCTATATAATTTTGACCCCCTTGAACCCCACTTTTATATAGTAAAACTGGGGCCGGGGGTATACCTTATTTTTCTTATTTCTACTCTAAAATATAGATTGTGGGTACTTGTTAGAACCGCCTCAATGAGGCGGTTCTAACGAGTGCCCAAAATCTATATTTTGAGCAGAAATAAGAAAAACATCAAAATGTTTCATCATAAAATTTTCATTTTTTCGGCGATAAAGGTCACAATGTATTTGTATAGGTGTGTTTGCGTAATGTTAATAAATTGATAGGCATTCAGCATTTTGTGATGCATATAATTCCATTTGGATACCGTCCATAGATGTATTTCTTTATACTTTACAACCCCTTTACAACACTATTGTTGTGGTATGAAACAGATACACCTCATTACAACACTGTTCATTATAACACAGTTTTGGATATAACACGGTTTCAAGATTGGTCCCAAAAATATATAGATACTGTAAAAAATGACCATTTTTATGCCCCCGGAAGGGCATATAGCATTGCTCCTGTCCCTCCGTCCTTTTGTTCGTTCATTCGTCCGTCCAAAACTTAAACGCAGTCAATAACTTTCTTATTTTTGGATGGATTTTGAAATTACTTTGTAGCCATCATAAGATGATGTGTCACGTGCAAAACCCAGGTCCATACCTCCAAGGTCAAGGTCATACTTAGAGGTCAAATGTCAAAAAAAGGGTCAGAAACTTTAACACAGACAATAACTTTCTTATTTCTTGTTGGATTTTGAAATTAATTGGCAGAATGTTGGCCATCATGAGAAAATCTGCCTCACACAAAACTAAGGTCCTTACCCCCCAAGGTCAAGGTCATACTTAGAGGTCAAATGTGAAAAAAAAAGGTTCCAAAACTTAAACACTGTCAATATCTTTCTATGGATTAATAGGAACATAGACATATTTTCAGGCGGGGGCATCCATGTCCTATGGACGCATTTCCAGCTGTATTTAATCTAATCATTTTGTTTGGATATAACATGGTTGTTTAACTAACACGGTTTCTGCTTTGAACCCCATTAATAATGCTATAAAGAGGTTGTGTTGTACTGTCTCAGTTATGGTTAACAACTGTTGTATGCCAACAAAAATATATAGATTATGTAAATTGATTTTGTTTGTTATATGGTAAAATTTCTATATGAAGACTACCTTTGGGACTATTCAAGACCACTTTTGAAGAGTGCCAAAGGTGGTCTCCCACTAGAGCACACTGGATGTAGAAAACACGAAGAAATTGTACTTGAAACCTTCTAAATATGCTTTTAAAAGCATAATTTGATTTTGGGTATATTTTGGATCCATCTTTAAGCAGTGTTTATATGAGCCCCGCCAAGCGAATTTGTGTCTTCGAGCATTCCGTCATGACAAATTTTAACTGCGCATGCCCAGCCATTCAGAGGGGCCAGGGATATGGCTTTCTGTCTGAAGGTTCCCCTTGATATACTGCTTGTATGAGCGAGCAGCGAAGGTTCTGGCGAGACTGCGCATCCCGGATGCGCAGGCTCGCCTGAACCTTCGCTGCTCGCATAGGCGATAAGTACCAAAATCGCTTGACGGGGCCCATATCAAAAATCATATTCATTATGATAACATTCAATGTGACAAAGAGCATTTTTGCACATCCCCAAAATGGCTACTTTTCTGATGAAAATGCGTGATATTTTTCTTAATTATACTGAAAACATAGGTTTTGGGTGCTCGTTAGAACCGCCTCACCGAGGCGGTTCTAAGGAGTACCCACAACCTATGTCTTAGAGCAGAAATAAGAAAACTAATGTTTACCCCCATAAAACCCAGTTTTCTCTTTATAAATTGGGGTTTAGTGGGGTCTTTACTTCACAGACTTGTTCATGTGATGATAATGAATAGTATTATATAGGGTTTTATTGGTAGTCTGGCAGGTGTTGTATTATTTTTGTATATATGTCAGCTTAACTCGTATCCTGCTAAATAAATCAATTAAGCCACTCCCATTTCTGACTATCAAGTAATGTTTTTGTTCATTTCAAAAAATGCATGACAGTGAAGATCCTGATCAGAGGGATCTAGCCTGTTAGCAGTGGTAGGGGTTGTCATGTTCAATGGGATACGGATAAAGACCTTTTTGACTGAAATGATGTATATTAATCTCCTTTATACTGTAGAGCTTACAAGTGACATAACCAGCAAGATCTGTACAACCATTTAAGACTAAAATCGGTCTTCGGATCCCCACAGCCTGATCAGAGTCATTGCTTATTCACATGAACCTTTTGTACTCTGTGAAATGAACACTGACTGTCTATGGAGAAAACAGGGGTGTACAGAGATAGATATTATTTTTATTGCACATCTGTGCAGGCTGATCTGAGTCTTCCCTGTTGCACATGCAGCCCATAATTTTTGATGCATCACTATGTCATGTATCAAGAAAAGATTAACTTTGGAGCAAAGTTTATTTAAGATTTTATATGCATTATATGATTATGTACATTCCAGATTATTCTGTTCTTTTTTATGTCGAGTAGATTTCAGGTCAGCTATTTCTTCAAAGCGAGCAAGGTGTTAGCTGTGGTAGTGTTTAAACTTTTATCGTTGAAAATGGCACAAACACTATTACGCTATTAGTTTTGCTAGAAAATGTGAGTAGCTTTAACAGTGCAAATCAACTCACATTTTTTCAGCAAACATACCTATCAAGTTAACAAGTCTGAAATGCGTACCTCTGTAAACCCCATATTATATAAAGAAAGGTGGGGTTTCATTATTTTCCTTATTGTTGCTCAAAACATACACTGGACACTTGTCAGAACTGCCTCATTACATTGGGGTGGTTCTAATGAGCATCCAGAATCTGGTTCTAATGAGCATCCACAATCTATGTAAATTGAAGCAGAAATTGAAAAAGACAAATAAAAAAAAAATATCACAATTTTCCACAAGAAAAAATGACTTTTTTTTACAACTTTCGAAAAAAAGCACTACACCTCATGGACGTGTTATCCTGTTGAGTATTAGATATTCTAATTGCTAGATCATTTCTAATCTTGATCACTAATAAGTTTGTTCATTATGATTCCACACCCATGCTACAAAGTGCATTTTTCACATCTGCGAAATAGCTATTTTTATGTCCCCGGTAGTGAAGCGGGGACATATTGTTTTTGCCCTGTCTGTTTGTTTGTTTGTTGGTTTGTACGTGGACAACTTTAACGTTGGTCATAACTTTTGAACCGTTTGAGATAGAGCATTCATATTTGGCCTGAAGGTTCCTTGTGATAAGAGCTTCACAATCATGCAAAGAAATTTGACCTGTGACCTTGACCTTTGACCTACTTAAAAGAAAAAAATAACATTGGTCATAACTTTTGAACTACTTGAGATACAGCCTTCATATTTGGCATGTATGTTCCTTGTGACAAAAGCTTTACATTCATACAACAAAATTTTGACCTTGACCTACTTAGAATAAAAAAAAAAACATTGGTCATAACTTTTGAACTACTTGAGATACAACCTTCATATTTAGCATGTATGTCCCTTGTCATAACTTTTGAACGGTTTAACATAGAGCCTTCATATTTTGCGACCTTGACCTTGACCTTTGACCTACTTAGAATAAAAAAAATAACATTGGTCATAACTTTTGAGATACAGCCTTCATATTTGACATGTATGTTCCTTGTGACAAAAGCTTTACATTCATGCAAAAAAAATTTGACCTTGACCTTTGACCTACTTAGAATAAAAAATAAGATTTTGGTCATAACTTTTGAACAGTTTAACATAGAGCCTTCATATTTTGCATGTAGGTTCCTTGTACATTCACACTAAAAATTTTGACCTGTGACCTTGACCTTTGACCTACATAAAAGAAAAAGTTAACATCGGCCATAACTTTTGAACCGTTTGAGATACAGCCTTCATATTTAGCATGTAGGTTCCTTGTGAAAAGAGCTTTACATTCATGCAAAAAATTTTGACCTGTGACCTTGACTTTTGACCTACTAAAAAAATAAACATTTTGGTCATAACTTTCGAACCGTTTGGGATAGAGCCTTATTATTTGGCATGCAGGTTCATTGTTATAAGAGCTTTACATTCATGCAAAATGTTTGGACCATGTCCTTGACCTTTGACCTACTTAAAAGAAAAAATAAAATTTTTCATAACTTTTGAACTGTTTTAGAGCCTTTATATTTGGCATGTAGGTTCCTTGTGACAAGAGCATTACATTCATGCATTTTTTTTTTACCTGTGACCCTGACCTACTTTAAATAAAAAATATTATTGTTCATAACTTTTGAACCGTTTAAGATAGAGCTTTCATATTTGGCATGTAAGTTCCTTGTGTGAAGGGCTTCCTACAAAAACAAAAAAACTTGACATGTGACCTTGACCTTGAACTGTGAGCAACTTTGAATAAAACATGGCCATGCCAGGGGACATGTTTGTGTTTCACAAACACATCTTGTTCTGATGAAAATTCTTGATATTTTTCATATTTATACTGCAAATATAGATTGTGGCGCTCGTTAGAATCGCCTAACGAGTACCCACAACCTATGTCTTGGAGCAGAAATAAGAAAAATAATGTATACCCCCATAAACCCCAGTTTTCTCTACATGATGTGGGGTTTAAGGGGTGTTCAATTCACGGATTTGTTATACATGATGCTTTGAACAACTGGGAAGAGAATTTTGTTTGAATGATTATAGTTTTTGTCTAAAAACTTAATTTTATTTCTAGTAATAAATGGAATTGTTACATTTTTGTTTGCTTGTCTATTATCAAATAACCCCACAGGCACATGACGTAATTGTGACATCAGTGATCATATCAACCTCTATTCAACGTCCCGACGTTCATGCAACTTCAAATCTACCTTGATTTGACATTGCCCAAGCGACATGTGCCTGCTGAGAATTTTCTGTTGTTATGCAGTGAAACTCCGCTATTAAGACTTAGGTCTAATTTTCCTTTTAAAGCTTATTTAGTGGGTTTCAGTTATTCTTTCTTTGTGTTTTGTGCATACAGTGTCCTCTGGTCAGAGATCCCCTTTGGGACTGTTCAAAAGTGGTCTTGAAGACCACTTTTGAACAGTCCCAAAGGTGGTCTTTATATAGGAATTTTACTGTCTAATAAAATTGCTGGTGTCTTCTAACAATTTTCCCACACAAAAAGTCAGGACTCGAGGAATATTAATGCTGATATCACTTGACATTACAATAACACTCCCTGGTGCTAAAATAGCTTTATATGCCCCCGCCATTGGAAGAATGGTGGAAGGGCGTATAGGTTGTCTCAGTCTGTCCGTTCGTCCATTCGTGTGTGTGTCCAAAACTTAAACGCAGTCAATGACTTTCTTATTTCTGGACTTTGAAATTATTTTACAGAAATGTTAACCATCATGAGACGATGTGTCGATCGCAACACCCAGGTCCATACCTTCGAGGTCAAGGTCGTACTTAGAAGTCAAAGGCAAAAAAAGGGGCCAAAACATAAATGCAGTTAATAACTTTCTTATTCTAAATGGATTTTTAAATTACTTGGCAGAAATGTTCACCATAATGAGACGATGTGTCACACGCAAAACCTAGATCCTTACCTCCAAGGTCAAGGTCGTACTTAAGAGGTCAAAGGTAAAAAAAAGATCCGAAACTTAAGGCAGGTGGGCACTGCCACATGACAGCTTTGTATTTCAACTTTATATCATTTTAATCTTCCATATTAAAGTCTTCCAAACGAACCTAAATGAGCAACCATGTGGACTCAGTATCCATAATTTTGGGCCTTTTATGAAGTAGAGGGGGTGGAGTCTTGGTTGGAATCACTAAATGCGTCTTATCGTATGGATCAAGAATATGTATGGTTCAGCGGTGGGGATCTGTATGGTTCCTGAGATGTAAGGCCTTTTAAACAGTGGAGGAGTTGGGACATGGCCCAGGTGGATCCAAGGAAAGCCCAAGATTGTTGTCATTGCATGTGTTTTATCATAAGGACCTAGAATATACATGGTTTAAGGGTCGGGATCTGAACGGTTTCTGAGATATGAGGCCCTTTTATGAAGATGAGGGGAGAGGTATGGCCCCAGCAGAACCCCCCACCCCCGGTTTCTGCGATATGAGCCCCTTTATGAAGATGAGGGGAGAGGCATGGCCCCTGTGGAACCCCTCACACCCCCAAGTTGGTGTGACTGAATGAGTCTAATAATAAGGAACAAGAAATATAATTCTGGAATATTTTCAGACTTTACGCCATCATTCTCCCCCTTCTGCTGATTCATGGAGGGCAGTTGTCAGTTACTGGCAAAAGTATGTGTACTTATTACTGGTTAACCACTAAGGTCTACGCCTGCCCAGGAATAGTGCGGTTAGGTTAACTGAACTCAACTGACATTATCCTAATTGGTTGAAAGGCCCCAAATCTGCCTAGCACCATCACATTCCTCCCAAAGCTTGTATAGTACAGTTCATAAACCTCCAGCCTGTCATCCCAAAACATTTATTTTCAACACTTTAAACATACATAGACGTATGAAGAAATATCATTGTCCTATAGAAAGTACTAGAGACAGTGACACTCAGGTGAGCGAAATAGGGCCCTCTGGGCCCTCTTGTTTTCCTTTTTATATACATTCCCGTTGTTTTGTCCAGTTTAGGTAAAGTCATGAAAGACTGAACATACTGCAGCTGTTGACTGATTTTCTTCATGGCTCTGACAAGATCTGCTGTTTTTCCTTGTTTCAGCTTGGTGCTCATTGCGACCATTTCATATGCCATGTCTGGCCTGGCCAGATGAGTTGTCCTTTTAGTTTTCAATAGAGTTTGTTCAGCCTCATTTAGCAGTTCAGTTTTCTCTGAAACTCACCCAGGATTCACTTTGTATCTGACAAAGTTATTTATTTTGACCGACTTTGGCTGAGTGGTATCTTTGTTTCTGTCTCTTGTTTCAAAATTAGAAAGAGAAACGACCAGGAACTGATACAATCAGAACCCAGATTCTTCCCACAATATCACTAGGGAAAGAAGTTGAAACATGGAATGACGGCAGTCAACAAAACGGACAACAGGTGAACCGAGTCAGCAGCTCTCCACTTCTTCTGGAATTTCAGTTTGTCTGATAAAGTTGTCTCTGCTCTCCCTGTCATATTTCTTTCATCATTCTTACGATGTTTATCAAAACGGTCTCTGTCAAGTTTCTCCTCTGTAGTTTTGTCATGTATTTTAGTCAGTCGAAAATTCCCCCATCTCTTACAAATACTACTTTTCCACCTTGAAAAAGAACATGGGCAGGCCCCAGCCATCTGTATTTCCTTTCCTGCTTGTAAAAAGTTTGTTCTGCAGCTCTCAGTTTGGTGTGCAATCATTAGACTCGGTTTCTACATATATGCCCTTCCCTGGTGTGCAATCATTGGACTCGGTTTGTACATATGCCCTTCGCACCTCATGCAGAGCTTTTAAATGATTTTTAATCACTTGACTGCTGGTTGTACCTAGCTCAAGCGCTGGTAGCTTGTCTGTCATGATGCCCGGTAAATTTGGATTGTGTTCAAAGACCAGCTGATGGCCACTGAAACCGTTCCACATTTGTAACGTGTTCAATATCAATATGTTCGTCAAACAGCAGCGTACCACAGTCAGTGTTTTGATTTTCTCCCTCAAGTATTAACAACATTGTACGTATCAGTCACTGCATGAGCACGCTCACATAGTCCATTTTGGAATGGGCTTTCGGCTGCTGTAGTGATCTAGCACACAATAAGAATATACACCACTACTCGCATTTTATCTGAGCATATCAGTCATTATTGATTCCATGGCCAAAACGACAGCGACCCATCGTTGAATCACAGTTTATTCTTTCTTCGAATGAAGCATAGATAGTTTACCTGAACCACATTTCCAATATATAGAATCCACCATCTCTTCCACTATTTCAAGTCCATGGTTATTTTTTTCATTCAACCGACTTACCTAGATGCCTCAGGCAAGTCAACGTCTGGACGTGAGGTCGTTTTCATGTACATTTGACACAAAAATATAGAAACAGATGTCCAGGAAAAGCCACAATCAAAGATTTCAGCCTACCAATGGCACCAAAAGGAAGAGTAACCAACGAGGAAAACAAAACAAAACAAAAAAACTTGCCACAAACAGCACAGCAACAAACCCCTGTTCTTCACAAGAGGCGACCAAGGTACAACAGGGAAAATTAAATAAATTATGAGCCAGCGTATGACAAAACCTACAATAAGACATGTGTGTCCAGCGAAGATTCGGATCAGCCTGCGCATCCATATAGTCTGACCAGAGACTTCTCTCGCTGCTTGAAGGAGCAATGGGCCCTTAGTTATCCTTAGAGCGCACAGTGAAGACTATGATAAGACTGCGCGGATGCGCAGGCTGATCTGAGTCTTCGCTGAGCGGACATGCCTTATTGTAGGTTTTGTCGTGCGCTGGCTCTAATAACAACACACAACCATAAGCACAAACAACGTGAAGAGCCCCGTCGGAAAATTCGATAAAGCTACGCTTAAAATAAACACTAGAACTATCGCTCCATGACGGCATTTCTTACCTCAAGTACAATTCCAGTGACCTGTATCTTCCAGAAGAGATTTCAGATTTTTCAATGGTGGGTGGGCAAAAATTTGCAGCTTGAGCAGTGTTTCATATCTGCCATGACTCCCCATTTCTCCAAAATTCACTAAAATATCTCTTCTCTTCTATTTTTCTGTTCTGTGAGTCGGAATACAATAATGACCTCATAGGGTCAGTCTGATTACCCCAGGTCACCGCATGACATATCAGGATACCCCTTGATACCGTAGGATACTAATGTATAATATTTATACATTTATTATTATTATTATTTAACAAGCTGTAGCGATGAAAATCATCGTAATCAATGACGAGTATAGTGATTAGGTAAAGTAGATGGGTGTAGGGTTTTCCCACGCCACTGTCGCCATTGCCGTTATCTGGCCTCACTTGTACTCGAGTTGAAGGGTCGTAAAATATTATCATCACCGCCATCCCCAAGACCCTACATACAAAGCCACTGTGTAATACATAAAATTTTGTTTCACATGATGCAGATACATTGTAGATGGCACCCGTGAAACAATCTTCCAGATATATTTGTCTATATCTGTGTGGTACACGCTGTCCGTCACACTTAAGCTTAATGCGTGGGTGGTTGCGTCTTGAGAAGAGTGAAACAATAAAAGGAAAGCTAGGCGAGAAAACAAAAACCAATACTTTAGAGGAAAGCAAGATTGACCAGGGCATTTCAGTTCTTTAGTCCCTGCTTAACCTAGCTTCCAGTGGGGGGTACCAGGCCACCCGAGGTCCCCGTCAGCATGACAGTGGGAAATCACTAGAAATTACTTGCAATGTCTGGCAATAGAAAGTGTTCCAAAGTCGTACTGTCTTTGGAAAAAAAAAATACAGTTCAGATAGGAGTCGTTGGATCCCGGGATCTCTGTTGTGAGTGTGTCGCGTTCTTTCTTTGTAAAGGTTGGTGTTAGTTTATATTAAGTTATTTTAGTTTAATTGTGATGAAAGCTTCAAGCTTATTTGAATCGTTCTCGAACACTCATTCCGGATGTTATCACACGCGCGCGAGAGAGGCAGTGACTTATACACCACTGCTACCCATTTACACCTGGGTGGAGTAGGGCAGTGGCATTGCGTGTCTTCCCCAAAGGATACACCTCGCCTCCGGTGGCTGGATTCGAACCAACAACCGCTCGATCATAAATCGAACGCGCTAACCACTGAGCCATCTAGGCTGGGGGCATGTCTGATAATCCATTGATGAAATTGAACTATATCTAGGGAGCTTTCCACTAAATATTTTCCATAGGCGACAATAGTAACCTTTTACCTGCTCCCACAAAAACTACACATACAAAAGTTTTCAAACCTTACTTGTTGGTAGATCCATCCTAGACCAACAAGTTAATGAGAAAAAAATCCACTTGTTGAACTGCTCCTTTTCAAGCTACAGTCAAGCATGTTTGTTTACTTACTAGAACGGAGTAAATACAAACCAACGTTTTTAAAGGAGGGGTGACCATATAAAAAACAGCAAAATTTTCTTTGAGCTTGCAGATATATTTATAAAACATGTGTCATTTTAGTCCCTTTTACCTATCATTTTCTCACATTGAAATAAAACATGGGATATATATCCAATGGAAGCAAGTCTAGTATTTAGAACGCAACTAAAAGCTCGGTCCCAAAGTAATAAAACCCGGCACCCCCCAGTATTTAGTGCAATGCTACCTATATATCAGCTGGCTCTTTGTACGCCTGGCCTCCAAGGGTTCCCATTCAAGGTGTTCTAACATGGAGGTGACGCTGTTCTGGATTAAGAGATCCTTTTGTGACGTACCTCGCAAGCCGTGCGCTGGACAATCTGTAGTCGGTAAATCCTCGGTCTATTATTATTATTATGACAAAATCGGCTGGATAAACAAACATGTTTCAATCAGTTGTGTAACGGCACGATTTTGACATCGAGAAGACAGATTAATCTAATTATTTATCTCCTGAATTTCGTTTGATCCTGTTAATAATCACCGGCTGTCAACTGAGCTGAAAATGTTTTCATAAACAAATACCACCTTGTACAATCATATACATTTATTATCAATCAACTAAGCTGCTAAATAAATTAATAAATAAAGCACCTCAATAGAGATACATTTAGACAAAAACAGACACGACAAATCAAGTGACAACTGACTTTAGTGCAATCTATCGCTCATTAGGCTGGGTACAACATAAGATTGGATACAACAAAAATGTTATAAAACAGACTGCATGCATGGTTAACCCAATCACGGTTGGCAACTTTGCTTCCCTCTTTGATTGCACACCGGTGGGTCGGGCCTAAGATTATACGACGGTTCCAGCGTAAAAACATAAATGGAATTTTATTTTAGTATTCTTTATGTTGGATGGCGCCTGATGCTCCGTCTTTGGCCGAGCCCCTCGGAGTCTAACTGTTGGTTTTCTTTTGCTCCAGCAATTCTGTTGTTGTATGCTGTCGAGTCCTCAACCTTGTTTCATCTCTGTAGTTTTTAGCTCACCAGAGCCGAAGGCTCCGGGGGAGCTTATAGGATAGGCAGTTGTCCGGCGTCGTCGTCGTCTGACGTCAACACTTTCAAACATCTTCTTCTCTGAGGCAACTGGACCGATTCAGCCCAAATTTTATCTGTAGCATCCTTGGGTTGGGGGATTGAAAGTTTGTGTTTTTCATGAAATTCGGCTCATTAGTTTGGTTGCTATGGCAACTTAGAGTTTCCATAGACTTATAATGGAGAAAATTGAAAAATGGCATTTACTGCCAAGCCACTGCAGATATTTTGACAAAACTTTCATAGATATATTCCTTAGGCAATCTACTATCTGCCATATGATTTTAGGCCTACTGCTCATTTGTATTGGTTGCCATGGAAACCAAAATGAAAAAATAGAAAAAAAAAATACTTAAAAAAATCATCTCCTCAGAAACCATATGCTCTATGAGGCTGAAAGTTTATGGAAATATTCACCATATTTGCCTTTACAGGTTTTGTGTTTTTTATGAAATTCGGCTCTTTAGTTTGGTTACTATGGCAACTTAGATTTTCCATAGACTTATAATGGGGAAAATTGAAAAATGGCATTAACTACAATGCCTTTGCAGATATTTTGACAAAACTTTCATAGAAATGTTCCTTTAGTAAACTTCTCTCAGCCATATGCTTTTATGTCAACCTGGGGGTCCAGTAGGTTGTGCCGGGGCCATGCCCCGCCCCCAGTACTTCATAAAATGACTTATATCTCAGAAACCTTACAGATCCCCACCCCTAAACCATATATATTCTTGTTCCTATTGATAAGACGCATTCAGTGACACCAACCATGAGGTCCTCCGGGATATGCCGAGGCCATGCCCCACCCCCTCCACTTCATAAAAGGCCCAATATCTCGGAAACCATTCAGATCCCCACCCCTGAACCCTATATACTCTTGTTCCTTATGATAAGACGCATTCAGTGAAATCAAACTGGGGGTCCCCCGGGATGCGCCGGGGCCATGTCCCGCCCCTCCATTTCATAAAAGGCCCAATATCTCGGAAACCTTACAGATCCCCACCCCTAAACCATATATATTCTTGCTCCTTATGATAAGACGCATTCATTGACCCCACATTGGGGGTCTTCCGGGGTGCGCCGGAGCCATGCCCCACCCCTTCACTTCACAAAAGGCCATATATCTCAGAAACTGTTCAGATCCCCACCCCTAAACCATATATGGCCTTGTTCATTATGATGAGACACATTCAGTGACACCAACCTGGGGGTCCCCAGGGATGTGCTGTGGCCATGCCCACCCCCTCCATTTCATAATATCACAATATCTCGGAAACCTTACAGATCCCCACCCCTAAACCATATATATTCTTGTACCTTATGATAAGACACTTTCATTGACACCAACCTGGGGGTCTCCCTGGGCCTTGCCCCACCCCTGCACTTCACAAAAGGCCTTATATCTCAGAAACTGTTCAGAGCCCCACCCCTAAACCATATATATTCACCTTCCTTATGATAAGGCACATTCATTGACACCAGCTTGTGAGTCCCCGGGGCATGCCAGGGCCTTGCTCCACCGCTTGACTTCATTAAAAGCCACATATCTCAGAAATAGTTCAGATCCCCACCCCTAAACCATATACACGCGTATATTCTTGTTCCTTATGATAAGACTCATTCAGTCACACCAACTTGGGGGTCTCTTTGTGCTGAGGCAATGTGCCCCGCCCTTCCACTTCATAAAAGGCCATATATTTTAGAAACCATTCAAATCCCCACCCCATATTCATATATGTTCTTGTTCCTTATTATTAGCACACCTACTGTAGGGGTGTCCGCAGGGGCCAGTCCTCTCCTTTCCACTTCACGAAAGGATATCTTGGAAACCGTTCAGATTCCCACCCCTAAACCATATATATACTTGGTCCTTATGATGAGACACATTTAGGGACAACAATCTTGGGCTTTCCTGGGAACGACAGGGCATGCTCCAACCCCTCCACTTATATCTCCAGCCATACAGATCCCCACTGCTAAACTATATATATTCTTGTTCTTTGTGATAAGACACATTTAGTGATACCAACCAGGGCTCCATTGGGTCCATGCCCCACCCCCTCTACTTCATAAAAGGCCTAATGTTTCATATACTGAGTCCACATTGATGCTCATTTGGATATGGGGGTTCATTTGGCAGATTAAAATGATATCATGTTAAAATACATGGCTGCAATTTGGCAGTGCCCACCTGAGCTCTGGTGAGCATAGTGGCCCATGGGCCTCTTGTTTTATTTATATGTTCTCGGAGATGTTACACTGAAGAGTTAGGAAGCCTTCATGCGGACTAAACAAAATAAGTGTATACCGCGACAGAGGTAAGGGCGAGGATTATGGCCATGTTAAATCGATTAAGCCCCCCAGTGGAATTCTTTCCACTGAACGTTCCAAGGCGGTTCTTCTGTGGCGGTTTAGTTATGGTGTTGTTTGTTACTTACTGTGTGTATCTTTTTATTTTGGATGGCCATTTGGCCATTTTGTGGGAAAGTAACTGTCCTTATGGCCTTCCTTTGTTTAGATTTCCATTACGATCTGGTCGCTTCATGTTTGTGTTTCTTTCCCTTTTGGTGTCTTTGATGGGTGGAGTAAGTTAATTGTATCGATTCCTGATCTTTGTTTTACTTCTACTTTGAATACCTCTTACACTTAAGATAACCTTGGCACCCATAACTTCGGAAAATGCATTTGGCTTGGGGACCGCATTCACTCAAGGTGACATGTCAGGAACTAAATACACATAACACAATAAATAAGGTATAAAGATATTCATGACCGAAATTACGATAAAAAAAAAACAACAAAAAAACATTCAAGTAAACAATTACAAACTCATTCAATCAAGCACACACATACAGACATCTTAGAATGTTCTGCGGTATACTGTGTTATCCCGACGCTGTCCTCATGTGGTCAGGTTCGGAGCAATAAAAATCATTGCAGCATCACTTTCGAAATTCATGTTTACTTCTGCTGCGTTTTCACGGCGCTCCTTGACAACAGCAGGGGAATGTCAGTTTCTACTGCTTCAATTCTGATGCTGACCTCTTTCCCCGCTATTACTGCTAGAATGTGGTACTCCTTTAGAGTATCAGACGGTATCCACCTTTGTTATGTTCTCTGGCCAAAAGTTCGATTGCAATTCCTTTTGACGTCCTCGTTCACTGAATTGAGATAATACTCCTGGCAATTTTCTCCAAATACAGTACTGCTACATACGCTGTCTAACACAGCACAACTCCGCGCATCAATGTGTAGTTTTTCTCCTTAATTATAGCCTGTGAAAGACGTACCTGATGCTCTATCTCTGGTTGGGCCCATCTAACTGTTGGTTTTCGTTTGCGCCAGCATTTCAGTTGTCTATTGTTGTAGAGACCTTGCCGTTGTTTCATCTCTGTGGTTGTTTGTTTTTTGTGTTCTTGGAGATGTTGCATTGATGAGTTAGGAAAACATATGTAGAAGTGAAGGCAATGATCAGGAATCGATACAATTAACCCACAACTCCCAGGGAAAGACACATAAACATGAAATAACAAGACCCAAAGGGAAACATCAATAACGGAAAGCCAAAAGGGCAGTTGCTTTACCTGGCTATCTAAAACCAAAACTATTAGCAATAAACACACTGAAAGACAAAATATAACAAAATGAACCTGAATAAACCGCGACAGAAGAACCGCATTGGAACGGTCAGTGAAAAGAATTGCACATACTGCCCCTTACTTCCGTCGCAGTTTACACAAATACAGCACCAAACAACTGAAATATAAACAAACAGACGGGCTCAAGCAAAGTGGTGCGAGTTGGAACGCCCCTGCATATAAACCCTATTGGTTTGTTTAGGCGATAGTGCATGAGATGTCATATTATCTCGATATCAGGTAAAAATCCAGCAAAATTGGAAGCAGTACACGGCTGCAAAACGACCTAAATACGAGGGTAGGCTGAAAAGTTTTGAGCCTTACCAAGAAGCAGGCATCGAACAGCCATGAAATTTTGTATTCATTAAATCCAAACCTTTGTTACTTGAATTGACTCAAATGAGTTCAAGTTTACCTGTAACAACGTAGAAATTCTAGACTTTGAAAATTGATACTAGCACGTTTTTGAGAAAATGGACAAAATCTGGCATCGTGGTGTCATCAAGTACCTCCATAAAATGGGGTTAGCTCCTAAGGGCATCCATGCCGATATGGTTGCTACATTAGGGGATGATGCTCCTTCGTATGCAACCGTGAAAAGGTGGGCAGCAAATTTTAAGATGGGCAAGGACAGCCCTGAAGATGATGACCGGTGTGGACGACCCACAACGGCAACAACTGAGGAAACCATCAGCCAAGTGCATAGGGCCATGATGGATGACAGCTAACACTGTTGGAATCTCCCGTGAACGAGTATAGAACATTCTACACAGTAAATTAGGAATGTCGAAGGTTTCCGCCAGATGGGTGCCACGGCTTTTGACGCCTGGCCAAAAGTTGACCAGACTGAACCTGTCACAAGCCAACTTGGCTATTTTTGAAGCAGACCAAGATGGTTTTCTTGACCGTTTTGTCACTCAGGATGAGTGTTGGGTTCATCACTTTGAGCCAGAGACCAAAATACAATCCATGCAATGGAAGCACCCTGGCTCACCCCCTCGAAAGAAGGCAAAGGTCGTCTCCTCTGCAGGGAAGGTGATGGCATCCGTGTTCTGGGATGTCAAGGGTATAATAATCATAAATTATCTTCAAAAGGGCAGAACGATTAATTGGGAGTATTATGCAGATCTGCTAAAACAATTGCGAAAAGCAATTAAGGCTAAACGACCCGGAAAATTGGCAAAACGGGTCTTGTTCCATCAGGACAATGCTGCGCCTGGTCATAAATTGGTTGTCGCAATGGCTGCTGTGCATGACTGTGGCTTCACACTTGTCGATCACCCTCCGTATTCACCTGATCTAGCTCCATCAGATTATTTCCTGTTTCCAAACATGAAAAAGCACTTGGCCGGGCAGCATTATCGGTCAGACGAGGAGGTGATAGCTGCTGTGGAGGAGTTTTTCAGGGACCAAGATGAGACCTTCTATACCACTGGGATCCAAGGACTCCATCATCGCTGGAGGAAGTGTGTGGACAGGAAGACTATGTTGAAAAATAAGGCACTTTCAGCACGTGCAAAACATTGGATCTTGGTCAGACCCAGAACTTTTCAGCCTACCCTCGTAGTGTTGACGGTAAAGTAAAACCAGAAATACTTGTTTACTATTGCGGTGTATTATTTGCGTCAATTAAGGCGTAACTATACCAAATTTAGTGACACAGAGGCCTTTCTGATATTTAATCTCCATCAGTGTGTCTCAACCCCAATGTTCTGAAACCGAAACGGATGATGGACAAGACCCGGCAAACACAGCACATCCCCCTCCGAGCACAAACCGACCGAGGTAGCTCATGAGACAGGTCAACTGGAGAAATCAGGCAAGAGGCGCCTACCCTAGAACTTATAGGCGTCCCCCACCGAGCCAACATCAGCAAGCATGGCCCACACTCTGGATGTGACGGAAGGATAAACCTTTTATATAGAACATATTCATTCAAACAAAGTGCTAAAACGTAATATATCAAGAGTTCCGTGACAATCTCTGTCTCCATCACATTATGAACGTTGAAAAACAGGAATTTTATTATCCCCGCGCTTTTCATACCCCTGTCCGTCCGTCCTATCGCTTAGCACTGCATGAACATATTCAGAGTTTTTATGTGACTCCCGGACAGTGTGTGGGGCCCAAAATTCATTTTGTACAAACATAGTCATGTTGATATCAATTGGAAGGTAATAAAAAGTAGAATACAGTGGTTTGAAACTTTAGCCCCAGTGCATGTCTTGGGGGCACCGGAAGTCAAAAAGTAGAATTCGGGGTCCTTCTTTCAATTTTCACACAACATCTAGGCTTTTTGAGCAGGAAGGTGAATTTGGTGTGATTTTCGTTTTTCGGTTTTCGATATTCATTTTCAGGTGAAGTTGGTTTGATTTTCGTTTTTCGTTTTTCGATATTCATTTTCAGGTGAAGTTGGTTTGATTTTCGTTTTTCATTTTTCGATATTCATTTTCAGGTGAAGTTAGTTTGATTTTCGTTTTTCGTTTTTCGATATTCATTTGCAGGGGAATTTGTTTTGATTTTCGTTTTTCGTTTTTCGATATTCGAATTGAGGCCGAATATCGTATTTTGACATTCAAAGTCCTAGTTTGACATTCGATTTGGCGAAGAAAATCGTATTTTGACATTCAAAATCCTATTTTGACATTCGATTTGGCAAAGAAAATCGTATTTTGACATTCAAAATCCTAGTTTGACATTCGATTTGGCGCTGAATATCGTATTTTGACATTCAAAATCCTAGTTTGACATTCGATTTGGCGAAGAAAATCGTATTTTGACATTCAAAATCCTAGTTTGACATTCGATTTGGCGAAGAAAATCGTATTTTGACATTCAAAATCCTAGTTTGACATTCGATTTGGCGCTGAATATCGTATTTTGACATTCAAAATCCTAGTTTGACATTCGATTTGGCGAAGAAAATCGTATTTTGACATTCAAAATCCTAGTTTGACATTCGATTTGGCGAAGAAAATCGTATTTTGACATTCAAAATCCTAGTTTGACATTCGATTTGGCGAAGAAAATCGTAGTTTGACATTCAAAATCCTAGTTTGACATTCGATTTGGCGAAGAAAATCGTAGTTTGACATTCAAAATCCTAGTTTGACATTCGATTTGGCGAAGAAAATCGTAGTTTGACATTCAAAATCCTAGTTTGACATTCGATTTGGCGCTGAATATCGTATTTTGACATTCAAAATCCTAGTTTGACATTCGATTTGGCGAAGAAAATCGTATTTTGACATTCAAAATCCTAGTTTGACATTCGATTTGGCGAAGAAAATCGTATTTTGACATTCAAAATCCTAGTTTGACATTCGATTTGGCGAAGAAAATCTTAGTTTGACATTCAAAATCCTAGTTTGGAATTCGATTTGGCGAAGAAAATCGTAGTTTGACATTCAAAATCCTAGTTTGACATTCGATTTGGCGAAGAAAATCGTAGTTTGACATTCAAAATCCTAGTTTGACATTCGATTTGGCGAAGAAAATCGTAGTTTGACATTCAAAATCCTAGTTTGACATTCGATTTGGCGAAGAAAATCGTAGTTTGACATTCAAAATCCTAGTTTGACATTCGATTTGGCGAAGAAAATCGTAGTTTGACATTCAAAATCCTAGTTTGACATTCGATTTGGCGCTGAATATCGTATTTTGACATTCAAAATCCTAGTTTGACATTCGATTTGGCGAAGAAAATCGTAGTTTGACATTCAAAATCCTAGTTTGACATTCGATTTGGCGAAGAAAATCGTATTTTGACATTCAAAATCCTAGTTTGACATTCGATTTGGCGAAGAAAATCGTAGTTTGACATTCAAAATCCTAGTTTGACATTCGATTTGGCGAAGAAAATCGTAGTTTGACATTCAAAATCCTAGTTTGACATTCGATTTGGCGAAGAAAATCGTAGTTTGACATTCAAAATCCTAGTTTGACATTCGATTTTGCGAAGAAAATCGTAGTTTGACATTCAAAATCCTAGTTTGACATTCGATTTTGTGAAGAAAATCGTAGTTTGACATTCAAAATCCTAGTTTGACATTCGAGTTGGCGAAGAAAATCGTAGTTTGACATTCAAAATCCTAGTTTGACATTCGATTTGGCGAAGAAAATCGTAGTTTGACATTCAAAATCCTAGTTTGACATTCGATTTGGCGAAGAAAATCGTAGTTTGACATTCAAAATCCTAGTTTGACATTCGATTTGGCGCTGAATATCGTATTTTGACATTCAAAGTCCTAGTTTGACATTCGATTTGTCGAAGAAAATCGTATTTTGACATTCAAAATCCTAGTTTGACATTCGATTTGGCGAAGAAAATCGTAGTTTGACATTCAAAATCCTAGTTTTACATTCGATTTGGCGAAGAAAATCGTAGTTTGACATTCAAAATCCTAGTTTTACATTCGATTTGGCGAAGAAAATCGTAGTTTGACATTCAAAATCCTAGTTTGACATTCGATTTGGCGAAGAAAATCGTAGTTTGACATTCAAAATCCTAGTTTGACATTCGATTTGGCGAAGAAAATCGTAGTTTGACATTCAAAATCCTAGTTTGACATTTGATTTGGCGAAGAAAATCGTAGTTTGACATTCAAAATCCTAGTTTGACATTCGATTTGGCGAAGAAAATCGTAGTTTGACATTCAAAATCCTAGTTTGACATTCGATTTGGCGAAGAAAATCGTAGTTTGACATTCAAAATCCTAGTTTGACATTCGATTTGGCGAAGAAAATCGTAGTTTGACATTCAAAATCCTAGTTTGACATTCGATTTGGCGAAGAAAATCGTAGTTTGACATTCAAAATCCTAGTTTGACATTCGATTTGGCGAAGAAAATCGTAGTTTGACATTCAAAATCCTAGTTTGACATTCGATTTGGCGAAGAAAATCGTAGTTTGACATTCAAAATCCTAGTTTGACATTCGATTTGGCGAAGAAAATCGTAGTTTGACATTCAAAATGCTAGTTTGACATTCGATTTGGCGAAGAAAATCGTAGTTTGACATTCAAAATCCTAGTTTGACATTCGATTTGGCGAAGAAAATCGTAGTTTGACATTCAAAATCCTAGTTTGACATTCGATTTGGCGCTGAATATCGTATTTTGACATTCAAAATCCTAGTTTGACATTCGATTTGGCGAAGAAAATCGTATTTTGACATTCAAAATCCTAGTTTGACATTCGATTTGGCGAAGAAAATCGTATTTTGACATTCAAAATCCTAGTTTGACATTCGATTTGGCGAAGAAAATCGTAGTTTGACATTCAAAATCCTAGTTTGACATTCGATTTGGCGAAGAAAATCGTAGTTTGACATTCAAAATCCTAGTTTGACATTCGATTTGGCGAAGAAAATCGTAGTTTGACATTCAAAATCCTAGTTTGACATTCGATTTGGCGCTGAATATCGTATTTTGACATTCAAAATCCTAGTTTGACATTCGATTTGGCGAAGAAAATCGTATTTTGACATTCAAAATCCTAGTTTGACATTCGATTTGGCGAAGAAAATCTTAGTTTGACATTCAAAATCCTAGTTTGGAATTCGATTTGGCGAAGAAAATCGTAGTTTGACATTCAAAATCCTAGTTTGACATTCGATTTGGCGAAGAAAATCGTAGTTTGACATTCAAAATCCTAGTTTGACATTCGATTTGGCGAAGAAAATCGTAGTTTGACATTCAAAATCCTAGTTTGACATTCGATTTGGCGAAGAAAATCGTAGTTTGACATTCAAAATCCTAGTTTGACATTCGATTTGGCGAAGAAAATCGTAGTTTGACATTCAAAATCCTAGTTTGACATTCGATTTGGCGCTGAATATCGTATTTTGACATTCAAAATCCTAGTTTGACATTCGATTTGGCGAAGAAAATCGTAGTTTGACATTCAAAATCCTAGTTTGACATTCGATTTGGCGAAGAAAATCGTATTTTGACATTCAAAATCCTAGTTTGACATTCGATTTGGCGAAGAAAATCGTAGTTTGACATTCAAAATCCTAGTTTGACATTCGATTTGGCGAAGAAAATCGTAGTTTGACATTCAAAATCCTAGTTTGACATTCGATTTGGCGAAGAAAATCGTAGTTTGACATTCAAAATCCTAGTTTGACATTCGATTTGGTGAAGAAAATCGTAGTTTGACATTCAAAATCCTAGTTTGACATTCGAGTTGGCGAAGAAAATCGTAGTTTGACATTCAAAATCCTAGTTTGACATTCGATTTGGCGAAGAAAATCGTAGTTTGACATTCAAAATCCTAGTTTGACATTCGATTTGGCGAAGAAAATCGTAGTTTGACATTCAAAATCCTAGTTTGACATTCGATTTGGCGAAGAAAATCGTAGTTTGACATTCAAAATCCTAGTTTGACATTCGATTTGGCGAAGAAAATCGTAGTTTGACATTCAAAATCCTAGTTTGACATTCGATTTGGCGAAGAAAATCGTAGTTTGACATTCAAAATGCTAGTTTGACATTCGATTTGGCGAAGAAAATCGTAGTTTGACATTCAAAATCCTAGTTTGACATTCGATTTGGCGAAGAAAATCGTAGTTTGACATTCAAAATCCTAGTTTGACATTCGATTTGGCGCTGAATATCGTATTTTGACATTCAAAATCCTAGTTTGACATTCGATTTGGCGAAGAAAATCGTATTTTGACATTCAAAATCCTAGTTTGACATTCGATTTGGCGAAGAAAATCGTATTTTGACATTCAAAATCCTAGTTTGACATTCGATTTGGCGAAGAAAATCGTAGTTTGACATTCAAAATCCTAGTTTGACATTCGATTTGGCGAAGAAAATCGTAGTTTGACATTCAAAATCCTAGTTTGACATTCGATTTGGCGAAGAAAATCGTAGTTTGACATTCAAAATCCTAGTTTGACATTCGATTTGGCGCTGAATATCGTATTTTGACATTCAAAATCCTAGTTTGACATTCGATTTGGCGAAGAAAATCGTATTTTGACATTCAAAATCCTAGTTTGACATTCGATTTGGCGAAGAAAATCGTATTTTGACATTCAAAATCCTAGTTTGACATTCGATTTGGCGAAGAAAATCGTAGTTTGACATTCAAAATCCTAGTTTGACATTCGATTTGGCGAAGAAAATCGTAGTTTGACATTCAAAATCCTAGTTTGACATTCGATTTGGCGAAGAAAATCGTAGTTTGACATTCAAAATCCTAGTTTGACATTCGATTTGGCGAAGAAAATCGTAGTTTGACATTCAAAATCCTAGTTTGACATTCGATTTGGCGAAGAAAATCGTAGTTTGACATTCAAAATCCTAGTTTGACATTCGATTTGGCGAAGAAAATCTTAGTTTGACATTCAAAATCCTAGTTTGGAATTCGATTTGGCGAAGAAAATCGTAGTTTGACATTCAAAATCCTAGTTTGACATTCGATTTGGCGAAGAAAATCGTAGTTTGACATTCAAAATCCTAGTTTGACATTCGATTTGGCGAAGAAAATCGTAGTTTGACATTCAAAATCCTAGTTTGACATTCGATTTGGCGAAGAAAATCGTAGTTTGACATTCAAAATCCTAGTTTGACATTCGATTTGGCGAAGAAAATCGTAGTTTGACATTCAAAATCCTAGTTTGACATTCGATTTGGCGCTGAATATCGTATTTTGACATTCAAAATCCTAGTTTGACATTCGATTTGGCGAAGAAAATCGTAGTTTGACATTCAAAATCCTAGTTTGACATTCGATTTGGCGAAGAAAATCGTATTTTGACATTCAAAATCCTAGTTTGACATTCGATTTGGCGAAGAAAATCGTAGTTTGACATTCAAAATCCTAGTTTGACATTCGATTTGGCGAAGAAAATCGTAGTTTGACATTCAAAATCCTAGTTTGACATTCGATTTGGCGAAGAAAATCGTAGTTTGACATTCAAAATCCTAGTTTGACATTCGATTTGGTGAAGAAAATCGTAGTTTGACATTCAAAATCCTAGTTTGACATTCGAGTTGGCGAAGAAAATCGTAGTTTGACATTCAAAATCCTAGTTTGACATTCGATTTGGCGAAGAAAATCGTAGTTTGACATTCAAAATCCTAGTTTGACATTCGATTTGGCGAAGAAAATCGTAGTTTGACATTCAAAATCCTAGTTTGACATTCGATTTGGCGAAGAAAATCGTAGTTTGACATTCAAAATCCTAGTTTGACATTCGATTTGGCGCTGAATATCGTATTTTGACATTCAAAGTCCTAGTTTGACATTCGATTTGTCGAAGAAAATCGTATTTTGACATTCAAAATCCTAGTTTGACATTCGATTTGGCGAAGAAAATCGTAGTTTGACATTCAAAATCCTAGTTTTACATTCGATTTGGCGAAGAAAATCGTAGTTTGACATTCAAAATCCTAGTTTTACATTCGATTTGGCGAAGAAAATCGTAGTTTGACATTCAAAATCCTAGTTTGACATTCGATTTGGCGAAGAAAATCGTAGTTTGACATTCAAAATCCTAGTTTGACATTCGATTTGGCGAAGAAAATCGTAGTTTGACATTCAAAATCCTAGTTTGACATTCGATTTGGCGAAGAAAATCGTAGTTTGACATTCAAAATCCTAGTTTGACATTCGATTTGGCGAAGAAAATCGTAGTTTGACATTCAAAATCCTAGTTTGACATTCGATTTGGCGAAGAAAATCGTAGTTTGACATTCAAAATCCTAGTTTGACATTCGATTTGGCGAAGAAAATCGTAGTTTGACATTCAAAATCCTAGTTTGACATTCGATTTGGCGAAGAAAATCGTAGTTTGACATTCAAAATCCTAGTTTGACATTCGATTTGGCGAAGAAAATCGTAGTTTGACATTCAAAATCCTAGTTTGACATTCGATTTGGCGAAGAAAATCGTAGTTTGACATTCAAAATGCTAGTTTGACATTCGATTTGGCGAAGAAAATCGTATTTTGACATTCAAAATCCTAGTTTGACATTCGATTTGGTGAAGAAAATCGTAGTTTGACATTCAAAATCCTAGTTTGACATTCGATTTGGCGAAGAAAATCGCAGTTTGACATTCAAAATCCTAGTTTGACATTCGATTTGGCGAAGAAAATCGTATTTTGACATTCAAAATCCTAGTTTGACATTCGATTTGGCGAAGAAAATCGTAGTTTGACATTCAAAATCCTAGTTTGACATTCGATTTGGCGAAGAAAATCGTATTTTGACATTCAAAATCCTAGTTGACATTCGATTTGGCGAAGAAAATCGTATTTTGACATTCAAAATCCTAGTTTGACATTCGATTTGGCGAAGAAAATCGTATTTTGACATTCAAAATCCTAGTTTGACATTCGATTTGGCGAAGAAAATCGTATTTTGACATTCAAAATCCTAGTTTGACATTCGATTTGGCGAAGAAAATCGTAGTTTGACATTCAAAATCCTAGTTTGACATTCGATTTGGCGAAGAAAATCGTATTTTGACATTCAAAATCCTAGTTTGACATTCGATTTGGCGAAGAAAATCGTAGTTTGACATTCAAAATCCTAGTTTGACATTCGATTTGGCGAAGAAAATCGTAGTTTGACATTCAAAATCCTAGTTTGACATTCGATTTGGCGAAGAAAATCGTATTTTGACATTCAAAATCCTAGTTTGACATTCGATTTGGCGAAGAAAATCGTAGTTTGACATTCAAAATCCTAGTTTGACATTCGATTTGGCGCTGAATATCGTAGTTTGACATTCAAAATCCTAGTTTGACATTCGATTTGGCGAAGAAAATCGTATTTTGACATTCAAAATCCTAGTTTGACATTCGATTTGGCGAAGAAAATCGTAGTTTGACATTCAAAATCCTAGTTTGACATTCGATTTGGCGAAGAAAATCGTAGTTGACATTCAAAATCCTAGTTTGACATTCGATTTGGCGAAGAAAATCGTAGTTTGACATTCAAAATCCTAGTTTGACATTCGATTTGGCGAAGAAAATCGTAGTTTGACATTCAAATTCCTAGTTTGACATTCGATTTGGCGAAGAAAATCGTAGTTTGACATTCAAAATCCTAGTTTGACATTCGATTTGGCGAAGAAAATCGTAGTTTGACATTCAAAATCCTAATTTGACATTCGATTTGGCGAAGAAAATCGTATTTTGACATTCAAAATCCTAGTTTGACATTCGATTTGGCGAAGAAAATCGTAGTTTGACATTCAAAATCCTAGTTTGACATTCGATTTGGCGAAGAAAATCGTAGTTTGACATTCAAAATCCTAGTTTGACATTCGATTTGGTGAAGAAAATCGTAGTTTGACATTCAAAATCCTAGTTTGACATTCGATTTGGCGAAGAAAATCGTATTTTGACATTCAAAATCCTAGTTTGACATTCGATTTGGCGAAGAAAATCGTATTTTGACATTCAAAATCCTAGTTGACATTCGATTTGGCGAAGAAAATCGTATTTTGACATTCAAAATCCTAGTTTGACATTCGATTTGGCGAAGAAAATCGTAGTTTGACATTCAAAATCCTAGTTTGACATTCGATTTGGCGAAGAAAATCGTAGTTTGACATTCAAAATCCTAGTTTGACATTCGATTTGGCGAAGAAAATCGTATTTTGACATTCAAAATCCTAGTTTGACATTCGATTTGGCGAAGAAAATCGTAGTTTGACATTCAAAGTCCTAGTTTGACATTCGATTTGGCGAAGAAAATCGTAGTTTGACATTCAAAATCCTAGTTTGACATTCGATTTGGCGAAGAAAATCGTAGTTTGACATTCAAAATCCTAGTTTGACATTCGATTTGGCGAAGAAAATCGTATTTTGACATTCAAAATCCTAGTTTGACATTCGATTTGGCGAAGAAAATCGTAGTTTGACATTCAAAATCCTAGTTTGACATTCGATTTGGCGAAGAAAATCGTATTTTGACATTCAAAATCCTAGTTTGACATTCGATTTGGCGCTGAATATCGTAGTTTGACATTCAAAATCCTAGTTTGACATTCGATTTGGCGAAGAAAATCGTATTTTGACATTCAAAATCCTAGTTTGACATTCGATTTGGCGAAGAAAATCGTATTTTGACATTCAAAATCATAGTTTGACATTCGATTTGGCGAAGAAAATCGTAGTTTGACATTCAAAATCCTAGTTTGACATTCGATTTGGTGAAGAAAATCGTAGTTTGACATTCAAAATCCTAGTTTGACATTCGATTTGGCGAAGAAAATCGTATTTTGACATTCAAAATCCTAGTTTGACATTCGATTTGGCGAAGAAAATCGTAGTTTGACATTCAAAATCCTAGTTTGACATTCGATTTGGCGCTGAATATCGTAGTTTGACATTCAAAATCCTAGTTTGACATTCGATTTGGCGCTGAATATCGTATTTTGACATTCAAAATCCTAGTTTGACATTCGATTTGGCGAAGAAAATCGTATTTTGACATTCAAAATCCTAGTTTGACATTCGATTTGGCGAAGAAAATCGTAGTTTGACATTCAAAATCCTAGTTTGACATTCGATTTGGCGAAGAAAATCGTAGTTTGACATTCAAAATCCTAGTTTGACATTCGATTTGGCGAAGAAAATCGTAGTTTAACATTCAAAATCCTAGTTTGACATTCGATTTGGCGCTGAATATCGTATTTTGACATTCAAAATCCTAGTTTGACATTCGATTTGGCGAAGAAAATCGTATTTTGACATTCAAAATCCTAGTTTGACATTCGATTTGGCGAAGAAAATCGTATTTTGACATTCAAAATCCTAGTTTGACATTCAATTTGGCGAAGAAAATCGTATTTTGACATTCAAAATCCTAGTTTGACATTCGAATTGGGTCCGAATATCGTATTTTGAAATTCAAAATCCTATTCTGACATTCTATTTGGCTGTACTGGGCCCCTTTGAGCGTGACCTTGATCCCCAAGGTCAAAGGTCAAAAAGTAGGACATGGGCATATCTTCTAAACCGTTGGGAGTTACACTTCTGAAACTTGGTCATTGGATGGTCCTTGGAATTTAGAGTGTACTGGGCCCCTTTGAGCGTGACCTTGATCCTCAAGGTCAAAGGTCAAAAAGTAGTACATGGTCATATCTTCTAAACCGTTGGAATAACACTTCTGAAACTTGGTCATTGGATGGTCCTTGGAATGTAGAATGTACTGGGCCCCTTTGAGTGCATGCTTGGCACCAAGGTCAAAGGTCAAAAAGTAGGACATGGTCATATCTTCTAAACCGTTGGCGTTACACTTTTGAAATTTGGTCATTGGATAGTCCTTGAAATGTAGGGTGTACTGGGCCCCTTTGAGTATGACTTTGACCCCCAAGGTCAAAGGTCAACAACTAGGACATGTTGGTATCTTCTAAACCGTTGGAGTTACACTCCTGAAACTTGGTCATTAGATGGTCCTTAGAATGTCGAGTGTACTGGGCCCTTTTGAGTGTGACTTTGATCTCCAAAGTCACGGGTCAAAAAGGAGGACATGGTCATATCTTCTTAACCGGTGGAGTTACACTTCTGAAACTTGGCCATTGGATTGTCATTGGAATGTATGGTGTACTGGGCCCCTTTAAGTGTGACCTTGACCCCCAAGGTCAAAGGTCAAAAAGTTGGCCATGGTCAGATCTTCTAAACCTTTGGAGTTACAATTCTGAAACTTGGTCATTGGATGGTCTTTGGAATTCGGAGTGTAGTATCCAAATTATGATTTGACCCCCTAGGGTTATGTAGAGCCGATCGTCCGCTTCAGAAGGGCGAAAATTGTGTTTTGTATTTAACACAGAGAAAGAGAGAGAGAGAGAGAGAGAGAGAGAGAGAGAGAGAGAGAGAGAGAGAGAGAGAGAGAGAGAGAGAGTTCAACAAGTATTGTAACGTAACAACACAAAGGACACACTCAAATGAGTCGCCCTCGTCCACCGGGGACTGAAGAAATAGATGAGCTACATGATGCTCCCACGCAGAGCTGAATCCGACCGCATACGAATACTGGTAAACCACTTAGACGATCTAAGCCTGCCCAGGCAAAGCGGTACGGACCATGCTTATAAACATCGGACGACAGGCTTTTAGACGTCATTTTATCTCAATGTCGGGTAAAACTCACACAAAATCGGAAACAACGCCTCCAAAATGACCTATATTAAGTCCCCACCCATCGAGGCTTAAAGAAATATATGGGCTGCACGATGCTTCCACGCAGAGCTGATCGCGACCGAACATTAGTACTGGTAATCTGCTTAGAAGGCCTAAGCCTGCCCAGGAAAACTGCTGCGAGTCGGCCCGACCATGCATATAAACCCTTTTGGTTTTATATGACGGCAGGGATTGAGAAGTCATTTCATCTCAATTTTGGGTAGAAGTCTCACAAAATGGGAAGCAACGTCTTCAAAATGACCTAAATAGTGTTGACGGGGACGTTAAACCTCAAATCAAACACAATGACCTATACAGTGTTGACGGGGACGTTAAACCTCAAATCAAACAAAACAAAACACTCCAATGCGGTGTCTGATTATGCTCGTTGATTATAGATGATTTTCTAGTGTTCGTTCGAACCAGACTTTTTGTCTGAATCCTTGACCAACGTCTAAGCAACGTCGCATCAACATGAACACGAATACGACGCTGCAAAGAAGATAAAGTTTTAACTTGACAAATTCATATATTTAAGGTCAATGTCATCCAAATCAAATAAAATATTTTAAGTGGCAATGATATATCGAACCAAGTTCGACCAAATTTCATCTAAGGCGGTCCATAAAGTATGTTCTATAAAAAGTCTATCCTTTGAAATCAAGGAAGACATCGCAGAACTGAAATTATCATCATGAAAGCACGCCTATATAATTTTGACCCCCTTGAACCACCCTTTTATACAGCAAAACTGGGGTATATAGGGTTAAACGCTATTTTTTCTTATTTATGATAAAAAAAACTTAGATTCTGGGTACTCGATAGAACCGCCCCATCGAGTCGGTTTTATCGAGTCCCCGCAATCTAGGTTTCGAGCAGAAATAAGAAAAATATCAGAATTTTCAAAAGAAAAGTTATTTCTTTTGGATTTAAATTTCCAATACATTTAGACAAGGCCTGTTTTCGTAATGGAAGTGTGTATGTTTCCTTGGGCAGACTAGCCATTTAGGCCTCATAAGTGACCCTCCGATATATTAAACATTCAACAGTGGCAACAATGATCCCAAAGGACAAGAAAATATAAATTACGCTATGATGTAGGATAGGGTGACTTTTTTTACGTCTGCCTTAACACCAGCTGCAGTGGCGTACTATATAAAGATTATCATACGCATTTTTTTTTCATATTATAACCCATATGAGCTCGAGGGTTGATGTGGGGTATGATATGCAATATGCCTTTTCGCAATACGAAAACACCCCTCTTACCCCCCTTGAACCTTAGGTTTACATAGGTAAAACCATGGGGGTTACAGGAGTATACATTATTTCTTCTTTTCTTATTTCTCCTCTAAATCAGAAATTGTGGGTACTCGATAGAGCACCTCATCGAAGCGGTTCTATCGAACCCCGCAATCTATGTTTTGAGAAGAAATAAAAAAAAATATTACGCCGAAAAAAAAATGACAACACACATCTTTTATACAGCATCTCATTTAGAGGTTGGCCTGACGTTGCATCGACGTTGCAGTGTGGTTATGTAGGTCGCGATCCAATTTCAACAAAAATACAACGTCTCTACAACGTCGCATTCTGACCTTGAACTGACATCGCAGTTACAACGTTGTATCGATGTTGTGTTGTGTTGTGTTGCGACCTAAATACAAACAAATACCAATGTTGATCCGATGTCAGGCGTTTGCTTGGAAAATATCCTAAATCATTAAAACAGTGTTATTTGGCCATTAAATCTAAATTTAAACAAAAATAATTAAATGGAGGCCTCGCTTATGTGGTCCGGCCTCGGTAGCTCAGTCGGGTGCGCGTCTGACTGGCGATGAGGAGGACGTTGGTTCGATTCTAGCCGGGGTCTACAGCATTCTTTCGTGGAAATTGATCATGAAATATTTTATACCGCCATTATCTCCCTTTCGCTGATTCAAGAAGGGCAGTTGTCAATTCTCGTTCTGGCGAAAGAATGTCCTCACGGACTACGCTCCAGGTTAGATCACTGCAGAGGAGTCAAGATATTCACCAAAGGACTAGTACGGACTCCGTCTCGTTTAAATTCAATGGAAACTTCACCTCAGATGAGGCTTAAGTTGAGTTCAGTGGAAACTTTGCCTCTGGTGAGTTCTCTGGAGACTTCGCCTTAGGCAAGTATCTTATGTGTTCATGTCAAGTGAGTAAGTTCGCTCTATCAAGCAGAGGTGGGGAGGACATAATTTTGGTGCGAATTCCGTTTGCATCGGTGTTGGCGTCAGTGAACCCTGTGTTAACCAATGTGAAGCCTACATGGTGGCATTGCTGTGTTGAAGGATTTCATTTTAAAGGAAAAAGTCCCAAAACTGTCACTTTTGAGTAAATCACACTGTTTTCTCCGTTTCGCTAGATCCGCCTTCTAATATAGATAAATTACAGTTAAAGGCAACGTTGAGAACGTCCTAGCGTTTTTCTCCGTCATCGGCATCGGTATCCGTATTCTGTATTGGTGTAAAATGTCTAAGAAAGAAATGATGGATTTTGATCAAATTTTGCATATGAATTGATATTGACAATGTCTAGCTTGGGATTGTTACACTGCTTTTCGCGTCAATTTTCAACAGAGTTATGGCCTTAGAATGATGCCAGAAAATGATTTCCGCTCAACATATATCTTAAGAAAGAAATGATTGATTTTAATCAGATTTTGCATAAGAATTGATATCGACAGTTACACAGCTTTTAGCGTCAATTTTCAAAAGAGTTACGGCCCTTGAAGGATGCCAGAAAGTTGTTTCCATTTGATATCTTAAGAAAGAAATGATAGATTTTGATAAAATTTTGCATATGAATTGATGCTTGGGATTGTTACACAGCTTTTGCGTTAATTTTCAACAGAGTTATGGCCCTTGAATGATGCCAGAAAATGGTTTCCACTCAATATCATAAGAAAGAAATGATTAATTTTGATCATATTTGGTATATGAATTTATATTAACAAGATCTAACTTGGGATTGTTAAGCGGCATTTTGCATCTATTTTCAGCAGAATTATGGTCCTTGAATGACATCAAATATTTACTTCAGTACAATATTTTGAGAAAGAAATGATGAATTTTGATCGAAATTTGTATGTGAATTTATATTGACAAAATATAGCTTGGGATTGTTACATGGCATTTTGCGTCAATTTTCAGCAGAGTAATGGCCCATGAATTATGTCAGAAATTTGTTTCCGCTCAATATCTTGAAAACACATTAATGGATTTTCATCAATTTTTGCATATGAACTGATATTGACAACCTCTAGCTTGGGGTTATTACACAGCTCAATTTTGCGTCAATTTTCAACAGCGTTATGGTCCTTGCCCGATGCCAGAAAGTCTAATTAATTTTGATCATATTTATATGTGAATTTATATCAACAAGAGTTAGCTTTGGATTGTCATGCCAAATTTTGTCTCTATTTTTAACAGAGTTATGACCCCTGAATGGCATCAAAAATTCGTTTCTGCTCGATATCTTGAGAAAAGAAATGATGAATTTTGATCTAATTTGGTATGTGAATTGATGTTGACCAAATATAGCTTGGGATTTTTACATGCCATTGTACTATTGCGGGGGTGGGGGGGGGGGTATTTAGTAAGCCCTGCTTACTGACATCTAGTTGGTCCTGAAGCGCTCACCTAACAGCTCAAGATCTGAAGGGGTAAGGGACACCCTGGGATCCCAAGATCCATGTCTCTTGGTCATGAATCGCTCACCAGAAGAAGAAGAAGAAGAATAAGAAGAAGAAAGTAGTAAAACTAGATATTATGCAATTGATGAAATGAGGGAGTGGGGCATGCCCCCGTTGTACACTCTAGGGTCCAAAGATCCATGCCTCTAAATGGCCCTTATCATAATGAACAAGAATATATATGGTTTATGGGTGGGTATCTGAACGGTTTCAGAGATATTAAGCATTTTACCATATATGGGCATGGCGGCAATCTTGGTTATGTGACCTGGACCCAAAATGGTCTCCGGATTAAATGTCCCTTATCATAAGGAACAAGAATATATATGGCTTATGGGTGGGGATCTGAACCGTTTCCGAGATATTAAGCATTTTACCATATATGGGCACGGCAGCCATCTTGGTCATGTGACTTGGACCAAAAATGGCCCCACTAAATGCTCCTTATCATAAGGAGCCAGAAAATATATGGTTTAGGGGTGGTATTCTAAACCGTTTGTAAGATATCATGCATTTTCACTTTTTCCCATATAAATGCCTATGTGACCAAATTTGGCGTTGGCAAAAATAGGTCAAGGTCATCCCAGGGTCACCATTTATGCAATTTATAATGGGCCAATGTCCCACATGCTACATACCAAGTCTAATGCAAATCGGCCCAGTGGTTCCGGAGAAGAAGATTTTAGAAGGTTTTTTTTACCATATATGGGCATGGCGGTCATCTTGGTCGTGTGACCTGGACCAAAAATGCAAACTTTCGTTCCCCCACCCCATGGAGGCTCCACATGTTCCAGAGGAGAAGACGCTTGAAAATGTGAACACACATACACACACGACACAAGACAGACAGACAAACTCTGGCCACCCTGTAAGCTTACCATTGAGCCTTCGGCTCAGGTGAGCTAATAAATGGTTCATATGTGGGGATCTGAACGGTTTCTGAGATATTAAGCATTTTACCATATATGGTCACGGCGGCCATCTTGGTCATGTGACCTGGACCAAAAATGGTCCCCCCACTAAATGCCCCTTTTCACAAGGAACAAGTATATATATGGTTGGTTGGTGGGGATCTGAAAGGTTTCCAAGATATTAAGCATTTTACCTTATATGGAAATGGCGGCCACCTTGGTCATGTGACCTGGGACAAAAATGGTCCCCGGACTAAATGCCCGTTATCGTAAGGAGCAAGAACATGTATGGTTTGGGAGTGGTATTCTGAACCGTTTGTAAGATAAAATGCATTTTCACTTTTTCCTATACAAATGCCTATGTGACTAAACTTGACCTTAGCATAAAATAGGTCAAGGTCGACCCAGGTCAACATTTTAACAATTTATGATGGGCCTACGTCTTAGATAATACTTACCAAGTTTCATGAAAATCGGCATAGCGGTTATGGAGATTTTAAGGGTGTTTTACCATATATGATTATGGCGGCTATCTTGGTCATGTGACCTGGAACCCATTAGCAAACTTTCGTTCCCCCATCCCATGGAGGCTCCACATGAAATTTGACTTCAGTTGGCCCAGCGGTTTCTGAGGAGTAAAAGTTTAAACATTTTACCATATATGGACATGGCGGCCAGCTTGGGCATGTGACCTCGGCCAAAATGCCCCCCCCCCCCCCACTAAATGCGCCTTGTCACAAGGAGCAAGAATATATTTGGTTTAGGGGTGGTATTCTAAACCATTTGTATGATATAATGCATTTTCGATTTTTTTCCATACAAATGCCTATGTGGCCCTCGTCCCAGATGCTACATGTCAAGTTTCGTGGAAATCGGCCCTGTGGTTCCGGAGAAGAAGATTTTTGAAGGGTTTTACCATGTATGGGCCTGTCAGCCATCTTGGTCATGTGACCTGGACTGAATGTCAAAATACGATTTTCTTCGCCAAATCGAATGTCAAACTAGGATTTTGAATGTCAAAATACGATTTTCAGCGCCAAATCGAATGTCAAACTAGGATTTTGAATGTCAAAATACGATATTCAGCACCAAATCGAATGTCAAACTAGAATTTTGAATGTCAAAATACGATATTCAACGCCAAATCGAATGTCAAACTAGGATTTTGAATGTCAAAATACGATTTTCTTCGCCAAATTGAATGTCAAACTAGGATTTTGAATGTCAAAATACGATATTCAGCGCCAAATCGAATGTCAAACTAGGATTTTGAATATCAAAATACGATTTTCTTCGCCAAATCGAATGTCAAACTAGGATTTTGAATGTCAAAATACGATATTCAGCGCCAAATCGAATGTCAAACTAGGATTTTGAATGTCAAAATACGATTTTCTTCGCCAAATCGAATGTCAAACTAGGATTTTGAATGTCAAACTACGATTTTCTTCACCAAATCGAATGTCAAACTAGGATTTTGAATGTCAAACTACGATTTTCTTCGCCAAATCGAATGTCAAACTAGGATTTTGAATGTCAAACTACGATTTTCTTCGCCAAATCGAATGTCAAACTAGGATTTTGAATGTCAAACTACGATTTTCTTCGCCAAATCGAATGTCAAACTAGGATTTTGAATGTCAAACTACGATTTTCTTCGCCAAATCGAATGTCAAACTAGGATTTTGAATGTCAAACTACGATTTTCTTCGCCAAATCGAATGTCAAACTAGGATTTTGAATGTCAAAATACGATTTTCTTCGCCAAATCGAATGTCAAACTAGGATTTTGAATGTCAAAATACGATTTTCTTCGCCAAATCGAATGTCAAACTAGGATTTTGAATGTCAAAATACGATATTCAGCGCCAAATCGAATGTCAAACTAGGATTTTGAATGTCAAAATACGATTTTCTTCGCCAAATCGAATGTCAAACTAGGATTTTGAATGTCAAAATACGATTTTCTTCGCCAAATCGAATGTCAAACTAGGATTTTGAATGTCAAAATCAATTTTCTTCGCCAAATCGAATGTCAAACTAGGATTTTGAATGTCAAAATACGATTTTCTTCGCCAAATCGAATGTCAAACTAGGATTTTGAATGTCAAAATACGATTTTCTTCGCCAAATCGAATGTCAAACTAGGATTTTGAATGTCAAACTACGATTTTCTTCGCCAAATCGAATGTCAAACTAGGATTTTGAATGTCAAACTACGATTTTCTTCGCCAAATCGAATGTCAAACTACGATTTTGAATGTCAAACTTCGATTTTCTTCGCCAAATCGAATGTCAAACTAGGATTTTGAATGTCAAAATACGATTTTCTTCGCCAAATCGAATGTCAAACTAGGATTTTGAATGTCAAACTACGATTTTCTTCGCCAAATCGAATGTCAAACTAGGATTTTGAATGTCAAACTACGATTTTCTTCGCCAAATCGAATGTCAAACTAGGATTTTGAATGTCAAACTACGATTTTCTTCGCCAAATCGAATGTCAAACTAGGATTTTGAATGTCAAACTACGATTTTCTTCGCCAAATCGAATGTCAAACTAGGATTTTGAATGTCAAACTACGATTTCCTTCGCCAAATCGAATGTCAAACTAGGATTTTGAATGTCAAAATACGATATTCAGCGCCAAATCGAATGTCAAACTAGGATTTTGAATGTCAAACTACGATTTTCTTCGCCAAATCGAATGTCAAACTAGGATTTTGAATGTCAAACTACGATTTTCTTCGCCAAATCGAATGTCAAACTAGGATTTTGAATGTCAAACTACGATTTTCTTCGCCAAATCGAATGTCAAACTAGGATTTTGAATGTCAAACTACGATTTTCTTCGCCAAATCGAATGTCAAACTAGGATTTTGAATGTCAAACTACGATTTTCTTCGCCAAATCGAATGTCAAACTAGGATTTTGAATGTCAAACTACGATTTTCTTCGCCAAATCGAATGTCAAACTAGGATTTTGAATGTCAAACTACGATTTTCTTCGCCAAATCGAATGTCAAACTAGGATTTTGAATGTCAAACTACGATTTTCTTCGCCAAATCGAATGTCAAACTACGATTTTGAATGTCAAACTTCGATTTTCTTCGCCAAATCGAATGTCAAACTAGGATTTTGAATGTCAAAATACGATTTTCTTCGCCAAATCGAATGTCAAACTAGGATTTTGAATGTCAAAATACGATTTTCTTCGCCAAATTGAATGTCAAACTAGGATTTTGAATGTCAAAATACGATATTCAGCGCCAAATCGAATGTCAAACTAGGACTACGATTTTCTTCGCCAAATCGAATGTCAAACTAGGATTTTGAATGTCAAAATACGATATTCGGCCTCAATTCGAATATCGAAAAACGAAAAACGAAAATCAAAACAAATTCCCCTGCAAATGAATATCGAAAAACGAAAAACGAAAATCAAACTAACTTCACCTGAAAATGAATATCGAAAAATGAAAAACGAAAATCAAACCAACTTCACCTGAAAATGAATATCGAAAAACGAAAAACGAAAATCAAACCAACTTCACCTGAAAATGAATATCGAAAAACGAAAAACGAAAATCACACCAAATTCACCTTCCTTTTTTGAGCTAGAATATTGAAACTGTCACAGGTAACAGCCCTGTGCATGAGGACTGGAGGAACGTATTCGGAATTTTTATGTGATCCCACCCCACCCCGGGTGAGGCCAGGGCCTTAAGCCTCGATTAAATTGAAGGTACCTAATTGCCAGTGAATACAGTGGTGCAAACAGTTTGCCTAGGGGCATGTCTGGGGATCACCAAAGGTCAAAAAGTAGGATTTGGAGTCCTTTTTGTCGCACCTGCTTTAGCAGGAAGGCATAGGCGTGCAAGTTCCATCCGTTCGTCCGTCTGTCCGTCCGTCTGTCTGCTTGTCCTTCTTTCCGTCAACATTTCACCAGGGTGTGTTGTGAGCGCTACTGCTCTTACAGTTTTTCACCAATTATTTTAAAACTGTGGAGGTGTTTCTGTCATGGTCTGAAGATGTGCATGTGGTTTTGGGGTTATCATCCGTTTATTTGTTTGTCCACTTTTTTTTTTCATTTTTTTAACTTATTTTTCTACCAGGTTCAAATACTATTGGAATGGATACCTTGTGAGCGCAATTCCTCTTACAGTTATTTTATTTCTTTGCAAGTGTTTTTATCGTGATCTGCAGGTGTGGATGTGGCATCGTCTGTTATTTTTTATCAACTTTTACACTTTTTCACCTTTTTTCCAGGACCATGTACTTTTGCAGTTGTGACCTTGTGAGCGCCACTCCTCTTACAATTTGTTACCAATCCTTCTTAAACTTATCAGGTGTTTTTGTAATTGTCTGTAAATGTGCATGTGGTTTTGGGGTTAGCCTTGCTTTACTTTTTTCGCAGCTGCTTTAGCAGGAAGACATATGCGTGCAAGTTTCCGTCCGTCCTTCCGTCTGTCCGTCCGTATGTCTGTCTGTCCATCCGTCTTTCCAACTCCTCTTGCAGTTTTTTACCGATCATTTTGAAACATTGCAGGTGTTTTTGTCATGGTTTGAAGATGTGCATGTGGTTTAATGCTATTAGAAGAGATGCATTGAGAGTGCAACTCCTCTAACAGTTTTTAGCCCCCCGACCGAATAGGTTCGGGGGATAGAACGATCAGCCTGGCGTCCATCTGTCCGTCTCTCCGTCAGTCTGTAGACGCAACCTTGCGATGGCCACAACTCATTGGATTCATTGATGGTTCTTTGCACAATTGTTCACAAGGCCGAGACAGTGTGTCATGCACAAGAGCTACAACTCTTGGTGCCATAGTTTTTTTTTAGTTATCCCCCCTTTTAATAAAATAGGATGACTACTTTGTGATGGCCATAACTCCAATACCCTTTGAGACATATTGATGGTACCTAGCACAATTGTTCACAAGGCTAAGATGGCGTGTCACGCGCAAGAGCTTCAACTCTGGTTGCACTGTTTTTTAGTTATCTCCCCTTTTAATAAAATGAAGTGACTACATTGTGATGTCCATAACTCCAATACCCTTTGGGATATATTAATGGTACCTGGCACGGTTGTTCACAAGGCTGAGACGGCGTGTCATGTGCAGAAACCACAACTCTAGGTGCCATGGGTTTTAGTTACCTCCCCTTCCAATAAAATAGAATCACTACCTTGTGATGGCCATATCTCCAATACTCTTTGAGATATATTGATGGTACTTGGTACAGTTGTACATGAGGTTAATCGTCTTGTCATGTGCAAGAACCACGACTATGGGTGCTGTTTTTTTTTTTAATTATTTCCCCTGACAATATAACCTAGTGATGGCCATAACTCCAATACCCTTCCAGATATTGTTTACAATTTATACAGGCTTGAGACGATATTGCATGCCTAAGAACAACAGCTCTGGGTGCTATGGTGTTTGAGTTATCTCCCCTTCAAATATAACAGTATGACCACCTTGTGATCACCGTACCTCCAATACCCTTTGAGACATATTGGTGGTACTCGATGCAGATGTACATGAGGTTAAGCAGGTGTGTAATGCTCAAGAATTACAACTCTGGGTGCTCTTTTTTTTTTAGTTATCTCCCCTGACAATATAACCGTGTGATGGCCATAACTCCAACTCCCTTTGAGATATATTGAAGGAACTTGGCACAATTGTATACAAGGTACAGAAGGGGTGTCAGCTGCAAGAACCACAACTGTTGGTGCTGTGGTATTTGAGTTATCAACCCTTCCAATATAACAGTATGACCAGCTTGTGATCACCATACCTCCAATACCCTTTGAGACATATTGATGGTACTTCGTACAGAAATACATGCGCTTAAGCAGGCATGTCATGCGCAAGAACCACAATTCTGAGTGCCCTGGTTTTTTAGTTATCTCCCCTGACAGTATTATCTTGTGATGGCCATAACTCGAATACTTTTGTGATATATCGCTGGTTTAATTCTGGTGCACTTTCTATTGGTGAACAATCTTCTGAAGGCCATATTGTCTTTTGATCGGGGGATTTGCCATCTCTTCCGATGGCTATTTTTTCGGCGGCCAAATTTACAATGTATTTGAATATGCATGTTTTCGTAATGTGTATAAACCTGTCCAAAACATGTGGTTAGGCAAAATAATCGGCTCGATAAGACCCAAATAATGTTGACAGGGCAGGAAAACTGCAAACAAACAAACACTTCTGGGGAGGCCCATACTTTAGCAGCCTGACTCTGCAGCCTAGTCGGATGCGTGGCTACTTCTGATCAGGAGGTCGCGGATTCCATACCAGCTGGGGTTGGCAACATTGATCATAGAGGATCTTACATGAGCCTTCATATATTATTGAATTTTTTAAACGAGTTGAGGAAAAAGTATAAAATGCGAGGCTTTGCCGAGCATTTTATGCCTTTTCCTTAACGAGTTTAATAAATTCAATAATACACGCGCACGAATGCAAGATTCCTTTTATCATATGATATTTGAAACGTATTTTACCCACGATTTTTAACAAAAAATGTCAATACGCCGCCGTTAGTAAACGCGATGTCGTTATGGACGTCGTACCTGCAACGTTACGGGGCGTATCTAAATAATTTGCATATTTAATCCACTAGTGGATTACCGAATTTATTACATGGCGTTATTACATTCTGAGACGCGACGTCATAATATAAATTAAATTTTTCTATTGTCATTCTCTCACTTCTGCTGATACAAATAGGGCAGGTGTTAGTTTCTGGTAAAAGAATGTGCACCTTTCTTGTTATTTTTTGTTTGAAATGGGGTTTATCGTCCCAATCAACACTATTTAGGTAATTCTGGAGACGTTGTGTCCAAGTTGCGAGGACTTTTGACATCTCAAGCCCTGCATCCCAATGAAATAAAAAGGTTGATATGCATTGGACGATCTGACTCACAGTTTTGCACGAGCAGTCTTAGATCTCATGTGTGGCCAGATTCAGCTCTGCGTGGAAGCACCATGCTGCCAAATCTATTTCTCCAAGCCCCGGCTGGCGGGGGCGAACTTTTCTGGTTAACCACATATGTACAATATTAAGCCTGCAATGTAAACTGACCGGCTCGGTATGACCTAAAGAGTGTTAAACTGCGTTACAAAAACATTAAACATAAACAAATTATCAGTACAATGCATATCCTTCTCAAGAAACTGATAACTACCATTCTTGAAGCTTTCATTCGTGTAAAGAAAGACAGTTGATCTGACATGCTTCATCTATGGAAAGTCGATAATGGGAAGAGAAATCCTTTTCACATAAAACCTTTTATCATGTAACGTCTGTCACTAATATCTAGTGGAAAACATCATGTCATATAATGCCATGATCATATGTGTATTAACTCGTGGTCACTGGCATGTAATGCCGTGATGCCATCCATGACAATCCTATGTTTTCTATTCAATTCTTTGGAATTTTTCTGGCAATGAAGTCCAATTTAAAATCGTTACATTATAAATAGATTTCATATTCAATTCATGAAACTTGCCTGAAGCTTATTTCATAAATTAATCATGAAATAACCACTCACCTAAGATCCTCTATATCATAATATATTGCTTATTTCTTCTTGTAATGTTATCGTTAAAATGTCAGGTTTCTGTGCAGAATATGTTATCAAAAAGCTGACCATCTCACACGTGTGGCCCTTTCATAGGAAATTGTTTTCAGGTTTCTGTGCAGAATAGGTTATCAAATTCTTTTTGTAGGCTTTGTCAGTCTCGGGCTCATATGAAACGATCTTGTGACTATTTTTTCCAGACAGGGCAGTCTGAGCTACCGATGATAATACGGATTATTTTTTAAGAAATAGATCAGCTCTAGCAGTGATTTATTGAGTTATGTATCACTGCTTGTGTAGATCAAATTACGAGCGCGTAGGGAGCGATTTGGCTATATCACTCAATAAATCACGTCACTAGAGCCGATCTATTTCGATTCCAATATACTCAAAGTCGACGAAAATGCTATTGATTCCTTCAGATTCTTCCTATCTTCCGCCCGACCCCAGCCCATCGGGGCTTGAAGAAATAGATGGGCTACATGGTGCTTCCACGCAGAGCTGAAACCGACCGCACGCGAGTACTGGTTAACCTATTAGAGGATCTAAGCCTGCCCAGGCAATGCGGTGCGAGTCGGTCCATCCATGCTTATAAACCCTATTGGTTTCATCTCGATGTCATTCCATCTCGATGTCGGGTAAAAGTCCCACAAAATTGGAAGCAACGTCTCCAAAATGACCTTTAGTGTTGACGGGAACGTTTAACCTCAAATCAAACAAACAAACAAACAAAAACTATCTTCCGCCATTGTTTAAAGGAATCCCGCCAATATAACTGACTGTATCGCATCCGTTTACCTGTTTTCGCCACATATTTGATACAAGAAAACGACTTTACAAGGTAACAATGAATGACGTCATGGAACGTGATAAAAAGGCGGCTGGCTCTTCGCATCGCGCTTATCCGCCCAGTGATTTATCAATCAATATATTAGATTTTACTATAAGTTAAACAGGCGACCAACCGGCCCCGATATCTCAGTTGGTAGAGTGTCTGCTCCGGGGAACGGGAGGTCACGGGTTCGATCCCGGGCCTCTACATACCAAAGTCGTTAAGAATGGTACTAGCTGCTCCTCGCTTGCCACTCAGATTTACGGGGTAGAGCTGGGACTGGTCGACCCAGTGTCAGGATAATGTGACTGGGTGTGGTATCATGTAATGTGTCTGGGACATGATACTTCAGTGAGGCAGCATTATAAAAGTGAGCATTGAGCTCCCTGTCGCAAAAAGACACCGTCGTGATATGACTGAAAAATTGTTGAAAGCGACGTTAAACCCGAATTCGTGCATATGCGCATGGCTGTTTGAAGCCATTGTTAAATGGACCGAAAGCCGTGCTCAAACAGTAAAAATCATGTTCAAATCATGCAATTCGCGTGCTGTTTAAACGTGGATTTTGAGCTTTTGCTATCACAAGACAGGCCTTGCTTTGTTTAGGTTACGTTGAGCGACGTTACGTTATCGCCCTGAACGTAGCGTTTTAGAGTTCTGTGATGACGTCAGAGGGTTACGGCATGACAACGTCTTTGTTAACAACATTCTGAACTGGTCGCCATTTTGGTTTGCCTGTCGCATTTGAAGAGTTTATATATGGAATTTATATGGAGCTTTTGGGCGTTTTCGTCGAAATTTGCTGTCGGATTCGTAAGTTATGCAAGAACAACGATCATCCATGGTTATTTCATTGCATTAACATTTGCAGGATCCCTCGGAAGATATTCGAACATTCGGCCTAGCGGCCTCAATTTCAAACAGCTTCCTCGGGATCCGGCAAATGTTAATACATGAAAAATCATGGTTGATCCCTATATTAACACACATATACAGGCGACATTAGATCACCTTAATTAAGCCATTTAATGAGCACACATGACACACATTTGCCAGATAAAATTGGAAAAGATGACTGAAGTATCTCTATTTCCTGCAAAGTCCCGAGGTTATTAAAAAAATTTCATTCTCAACACAGCTGAGCATGAAATTTGTAATACTCGTAACTATTCAAATACAAACAAATCAGGCAACTTCCCTGCTCAGATATGCACAGAATGTCATTTATCCTGCTCATAAATTTTAAAATGCCAATATTTGTTGGCATTTTAAAATGTATGGGCAGGTTAAATTTCGTGCTCGAGTTGAGCATGAAAAAAGCTTTATTACCTCGGAGCCAGGAGCTTTGGCAAGAATTCTTTATGGACTCAAATAACCTGTTCGAATACAGGAATTACCCATTTTTTCATGCATGAACATTTGCCGGGTCCCGAGGAAGATGTTGGAGCACGAGCGTTCAAATTACAAAATCTTCCAAGGAACCCGGCAAATGTTATTGCCATGAAAAAACCTTGGTTGGTCTTGCATAACAAGCCGCATAACCTACGGTTTCAAGGACAAATTTTGACGAAAACACCCCAAAGCTCCATATAAACTCTTCAAACGCGACCGGCAAACCAACATGGCGGCTAGTTTAGAATGTTGTTTACAATGACGCCAGTTATGCAGCGATCCCTCTGACGTCATCATAATATATTCTAAGCGATAAATTTACAAACAAACAAAGCAAGGCCACTCTTGTGATATCATTTGTTCAAAATCCATGTTCAAACAGCACGTGAACTTCGTGATTAGAACATTGGTTTTGTTGTTTGAACACGACTTCCGGCCCATTTAAACAGAGCTTCAAAGGATTTTATGCCGGAATCAGCCACAGTTAACAAGCAACCCTGCAAGCACACAACGCTAATTCCACGTTGTTTCAATATAGGGATCAACCATGGTTTTTCATGTATTAACATTTGCCGGATCCCGAGGAAGCTGTTTGAACATGAGGCCGCTAGGCCGAATCTTCAAATATCTTCCGAGGGATCCTGCAAATGTTAATGCAATGAAATAACCATGGATGATCGTTGTTCTTGCATAACTTACGAATCCGACAGCAAATTTTGACGAAAACGCCCAAAAGCTCCATATAAATTCCATATAAACTCTTCAAATGCGACAGGCAAACCAAAATGGCGGCCGGTTGGCAATATCCCGTTATCTTCCCCGCGGGGAAGATTCTTTCTAGACTTTAAATATTAGGCCAGAACGACATCCAGAATAGTGTTTCTCCTTGCCTTTAGTTGATCTGGGTCATTAGACGCTTGGTTCTAAAAATAGATCTGTGATGTTGTAAAGCGTAACTCTAAGTGATCTCTGTCAATTCTTAAAGAGTTGCAACCCTTGAGCCAACAGAGTGCATTCACTCAAAAAGTCTGCGAATTATTCCGTAAATTCTTAAATAAATGGATGTCTAACGGAATAAATCGCATGCCATTCTGTATTGCATTTCATTTCTTGTGTATGAATGACACACAAACTCTCTTGTGTCATGATGCGATTTATTCCGTAAAAAAGCATACTTTAAATAAATGGATGCCTTACGGAATAAATGGCATGTCATTCTGTATTGCACATTTCATTTCTTGTGTATGAATGACATACAGCGTTTCCTCTGTAATGATGCCATTTATTCCGTAAATGGCCTACTTAAATAAATGGATGTCTTACGGAATAAACCGCATGTCATTCTGTATTGCACATTTCAGTTCTTGTGTATGAATGATATACAGAGTTTCTTCTGTAATGATGCGATTTATTCCGTTAAAGCATACTTAGATAAATGGGTGTCTTACGGAATAAATCGCATGTCATTCTGTATTGCACATTTCATTTCATGTGTATGGATGACATACAGAGTTTCTTGTGCAATAATATGATTTATTCGTAAATAGCATACTTAAATAAATGGATATCTTACGGAATAAATCTCACGTCATTCTGTATATATTTAGCCCATTTCATTACTTGTGTATGAATGAGACAAAAAAAAATTGTACACGTGTTTCGTGTGTAATGATGCGATTTATTCCGTAAATACTTACATAAATGGATGTCTTACGGAATAAATCGCATGTAATTCTGTATTGCATTTCATTTCTTGAGTATGAATGACACACAGAGTTTGTTCTGTAATGGCGCGATTTATTCCGTAAATAGCATACTTCGATAAATGGATTTCTTACGGAATAAATCGTATGTCATTGTGTATTGCAAATTTCATTCCTTGTGTATGAATGACAGACGCCAAATATGTATACGCGTTTCTCGTGTAATAATGCGATTTATTCCGTAAATACTTAAATAAATTGGTGTCTTAGAGAATAAATTGTATTTTATTCTGTATTACATTTCAGTGACACACAAAATGTACAACCGCTGCGATTTATTCCTTCTTAAATACTTAATAAATGCTATATTTAAGGAATAATTTTTATGGTATTGATATGGATATTTACGGAATAAATCGCATTCTCATACAAGAGAAGGTCTCCCATCCTCCGATTCTCTAACGCCGGTTGTAAGATGTACACTGAACTGGTTAACCAGTTATAATAGCCGGCTCAGGAACAGGTTTAATAGCGGCGAATACGTTTAGAGGGTGATAAAACCATTGCCATGAACAAAGCCCACACTCTGTATTTTAGACAGTAGATGAGGCGGTTCTTACGAGTATTTTAGAGCAGAAATAAGAAAAATAAGGATTGAGGCGGTTCTAACGTGTACCCACAATCTATATTTTGAGCGGAAATACGAAAATTAAGGTTTACTCCTTTAAACCATAGGTTTGCTGTATAAACGTGGGGTTCAAGGGGGTGAGTATTATGTAGATATCCTGAATGTCCCTGCAAAGCTGAAATTTTTGCCTATTTGAACTTCGTTTTTCAGAAAAAAGCAAACCATTCCACGTCACGTACCTTTGTTAACCATATTTGGTAAAATTGCAGACAGACACGCCTATCAATGAAGGTGAAATTTAACAATATGTAACTTTTTACTTACTATCAAGGGAGATGGATATAATATATCATCCGAACTGCCAATTATTACTAAATTTCAATTGCAATTTAGGGCTGTTTCAAAACTAATTAGTTAAAGTACATTATAAACATATAAATTTAGTTTGTAATTGACCATAAATGCATAGAAGAAACAAAAACTTCACAGCAGAATGATCTTTCTTCCAAGTATGTCTATTTCCTAAAAAAAAGTTCGCGAACGATAGCCGAGTATACACGGTATGAAAAGTTCTTTAACAACTTTTCTAAAGCAACGAACCGATGCAATATATTTATAAATGGGGTACCAATAGGGTCTTGAAAATGTATGACTATGTCTGTACGTTATAAAAAGCAGAATGATGAAACAAGAAACTAGGCAATTATTTACATTTATTCTGTTTGTGAACTATTGCAAGTGACACAATGTCATTCTCTATTATTATTGAGTACTGAGTAGCAACATAGTTTCACCGCTTTATATATACTCCCGTTATCTTCCCCGGGGAAGATAACGGGAGTATATATAGAGACAGAGCAGTCGAAAGTAGATGCCCTTCATTATACTATTTCCTTTGCAAAACTCATCAAATACCCTGTTTCTAAAAATGAATATGATAACCAAATTAAACTCAACAGCTATTGCAATTCGTACGTATGTCGGTAATTTCGTCGCTATATAATCCCGTTATCTTCCCCGGGGAAGATTCTTCTGTACAGTTTTAATGGAAAGCTCCCTAGAAGAATCTTCCCCGGGGAAGATTCTTTCTCGCAGTGCAAATCATCAAACGAGCCATTTTAAGACACTTCCCCCAAAAGATTTCCGAGCCCCATTTGCTGAATGCATATCCCCCCAAGAAAACCCTCTTCCCGGGAAAACTTCCCTTGAGTGGAATGATGCATTGGTCATAGTTTCTTCTGAGGTGGTGTCGTCGCTATATATATAATCCCGTTATCTTCCCCGGGGAAGATTCTTACGTAGAGTTTGAATGGAAAGCTCCATAGAAGAATCTTCCCCGGGGAAGATTCTTTCTCGCAGTTCAAATCAATAAACGAGCCATTTTAAGACACTTCCCCCAAAGATTTCCGAGCCCAATTTGCTGAATGCATATCCCCCCAAGAAAACCCTCTTCCCGGGAAAACTTCCCTTGAGTGGAATGATGCATTGGTCATAGTTTCTTCTGAGGTGGTGTCGTCGCTATATATATAATCCCGTTATCTTCCCCGGGGAAGATTCTTACGTAGAGTTTGAATGGAAAGCTCCATAGAAGAATCTTCCCCGGGGAAGATTCTTTCTCGCAGTGCAAATCAATAAACGAGCTATTTTAAGACACTTCCCCCAAAGATTTCCGAGCCCCATTTGCTGAATACATATCCCCCCAAGAAAACCCTTTTCCCGGGAAAACTTCCCTTGAGTGGAATGATGCATTGGTCATAGTTTCTTCTGAGGTGGTGTCGTCGCTATATATATAATCCCGTTATCTTCCCCGGGGAAGATTCTTACGTAGAGTTTGAATGGAAAGCTCCATAGAAGAATCTTCCCCGGGGAAGATTCTTTCTCGCAGTGCAAATCAATAAACGAGCTATTTTAAGACACTTCCCCCAAAGATTTCCGAGCCCCATTTGCTGAATACATATCCCCCCAAGAAAACCCTCTTCCCGGGAAAACTTCCCTTGAGTGGAATGATGCATTGGTCATAGTTTCTTCTGAGGTGGTGTCGTCGCTATATATATAATCCCGTTATCTTCCCCGGGGAAGATTCTTCTGTACAGTTTGAATGGAAAGCTCCATAGAAGAATCTTCCCCGGGGAAGATTCTTTCCAACAGTTCAAATCAATAGACGGGTTATTTTAAGACCCTTCTGAGCCCCATTTGCTGAAATTTTCACACGGCCCTGCTTATTAATATTTGATTTTCCGTTTTCAGTCAAGTTTGTTATAATAGCTTCAAAAACCGGGAAACATTCGATGCGACGCCTGTCGGCGGCTATATTTAGTTTGTTGCAAGCGTCCACAAGACTCAGATCAAACAAATATTCCTTGAAAAACGTAGTTTTCAACATTTCTTAAATTACCAGAAAGAATCTTCCCCGCGGGGAAGATAACGGGATATTGCCGGCCGGTTCAGAATGTTGTTTACAATGACGTTGTCATGCATTAACGTCATCATAGAACCCTAAAACGCTATGTTCAGGGCGATAACATTACGTCGCTCAACGTAACGTAAACAAAGCAAGGCCCGTCACAAGGCTTGTGATATCAAAAGTTCAAAATCCATGTTCAACACACGGGGTATTCGACTACTTGGAACGCAGACGGATACCAAAAACGCCGACTGTTTACCTTGGATTTGAAAGAGGGTGAGTCGATAAAATCATGTTTTTTTGCGACCCTTTTAAAAAAATCAGTTTTGATTTTTTGCTGTATTCTTCTGGAACTGTCACAGCTGTTTCGTAATGGTGCTTTTAGCTTCGATAGATTATATGAAAGCGTCTTTACAGACAACTAAAATGCAAAACATGCACAATTTCTAAAATAATTAGTGTATTTACCAGAAATGGAACCGATTTATCCAAAGATGGCATTGTAGCTTGAAAGAGAAATAGTTCTTGTTCAAAAATAAACTCCTATATACTTGTGCCATACGTTGCTCGGGCAGCAATAAGCATGGACTTGAGTGCACCATGCTGAAAGAAGATAATATTTACGACAGACGGTTTTCTTTGATGTTACCATGAAACGCAGACGATGGATACCAATGATGGATTTACAATTAATGGCTAAATCAATGCCTACTTTCATATCTCCTTAATTTTGAGGTTCAAAAAGCACGGTTATGAACAGGGTTGAATATTTCCTATGCCATATATAAACAACGATGGTGAAAATAGCGTAAGACGAGTAAATGGTTTCTCTCTCTCTCTCTCTCTCTCTCTCTCTCTCTCTCTCTCTCTCTCTCTCTCTCTCTCTCTCTCTCTCTCTGCATGTGTCTGGTATAGGGATTATAAATTTCAACGACTTCCATTTCAGGAAATGTTTGGATAGTTCATGTTTCCTATACTATAAATGTCTTCAGAAGATAACTGATGAATAGGAACAGTCAGAGAGCCTTTCCTTGGTTCTAATACTTTTTACTATAATAGTTCCACATTTCATTGAATAAAATAATAAAAAATAGCCATCGAAGAGATGGCAAATCCCCCGGACCAAAAGCCAATATGGCCTTCAGAAGATTGTTCACCATCAGAAAGTGCACCAGAATTAAACCAGCAATATATCACAAAAGTTACTGCAGTTATGGCATTCACAAGGTTATACTGTCAGGGGAGATAACTAAAAAACCAGGGCACTAAAAATTGTGGTTCTTGCGCATGACATGCCTGCTTTAGCTCATGTATTTCTGTACAAAGTACCATCAATATATCTCAAAGGGTATTTGAGATATGATGATCAGAAGCTGGTCATACTGTTATACTGGAAAGGTAGATAACTCAAATACCACAGCACCAACAGCTGTGTTTCTTGCACATGACACCCCTTCTGTACCTTGTTTACAAGTGCGCCAAGTTCCTTGAATATATCTCAAAGTGTGTTGGAGCTATGGTCATCACAAGGTTATATTGGCAGGGGAGAATACTCAAAAGCCAGAGCAGCCAGAGTTGTAATTCTTGAGCATGACAAACTTGCTTAACCTCATGTGCATCTGCATCAAGTACCACCAATATATGTCAAATGGTATTGGAGGTACGGTAATCACAATGTAATCATACTGGTATATTGGACGGGGAGATAACTCAAATATCATAGCACCAAGAGTTGTGGTTCTTAGGCATGAAGCGCCGTCTCAACCTTGCATACAAGTGTGCCAAGTACCATCAATATATCTCAAAGGGTATTGGAGTAATGGCCATCACAAGGTTATATTGTCAGGGGAGATAATTAAAAAAACCATGGCACCCAGAGTTGTGGTTCTGGCACGTAACACACCTGCTTAACCTCATGTATAACTGTACCAAGTACCATCAATATATCTCAAAGCGTATTGGAGATGTGACCATCACATGGTAGTGATTCTATATTATTGGAAGGGGAGATAACTAAAAAACATGGCACCCAGAGTTGTGGTTCTTATGCATGACACACCGTCTCGGCCTTGTGAACAACTGTGCTAGGTATCATTAATATATCTTAAAGGGTATTGGAGTTATGGCCATCACAAGGTAGTCACTCTATTTTATTGGAAGTGGAGATAACTCAAAAACCATGGCAACCAGAGTTGTGGTTCTTGTGCATGACACGCTGTCTCAGCCTTGTGAACAACTGTGACAGGTGTCATCAATATATCTCAAAGGATATTGGAGTTATGGCCACCACAAAGTAATCATTCTATTTTATTAAAAAGGGAGATAACTAAAAAAGTATGGCATCCAGAGTTCTGGTTCTTGCGCATGACACGCCGTCTCAGCCTTGTGAACAATTGTGCCAAGAACCATCAATGAATTCCAAAGGGTATAGGAGCCCAATTTTGGAATATGGAAGTTGTGTCTGGAACCCCTAAGGATTGGTCCTCAATCAAGAATTTGAAAACCTTCACAATAGAGCTGCTAGATTTGTAACAAGCAATTACTGCTTAATTTGAAACTGGGAGTAGGACTGGAATGCTAATGAAATTAAGATGGGTGTTTCTGAAGAACAGGAGGGGAGAAGTATGCTCATATCATTTTACAAAAATCATGGTTGATGCAAGCATTACAACAGATGACCTTGTTCCCCCAGCTAGGCGCTGTATAACCCCACTCACTTCATTGGTGATTCACTCCCCTACTGCAAGAACTGACATTAACAAATATTTTTTCTACCCTCGGACCATTTCAGATTTGAATTCCCTTCCCGATTCCATCATTCCCACAGCTGAAGGTGCTGGGGATAATGTAGCTTTGTTAACCTCTTTGGTGAGAGCTGGGGACAAACTTTCCATATCACAGGTCCTGATGTATGAATGTCATTCGACGCTTCACCAGTAACAAATTCTTGTTCTGATGCACGACATTGTTTCTAAAATAAAAGGGAACACCTCGAATTACAAAGTGCTAACTTGTTATTAGAATCAGAACTGTTACTGGTAACACTTCAAATGACATTCATGCACAATGACATGTGATGTGGGAATATAGTCCCTGCCACTTACCAAAGACGTTACACCTTCCTCTGCACCCTCTGCTGAGGAAATATAGATCTGGGAGGGTATTCCTTTCTTTTATGGTTCGAGGGAAGAAGGATCTTTGCAACTCTGCTATACGAGACTGGAAGGCCAACAATCTTGGAGGTATTCCATTTTTTATGGTTCGAGGGAAGAAGGATCCTTTACAACTGTCAGTTTCAAGATACTGGAAGGCCAAATAGCTTTTTACGTTGCCTAACTGGGGAATAAGACCATTCGTTGCAATCCTAGCAGCACACTTTAGACCTTTATACAAGAGTATAAACCTACTGTCTCTCCTCCTTTGCATAAGAGATATTTTATTTATTGAATCCATATTTTCGAGGATCTTTCCCCTTTAAATGCAAGAAGGCTCAGTTTTATTGGTTTTTCTCCTAGTTATTTGTCAATACTGCACTTAACGCATTGAAATCTGATGGCCCGTTTAATTGCCCAACATCTTAATTTATCTTTATCAGTCTGATGTTTCAATGAGTTATCTCCATTTCTCATTTCACGGTAGTAAACACAGTCATCTTTTCCAATGCCTGAGCCAGTGTCAGTTAAAATGTCATTAATATCCACGAAGAACAAAAATGGGCCAAAAACGGCACCTTGTAGGACACCAAACAAAACTGGAGCCCAATCCTAAGTTTCACTGTTATGTTCAGCTATAGTATCCACGGTACACGCCTACAGTTCAACTGCAGCATTGATTGTCTTGAATTACTTTAATCTTAAAACGTAGATTTTGAATATGCAGTCAATTCGATTGCTAACCACGAAAAACACTTACTGACCGCTCCAAGGCGGTGCTTCTCTTTTTGGTTTATGATTTTCGTTGTAAGTCTTTGCATGTCTATCATGGCAATATCGCCCCGCCCGTCAGTGCTTGGATAAATGGATTGGTGCTTCCACGCAGACCTAAAACTCAACACACATGAGAACTGGTAAACCGTTTAGAAGGACTAAGCCTGCCCGGGCAAAGTGGTGTTATTCAGAGCGTCCAATGCATACAAGCATTTTGGTTTCATTGGTCGACAGGGCTTGAGTTGCCATTTCATCTCAATGTCGGGTAAAAGTACCATTACATTGGAAGCAGCATCTCTAAAATGACCTAAATAGTGTTGACGGGAACGTTAAACCTCAATTCTAACATGACATTAACGTTTTTCCCATTGAACCCAGTGGAAACGTCAGCGTTTGCAAATATGCGATAATTCACGTCGTCAACGTGGTGCGTGCAATTTGGCGTCATCGTGACGTTGCATGTAAACATTTCCTTCTGTCGATATCCGCTGCAAAATAGTCCCCAAGATAACGCTTTGTTACTACTGTATTTCAGTTTAGCATCATGTTAGAATCGAAATAATTTCCACGCACCCGGTGTGTTATCGTGATTAACACACGGTGTTGTCGGGCAGATGCGAATATTAATTCACTCCGGCTTCGCCGTCGTGAATTAATATTTCGCAATCTGCCCTCCAACACCGTGTGTTAATCACGATAACACACGGTACGTGGAGATTATTTCTTAATTCAAACAAACAAATATCCTGGCAATATTTAATTTTGGACAACTGTTTGGCCATTCATTCTTTTCTGCTAAAGGGGATGGGGTGAGGGAAACAAACTATTCTTCGTATGTTTTAACCCATATGTGACATAGAGTCTTCCACCTAGTAAGTATGGAGTTGTCACTTCCTATTATTAGGGTGTCAGGTTTGTTTTTGTTTGTGGCAAATTTTACAAAAATGAATGTTCTTTTAGCAAACAATGTAGACCCAGATCAGACGCCGTGTCTGATCTGGATCGGCACTGTTTGCTAATTTCCCAGAAGAGGGCATATATGGGTTATTTCTATTGCCATTCGTTCAGGTGCGTCATTCTTTCCCGAAATGTTTCTATAAATTTCACATTGTTTATTTAATAAGACCGATTCGTAATTTCGTAGGACCCGACCCTACCAACACGTACCACACACTGGAACAACGCCATATCAACGTCGTTGCAATAATGTTTGTTTGATTTGAGGTTTCACGTCCACGTCAACACTGTAAAGGTCATTTTGGAGACGTTGCTTCCATTTTTGTGGGACTTCTACCCGACATTGAGATGAAATGACATCTCAAGCCCTGTCGCCCAATGAAACCAATAGGGTTTATAAACATGGACGGTCCGACTCGCACCGCTTTGCCTGGGCAGGCTTAGATCCACTAAGCAGTTTACCAGTACTCGTGTGCGGACCGGATTCAGCTCTGCGTGGAAGCATCATGCAGCCCATATATTTTTCAAGCCCCTATGGGCATTGCAATAATGTATAATGATATTTATCTGACAAAATAATGAAACAAACTCGTACAGTTCTAATACGATCTGTTTTGAGTTCGAGTCTGGCTCGGGTCACGTGTGAGACGCCAAGTTCTACAACAGAAGGTCAGGTCGTTTTTCTCCGGTTTTCGCCCACCTCTAATTAACGATCGGCTCGACATGAGTGAAATAATCTTGAAAGGGCCGTAAAACCAAAACCAAAAAAAAACAACAACAAAAAAACATCTGTTTTGAAATTTAATGTACAGTGAAACTTCGATGACTCAAACACTGATGGCCCATTTACTACGGCCGAGTCGAACTCTTTCTTGAGTCCCTAGAAAGAAAATTCCATAACTGCAGATATAAATAGTTTTTCTAATTTGATCTTGAAAATGTATGTTTTGTGTACTCACTAGAATCGCCTCGATGAGGCGATTCTAATGAGTACACACAACATGCATTTATATTGAAGAAAACTGAAAATATGTCCATATTCGGCCTCCTCCCCTAGCTCCAAGATCAACCCCCTGTGGCTCGAACCACCGTGGTCTCGAACAAATTTTCTTGTTCCCAAAAGTGTTCGAGCCATTGAAGTTCGACTGTATATTCATATTTATCTGTCAAAATAATGAATTTAAAATTACTCTGCGTGGACAAAAGGTAGCGAGAAGGAATGAATTCATGTCCGTGGTTGTTTTGTGGGACTACGCTATAAATATGCCAAAGGAAATTTACAAATCGTACCTATTTGATCGTAAAAGTATCTAACATTATGAAATCACAGATTTATGACACCTAATAAGAATTGACGGGTCATGTGCGCTATAAATAGGTCTTATGCGCGAATATGGCCCACATGTGGTATTAAGACAAACCGTCACGTTTGGTGTCTTTTGGCGAAAAGCGAAAGGCAATCGTATCGTTTCCTGGTCATTGCCTTCCCTTCTACATCGAGAATACCCTCTTTGGTCGAGGTAAACTGTGGTAAGACTCAGTGTCTGGATTAACTTTCCAATTAAACGAAAGCAGAATGTATTTTACTCCTTTTTTTCATTTTTCCACGCTTGTGGTTTTCACGTCAATGGTAACCATAACTTTGTGCCGTCTGCATTGCGTGGTATCTGTGCGGGTCGTCATTGGTATCCTTATTCGAACACCCTCATCAAGAAATTCACATCTATAATTCTAAAATCCTGCTTTTTGCTAATTCTAATAACGCACGGCAGGTACTCAATACATTAGTATTTTATGCTATTCAGGAAACATTGGAAATTATATACGAATTATTGCTGTAAAACTAAAAAAACTGTCGACTTGCATCAAGCGCCCATATTTTGCCGAATAAAATAGGTCATAATTCGTCATTGACAGAAGGATTTGCATCCACAGTTCGTGGAAAGTATTCCGAGACACTGCGAAACAGATTACTATCAACATCTGTGGGCATCTATTTAATATATGCCCGTAAAATGCGATTTATTCAACTCACCACGAATGTTTGTTGTTTTTTTCCGTCGGCGTTTTTGGTATCCGTCTGCGTTCCAGGTAGTCGAATACCCCGTGTGTTCAAACAGCACGCGAATTCGATGATTCGAACATGGTTTTTGCTGTTTAAGCACGGCTTTCGGTCCATTTGACAATGGCTTAAAACAGCCATGCGCATAGGTTTTTATGCAAGAACGTTGATTCAACTTAACCCATAAAATGCAATCACGACAATTGTCGTAACACGACAACTGTCGTCTGCTTTGTCGTCTGCCGGTTACTTTAAAACTCATTTTTGCAAACGGTTCACACTGTTTGCCTGTATGCAAAAATATTTTTAAAAAGTTTGCAAGAAGATTCAGCAGACGACATTTAGCAGACGACATTTTCAGATGTAGATTTTATCGGCGTTTTAAGGGTTAAGTACTTGCTGGGTAGCAGTTTCACTGGACTTGTTGTAGTTAGTTTTGGCCTGAGTTGTACATAAACATAAAACAACAACAAAGTAAACAAACCTCTTTACTTTATGAAATTATCAATGTTTATAACAAAACAATAAGATATCCCGTGAAGACAAAAATATCACAGATTTTAACCAAACAATAAATATATAAAAGTCTATGAGCATAATATATGAAAAAGTTCAATGTTTACTGTAGCTTCTTCCATTCATAATGTAGTATTTATAATGTAGCTTCTTGTAATTTAGCATTTCCATTGGTAGTTTATTGAAGTGTAGCGTCTTACAATTTAGTTTTTTCCATTGGTAGTTCTGTTAATAATGAAGCTTCTTGTAATTTAGTTTTTTTCCACTAAGAGTTCTGTTTATAATATAGCTTCTTATATTTAGCTGTTCCATTGACAGTTCCGTTTATAATGTAGCTTCTCATAATTTAGCTTTCATATTAATAGTTCTACTTATACTGTAGCTTCTTTTAATTTAGCTTTTCCATTGATAATCTTCATATAATTTAGCTGTTCCATTGATAGTTTTATTTATGCTGTAGATTCTTGATCAGTTTTTCCAGCTGATTTGTTATGTTCAACTGTCACATTTATTTTGCTAAGTAGCAAAGCAATGGATTCGTAGCAAGGATCGAGCAAACAGCGAATGCACAAGGTGTACACTTTCTTGACATGGAAGAGGCAGTGTCTGGTTCCTAGAAGAGATGGATAACAGCACCATACCATGCAGAACGAGGTGATGGCATACTTTATTCCCCAGAGCAGAGCCAGTGGAAAGCCAAATACTGTGCTCATAAAAGAGTAGCAATGCCTATGTGTGCCTAAGAATAGTTTCTGGGAGTATTTCCAAGTACATGAAAGACTTCTGAGATGATCTGGCTCACCAAATACATCGGTGAACAAGGCCTGAAATAGAAAAAAAAGCATTCGAATCAGTGTCTGTCTGATGAATTGAAGTTTTCCCACTTTTTTCATATGACGTCGCGTCTGAGAGTGTAATAACGCCATGTAATATTTTCGATAATAGACTAGTGGAATAAATATGCAAATTAGTTAGATACGTCCCGTAACGTTACATGTACGACGTCCTTAACCACGTAGCGTTTACTAATGGCGGAATATTGATATTTTTGTAAACAATTAAGAAATGAAATTTATTTTTCTGCAGTTCATGGAAGTATGAACGCAGTGGGTCGCGTGCAAAGTAAATGAACCCCGAAGGGGTTCATGTAAACTTTGCTAGCGACCCACTGTCGTTCATACTTTCATGAAAAGCAGAAAAATTAAGTTTATTTTTTATATTTACATTATTTGCACCTCATCACTGGGCGAAAAAAAATGCTTGTAGGGCAAACTTTTAAAGCTGAAAAACATTTACACGCTGTTTTTCTACAAAGAGCGGAGCAGCGGTGACGTCATCAACGCCCGTAGAGAACAATGGTTTAGAATGACGTCATTTAACGTCACTGAAAAGCATGTGATTCGATGCGTTCATCGGCGTATGAACGCAATTGTTTTCTATAGGTTTACATTACACTTTACACTGGAAATGTAAATATTCGATAATAAAATGCGTTTTAAATGTCATATGAAAAATAGAATCTTGCATTCGTGCTCATGTATTATTGAATTTATTTAACTCGTTGAGAAAAAGGGATAAAATGCTCGGCAAAGCCTCGCATTTTATCCCTTTTCCTCAACTCGTTTAATAAATTCAATAATACATGAACACTCATGTAAGATCCTCTATGTCAAGTGAAAATGACTTCATCTGCTTGATGAAATACATCACGAAAACACGCCTCTATATTTTGACCCCCTCAAGCATACTTTTATATAGTAAAAGTGGGGTATACAGGGGTGTACCTTATTTTTTTTTATTTCTGCTCTAAATTATAGATTGTGGGTACTCGTTAGATGAAACTTCATACCAAATATCAAACACCGGTCCCACCTGGTTTCAGACAAAAAGATTTCTAAAATTTTTCCACATGTAAGTCTATGTTAAACCAGTGGGCCCCAGAGTGGGGGCATGTATAATGTAAGGATATGTAAAGCCAGTGGGCCCCGGGGCGTGGCCATTTTTGGTCCCAGGGCTATAATTTAAACAATACTGGAAGAGGTCGGCTAGATGAAGCTTCATACCAAATATCAGAGACCTTAGCATTCTGGTTTCAGACAAAACGATTTCTAAACTTTTTCCACATGTAAGTCTATATAAAACTAGTGGGCCTCAGAGTGGGGCCATTTTGGCCCAAGGGCTATAAACTGAACAATCTTGGTAAAGGTCCACTAGATGAAGCTTCATATCAAATATCAAAGACCTGGGACATCTGGTTTCAGACAAGAAGATTTTTAAAGGTTTTCCCTATGTAAGACTATGCAAAATCAGTGGGCCCCGGAGTGGGGCCATTTTTGTCAATCATGGTAGGGGTCCACTAGATGAAGCATCATACCAATTTTTTATAAAAGACCTGGGCCCTCTTCAAATGTTTACCATATGTAAGTCTATGTAAACTAGTGGGCCCCGAGGTGGGGCCATTTTTGACTCCAGAGCAATAATTTGAACAATCCTGGTAGAGGTCCACTGGACGAAGATTCAGAAAAGATGATTTTTGAAGGTTTTCCCTACATTAGCCTATTTAAAGGCAGTAGACCCTGGGGTGGGGCCATTTTTGGCCCCAAGACTATACAATTTGAACGATCTTGGCAGTGGTCCACCAGATGAAGCTTCATACCAAATATCAAAGACCAGGGCCCCTCCACGGACTGAAGATTGAAGCAAAATTGTGGCCGCTAGAGGGTGAACAGGTTTTTTTAGAAACTTCTCTTTGTGACCTAGTCTTTGACCCGACATGGCCCAGTTTCAAACTTGGCCCAGACATCATCAAGACAAACGGTCTGGTAATGTTTCATGAAGAATGTCAAAGCCAAACATAGGCCTCTAGAGAGTGAACAAGGTTCTGAAGAAATTTGACCTGGGGACCTAGTTTTTGACCTAACTTGACCAAAATATCATCAAGGCAAACATTCAGATGGTGAAGTTTCGTGAAGCTTGAAGCAAAACTCTGGTATCTAGAGGGAGAACAAGATTTTCATGAAGTTTAACTTAGTGACCTAGTTTTTGATCCGACATGACCCATATTCAAACTTGATCCAGATAACATCAAGGCGTACATTCTGTTAAAGTTACATGTAGATTGAAGCAAAACTGTGGTCTACAGAGGGTGAACAATGTTTTAACGCAATTTGATCTGGTGACCTAGATTTTGATCCGACATGACCCATATTCAATCCTGACCCAGATATCATCAAGACAAACAGTCTGGTAAAATTTCATGAAGATTTAAGTAAAACCGTCGTCTCTAGAGGATGAGCAAGGTTTTCAAGAACCTTGACCTAGTCACCTAGTTTTTGATCCGACATGACCCATATTCAAACTTGATCCAGATATCATCAAGACAAAATTGTGGCCTCTTGAGGGTAAACAAGGTTTTAACGCAATTTGACCTGGTGACCTAGTTTTTGACCCGACATGACCCATATTCAAACTTGACCCAGATATCAAGACAACAAAAGTTCTGGTAAAGTTTCATGAAAACTGAGGCAAAGTCATGGCTTCTAGAGGATGAACAATATTTTAAAGAAATTTGACTTAGTGACCCAGTTTTGAATATGGCATGACCCATATTCGAACAAGATCTAGATATTATTAAGGCAAACATTCTGGTAAAGTTTCATGAAGATTGAAGCAAAACTGTGGTCAATAGATGGTGAACAAGGTTTTCAAGAAATATGACCTAGTGACCTAGTTTTTTAACCAACACGACCCGTATTCAAACCTTATCCAGATATCATCAAGAAAACCATTCTGGTAAAGTTATATGAAGACTGTAACAAAATTGTGGTCTCTAGAGGGTGAACAAGGTTTAAAAGCAATTTGACCTAGTGACCTAGTTTTTGACTCGACTTTACCCATATTCCATTTTGACCCAGATGTTTTCAAGGCAAACTTTCTGGTAAAGATTCATGAAGTTTGAAGCAAAACTGTGGTCTCTAGAGGATGAACGTTTTAACGCAATTTGACCTAGTGACCTAGTTTTTAATTTGACATGACCCATATTCAAACCTGACCCAGATATCATGAAGGCAAACATTCTGGTAAAGTTTTATGGTGATTGAAGCAAACTTGTGGTCTCTCGAGAGTGAACAAGGTTTTAACGCAATTTGATCTAATTTTGACCCGACACGAACCATATTCAAACTTGGTTTTCAAGAAATTTGGCGTAGTAACACAGTTTTTGATCCTACATGACCCATATTCGAACTGGATCCAGATATCATCAAGACAAACACTCTGGTAATGTTTCATGAAGACTGAAACAATACTGTAACCTCTAGAGGGTGAACAAGGTAAATGTTGACGATGCACGTCGGACGACGCACGTACGACAGACAAAGGGTGATTAAAATAGCTCGCCTTCAGCATTGCTCAGGTGAGCTAAAAGCGATGAGCCAGTTCCAGTGCCCACATTCTATGTTTTAAGAAGAAAGAATAGGAAATTATATTGTCTTTACCAGAAATTTACTGTTCTTACAGCCATACATTACGACAACAAGCCTTTATACTTTTGACCACATTAAACCTACTTTTATATAGTAAAACTGTGTTTTACAGAGATATACATATTTTTTCTTATTTCTGCTCTTTACATAGATTGTAGGTACTCGTTAGTTGCTAGAATCTTTGTTTGGGGCAGAAATATGAAAAATATCGGAATTTTTCATGTTTGGTGATAAAAATTTCCACTATACGTAAACCAGAAAATGGCTTCTGAAGACTTCCTTGAAGCAGGGGGAGTGTGTTATGGGCCGGAATTACTCATTTCTGTTACGAGTATCTCGCATGGTAGATTATGCAAAGCTTACAGATTTATAACTAATCTAGCTCAGTTGTAAAAGCATTGAACTTTCATCCGGGAGGGCCTGGCAGACAGAGATTTTTTCAGCAATGCTTCATTCATTTGACGGTCCCCGCCGATTGGGGCTTGAAGAAAAATATGGGCTGCATGATGCTTCCACGCAGAGCTGAACCTGACCCACACACGAGTACTGGTAAACCGCTTAGAGGATCTAAGCATGCCCAGGCAAAGCGGTGTGAGTGTCGGACCGTCCATGCTATTAAACCCTATTGGTTCATTGGGCGACAGGGCTTGAGGTGTCATTTCAGCTCAATGTCGGGTAAAAGTCCCACAAAATTGGAAGCAAAGTCTCCAAAATGACCTTTACAGTGTTGACGGGGACGTTAAACCATAAATCAAACAAACAAATCATTCGTTTGAACATTACGACTTTCATGCCATAACATGTAACTCACAGATTTACCTCGTTCTCAGCGTTGAGTTCATTGGGGTCCCGATCCATCGTGATCAGGTTTCTAGTGTCACCCATTCAATTCTGAAAAAATCTGAAAAAAAGAAAAAGAAAATGGCTTAAAAATTCAGCCGAACATCACTTCAATAACTCGAACACTATGGGTAGGGCTGGCTAATCGGAGCTGAAAAGATAATTCATTATCAGTCCTGCCATTGTGATCGATAATCGATCAGTAATCACTGAAGAATTGGTCATAATTTTACCTGTCTGGCTTTCTGTCTGTAACACACGTTGTACTTTCTCGAATGTATTTGAACAGACATGCCTGAGCATACAGTGAAGACCCTGATGAGACGCCACAGAACGCGGCGTCTCATCAGGATCTGCGCTGTTTGCCACTCATCCAGCTATTTTAGGCACAGGTAGTAAATTGTACTTAACAAATAATCGATTACAAGCAAATCAGTAATTATAATCATTTTTTGTGGAATTTATCGATCGATTAATTGATTATCTGATTAATCGTGCCAGTCTTAACTATGGGACCATGAAAATGTATTCAAGAGAGGGGTAGTTCGAATTACTGAGGTTTGTTTTTAAAAGGTGCCAGGCCATGAGACAAAATAGGGATCCCTTTAGAAAATCTTTAACGATTATTTTTATAAAATAAAGGTTTGTTGTGTGTACTCATTAGAATCGTCTCAGGCGATTCTTATACATGTAAGTACACACAACATACCTTTTTAAGATAAAATCAGACATCACGTGAACAAGTTCGTGAAATGAGTACCCCACTTAACCCCACTTTATATAGAGAAAACTGGGGTTCACGGGGGTAAAAATGATTTTCCTTATTTCTACTTCAAGACATAGGTTGTTGATGCTCGTTAGAACCGCCTCAATGAGGCGGTTCTAACGAGCACCAACAACCTATGTTTGCAGAATAAATAAGAAAAATATCACGGATTTTCATCAGAAAAGTAGCCATTTTGGAGATGTGAAAAAATGCACTATGTCGCATGGGTGTGTTATCGTAATGGAGTCCTGAGTATATGGAAACCTGAAGCTTTTCCAAGGAAATATTCTCAAGTGATTAGTTCGAATTAGCCATGGTAAGCGAACTATCCGTGTCCGAGTTATCCAAGGTTCACTGCACATGTAGACAATATTTTGTTTAAGAAATACATCAGCTCCAACTGTGATTTGTTGAGTAATAAATCACAGTTTGGAGGTCAGTTGTTAAGTAGATAAATCACGAGCGCGTAGCGCGCGTGGTTTGTCTACTTACAACTGACCGACAAACTGTGATTTATTGCTCAACAAATAATAGACTAGAGCTGATCTATTTCGATTCTAACACGCTGAAAATCGGCAATCATGTTGTTGTTTCCTTCAAAATCTCACAACTTTTCGCCATTGTTAGAAGAAATCCCGCTAAAATTATAGACTGAAACACATGCATTTATATCCGTTTCTAACGTTTTAGATGCGACAATATGACGTTACACAGTCTAACGTCAAGTAGATCGACTAGTGACGTCATATATCGACAGTTTTTAATTACGGCACTCGTCACGCTCTTCCTTGCCGTGATTTGTTGTAGAATAAAACACAGTTATTTTCCATTGCCTATATATAGGCGCCTGTGTTAGAATTGATAGCAATTTGGGGGAGGGGTGGTCGGGCGAGGCAAAGGTGTCGTGAATCTTGCGTCACTGGGCATCCAACGGATATTGGCTTACAACTGGGCAAGGCCTGCTGTCCTTGCAGCCGGTAAGGGTAGAGGGGGAGTATTGTTGTTTCTTTTGTTTCTATACACTTCCATTCATTCTCCACTTTCTTTTCTGTCCCTCACTTTCATCTTTTCTACTATCTCATCTATCCCTGTTCTCCCTTTCTCTGGGAGACGACGCAAAATGACCCACAAGGGTTGACGTGTCGCAGAACCCCAAACAAATTGCAATTGGCCAACAACTCACCCCAAAATATATATAGCCACTTGTGACATCATGTTTTCCAATAGTATGACAAACAGGCCTGAGTAGAAAGTGCAGACCCAGACCAGGCTACTCCAATGAACAGCCTGATCTGGGTCTGCACGGTTTGCCTTTCCACCTGCACATTTCGGGTATACAAATATATGAGTAAAATAGATTTCTTCAAATTGTCGGTTGTTTATATCTCATTCGATTGTGATATTGTATCCAGTATAGAAAACATGATGTCATGATGTATTTGGGCTATTAGTAAAAAATATGCCGACCTGCCTAGACTACATATAATTCATTGGTCGGCAACTGCAAACAAAAGCGCCCCACCCACTTGGGCTAAGATCAATAGATTGGGATGCATGGTGCTTCCACGCAGAGTTGAAAGTACTGGTAAACAGGTCTAAGCCTGCCCAGGAAAAGTGGTGCGAGTCGGACTGCTTCTAAAAACCGATTTGTATTGGCGGTAGGGCTTGAGATGTCATTTCATCTCAAGAAGCAACGCCTTCAAAATGACCTAAATAGTGTTTACGTTGACGTTAATCCTCAAATCAACATAAAATAATAATAATAATAATAATAATAATAATAATAATAATAATAATAATAATAATAATAATAATAACGTATAATATACGCTTGTTAAAATGAAGTGGTTTTGTTGCGTTCATTATTAAGTCTCCCGAACGAAGGTTTTTCTATGATTTGCCCTTTGACCTACTTTTTGACCCGACATGACTCATAGTCCAACTTGATCGAGATATTGCCTAGATGATCATTCTGGACAATTTTGATGATGATTGGACCAAAACTTAGGCCTCTAATGCGTTCACAAGGACAAGATTTTTCTATGATTTGACCTACTGACCTACTTTTTGACCCGCCATGACCCAAATATGTATTTGGCCAAAATATTGTCAAGCTGATCATTCTGAGCAACTTTGATGATGATCGGACCAAACCTGTGGCCTCTAGTGTGTTCACAAGGTTTTTCTACGTTTTGACCTTTTGACCTACTATTTTACACGACATGACTCATATTCGAATTTGATCGAGATATTGTCAAGACGATGATTCTGAGTAGGTTTGATGATGATGGGACCAAAATTGTGGCCTCTAGAGTGTTTTTTCTATGACGATCTACTGACCTCCTTTTTGATCCGACATGACCCATATTCGAACTTGACCGAGCTATTGTCAAGATGATCATTCTGTGCAAGTGTGATGTTGATTAGACCAATACTGTGACCTCTGGTGTGTTCACAAGGTTTTTCTATGATTTGACCTATTGACCTACTTTTTGACCCGACATGACCCATATTCGAACTTGACCGAGATATTGTCAAGATGATCATTCTGAGCTAGTTTGATGATGATCGGACCAAAACTGTGGCCTCTAGTGTGTTCACAAGGTTTTTCTATGATTTGCCCTACTGACCTACTTTTTGACCCGACATGACCAAAATTCGAACTTGACCGAGATATTGTCAAAATTATCATTCTGGGCAAGTTTGATGGTGATTGGACAAAAACTGTTGCCTCTAGTGTGTTCACATTTTTTTTCTATTATTTGACCTACTGACCTATTTTTTAACCCGACATGACCCATATTCGAACTTATCCGAGATATTGTCAAGATGGTCATTCTGAGCAAGTTTGGTGATGATCGGACCAAACCTGTGGCCTCTAGTGTGTTCACAAGATTTTTCAATGATTTTACCTTTTGGCCTACTGATATCCCATGCCGGACATCATCAAACTTGGCCAGAATGATCATCATGACAATATCTCGTTCAGGTTCGAATATGGGTCACCGGACATCTCACGGTCACAAAAGCTCACAAGGACCTTCGGTCAGGTGAGCTAAAAAAAAAAAACACACACACACACAAAAAAAGTTTAGATCCCCATCCCAAAACCATATGTATTAAAACCATATGTATTAAAACCCGACATGATCCAAATTTGACTTGACCGACATATTGTCAAGACGATCGTTTTGAGCAAGTTTAATGATGATGGGGCCGAAACTGTGGCCTCTAGAGGGTAAAAAAGTTTTTTCTATGACTTGACCTACTGACCTACTTTTTGACCGACATGACCCATATTCCAAACTGACCGAGATATTGTCAAGATGATCATTCTGAGCAAGATTGATGACGATCGGATCAAAACTGTGGCCTCTGGTGTGTTCACAATGTTTTTCTATGATTTGACCTACTGACCTACTTTTTGACCCGACATGACCCATATTCGAACCTGAACGAGATATTGTCATGATGATCATTCTGGCCAAGTTTGATGATGATTGGTCCAAAACTGTGATATTTAGTGTGTTCACAACGGACGACGCACTACGACACCGGACATCTCACGGTCACAAAAGCTCACAAGGACCTTCGGTCAGGTGAGCTAAAAAAAAACAACACACACACACAAAAAAAAGTTTAGATCCCCATCCCAAAACCATATGTATTAAAACCATATGTATTATTGTTCCTTATAATAAGACACATTCAGTGACACCAGCCTGAGGTCCTCCGTGTTTGGGGGAATGCCCCACCTCCTCCACTTAAATATATCTCAGAAACTGCTCAGATCCCGACCGTAAACCTATATATTGTCCCTGATGACATTTAATGAAAATATCATCAGTCCATAACAATGACTCTTCACAGACGACTGTGTTTGCTACCGAGAAATAGAGATACAGAGGACTCACTGAAACTTCAGAATGATATAGATAGATTATGATATTGGCACGAAAATGGGGCATGGGATATCAGCCAGTTAAAAGCAATATTATGCAGACAACTATAGGAAGAGGACCAGCAAATTGAGGCAGATGGAACGGTTCTCGAGGATATGAATTCGATTAAATACCTTGGTGTGACAATAGCACACAATTTCAGATAGAACCAGTGCTTCAGCTGAAGTGCACGACCCGCCGGATGCTTTTAGCTTTATGAGTGTTACCGTATATGGGTATGGCGGCCATTTTGGTCATGTGACCTGGACCTAAAACGGTTCCCCCCAATAAATGCGCCTTATCGTAAGGAGCAAAAATATATCTTATACTTTAGTACTCTATTCTGAATCGTTTGCAGGATAAAATGCATTCTCACATTTTCCAATACAAAAGCATATGTGTCAAAAATTGACCTAGGCACAAAGAAGGTCAAGGTCAACCCAGGGTCACCATTTTAGCAATGTATGATGGGCCTACGTCCCAGATGCCATTTATCAAGTTTCGTGGAAATCTGCCCAGTGGTTCTGGAAAATACTATTTTGAAGGGTTTTTACCATATATGGCTTGGCGGCCATTTTGGTCATGTGACCTGGACCCCATGAGCAAATTTTGGTTTCCCCCATCCTATAAAAGCTCCATATGAAATTTGACTGCAATCGGTCCAACGGTTTCCGAGGAGAAGCAGTTCGAAAATTTTCACATTTTTCGCCTCTGCGAGGCTATTCTAAATGGAATGTAATATTTCGCAAGTTCAATGGTTAGATCTCATTGATATCTATCAGTACGCCAAAAATTGTTTAAATATTCCGAGCGGTTAAGTCACTATCACCAATTTTCACAAACGGGTTACGGACGGACAGACAGACATATATGGCTTGGCGGCCATTTTGGTCATGTGACCTGGGCCCCATGGGCAAATTTTGGTTAGCCCCATCCCATAGAGGCTCCATATGAAATTTGACTTCAATCGGCCCAACGGTTTCCGAGGAGAAGCAGTTCGAAAATTTTCACATTTTTCGCCTCAGCGAGGCTATTCTAAATGGAATGTAATATTTCGCAAATTCATTGGTTAGATCTCATTGATATCTATCAGTATGCCAAAAATTGTTTAAATATTCCAAGCGGTTAAGTCACTATCACCAATTTTCACAAACGGGTTACGGATTTTTCGCCTCATCGAGGCTATACTAAATGGAATGTTATATTTCGCAAATTCTTTGGTTAGATCTCACTGATATCTATCAGTAAGCCAAAAATTGTTTAAATATTCCAAGCGGTTAAATCACTATCACCAATTTTCACAAACGGGTTACGGACGGACAGACAGACAGACCATATATGGCTTGGCGGCCATTTAGGTCATGTGACCTGGACCCTATGAGCAAATTTTGGTTTCCCCCATCCCATAGAGGCTCCATATGAAATTTGACTTCAATCGGCCCAACAGAAGCAGTTCGAAAAGTTTCACATTTTTCGCCTCGGCGAGGCTATACTAAATGAAATGTAATATTTCGCAAGTTCATTGGTTAGATCTCATTGATATCTATCAGTATGCCAAAAACTGTTTAAATATTCCAAGCGGTTAAGTCACTATCACCAATTTTCACAAACGGGTTACGGACGGACAGACAGACAGACCATATATGGCTTGGCGGCCATTTTGATCATGTGGCCTGGACCCCATGAGCAAAGTTTGGTTTCCCCCATCACATAGAGGCTCCATATGAAATTTGACTTCAATCGGCCCAACGGTTTCGGAGGAGAAGCAGTTCGAAAATTTTCACATTTTTCGCCTCGGCGAGGCTATACTAAATGGAATGTAATATTTCGCAAGTTCATTGGTTAGATCTCTTTGATATCTATCAGTATGCCAAAAATTGTTTAAATATCCCAAGCGGTTAAGTCACTATCACCAATTTTCACAAACGGGTTACGGACGGACAGACAGACAGACCATATATAGGTTGGCGGCCATTTTGGTCATGTGACCTGGACCCCATGAGCAAATTTTGGTTTCCCCCATCCCATAGAGGCTCCATATGAAACTTGACTTCAATCGGCCCAACGGTTTCCGAGGAGAAGCAGTTCGAAAATTTTCATATTTTTCGCCTCGGCGAGGCTATACTAAATGGAATGTAATATTTCGCAAGTTCATTGGTTAGATCTCATTGATATCTATCAGTATGCCAAACATTGTTTAAATATTCCAAGCGGTTAAGTCACTATCACCAATTTTCACAAACGGGTTACGGACGGACAGACAGACTGACAGACTGACAGAATGACCGATTGACCGAATGACAGAATGGCACGGTGATTTTAGGGCACTCTTAGAAAATCAACCGACTTCAGTCGGTCGCTTTTTCTGCGGGTCGTGGAATACACACATAAGCAACATGCGTACTCAGGCAAATAGAACGCTTGGCCTCCTGAGGCAAAATCTTCATCAGTGTCCCCAGGGTTAAAATAGGCAGTATATAAAGGTCTTGTTCGCCCAATCTTGGAATACGGTAGTTGTATTTGGAGCCCAAGTGTAGTGTTCCTTAATGAAGAAATTGAAAAAAGTTCAGAATAGAGCTGCTGGATTTGTAACAAGCAATTACTGCTTTTGAAACTGGGAGCATGACTGGCACACTAGGAAAATTAAGCTGGGAGTCCCTCAAGAAAAGCTGAAGAGACGGTAGGCTAAAGGTTGCTGCCAGCAATCCAACATATATGGCCTTGTAGCTAGGCACTGTAGAAAGCACCATTCACTGGCGTTTCAGACCCTTACTGAAAGAACTGACAGTTATAAAGAACAGTTCTTCCCTCGAATCATTAGAGATTGGAATGTAAGAATCTGATATGGGGTTCTGTTGTAGATGAGCGTTTCCAACCCGAGGGATGACCGTGCTGAGCGGAACCGAGGCTACGCCGTGGTTCCGCTCAGCACGGTCATCCCGAGGGTTGGAAACGCCCATCTACAACAGAACCCCATATTGGATTCTATTTCTTGCACAACACCTCCGGTTAGTTTTGCTAGCCCGCACATGTATATTGTTTACAAAAATAAAAGTAGTGCGGAAGTAGTTCCGGCAGTTGAAAAGAATTTAAGCGCATTTATGTTAGTTGCCTGGGTCGGAACACCAGGGTCAGAACATAAATTTCTATCCCAGGGTAAAATTACGGATTTCCTTGTCTGGTGTGCAAGAAATACCCTTCCCACCAAGGTTTGCAGGATGAAAGCATACACAGTAATCATGTAATTATGGTAGGGGTCTTTAACATGCACAGGTTAGGCATAGGCATAGAAGTTTTATTTAGTGTCGACTATAAATAACAAGTAACATAAGCCCAGTAGGGCTTGTATTTCGACAAACATTATGTAAAACAACAACAGGTTATAAATACAGTCGAACTTCAATAGCTCGAACACCTTTGGGACCTCGAAAATCTGTTCGAGACAGGGGGAGTTCGAGCCACTGAGGGTTACTGCTAGGAGGCATAACGAGATACTTTTAGACATCTTTTCGGTGTTCCATAATGAATATGTATGCTTTGTGTACTCATTAGAATCGCCTCATCGAGGCGATTCTAATGAGTACACACAGCATACATTTGTAAGATAAAAGACTAAAATCTCCTTAATTATCCCCCACTAGTTCTTATGTAGAGGATATCGCTAGGGGCTCAAGAATGGGTTCGACTCATCCATGGTAAACGAGCCATCGGTGTTCGAGCCATCGAAGTTCTACTGTATATCACAGAATGCAGACGTGGGTACAGATTACAAATATAGGCACACGTTAAAGAGTCATAGTGTGAGAGTTACACAAGAAATTGGTGATGTAAGATTTACATGTACAAGGTTACGTTAAGACATATATGTATATAATAGACAAGTGTAAAATATGTACATGTAACGGTAAAATATTATAAACGGGCCCTATAAATAAATAAATAATTGATTAAGAAATATATTGATAAAAAATACATAAAGAGCGTTAGGAGCATTCATACAAAGAAACACGGCCATATAAAGGTCAGTGAGTGTCATTTTGCTGCAGCAAGAGACCACTAGTACGAAAGCGAAAAAAAGGGATATATGTGAGGCGTACATGTAGCCCACAGAGCCCTTAAGAAACAAACCAAAAAAAAAAAAAAAAAAAAAAAAAAAAACAACAACAAAAACTATAAAGCAAAGAGTAGCAGTGTCCAAACAAAAGAAAACAAAAAGAGAATCGACATGTAACAGCAACGTTTAACTTTAACTAAAAGCAATATATATATATATCAATCCTTATAAACACGACCGTTTGTGCATTACTGGCCCCCGCCCATCGGGGCTTGAAGACATCTATGGGCTGCATGATGCTTCCCGACCCACACACGAGTACTGGTAATCAGCTTAGGGGCTAAGCCTGCACAGGCAAAGCCTTGCGAGTCGGTCCGTCCATGCTTATAAACCCTATTGGTTTCATTGGGCGACAGGGCTTGAGAAGTCATTTCATCTCAATGACGGGTTAAAGTGCCCCCCAAAAAATTGGAAGCAACGTCTCCAAAATGACCTTTACGGTGTCGACGGGGACGTTAAACCTCAAATCAAACAAACAAAATCTTGTGCATTACACATGGTACTAAACTCATGCTGGTATATGTGCGCATGCGTAAATGTGTTACGATTCAAAATCTTTTTGTGCGGCGGACGAACTCCATTAGTGCAGTCATAATCTCCTTCTGTCCTTGTTAACACATTCAAGTTAACGACAATGCCGGTACGCTAGCAAGTCTTGAAATTCAAGACTATCCTACATGTAGCAGTGAAAATAAACGATTGATGCGCGGGTAGGCCTTAAGGCTGACACGATTAATCGTATAATCGATTAATAAATTCCACAGAAATGATTACAATTTCTGATTTGATGATAATCGATTTCTTGTTAGGTGCAATTTACTATCCAAAGTTATGCCTAAAATAGCTGGATGAGTGGCAAACAGTGCAGACCCTGATGAGACGTCGCATTCTGCGGCGTCTCATCTGGGTCTACACAGTTTGCTCAGGGATGTCTGTTCAAATATACATATATATGATAAAGTGCAACATATGGCAAGAGTCATGCTCAGATAGAAAGCCAGACAGGTAAAATTATGACAAAAACCTTAGTGATTACTAATCGATTATCGATCGCAATGCCATGACTGATAATCGATTATCTTTTCACTACGATTAGCCAGCCCTAGTAGGCCTACGAAGATTGATCTGAAGATAAATTTGTTATGTTCGCAAGTGGCAAGTTGTTGTTGTTGTTTATCTATAAAGCATATTTTATCGCTGCTTATGAGCTCAATGTGCTATAATATCCTCTTGTACATTTCCCATGGTACTAAACTCATGCTGCTTTATGTGCGAATGCGTAAATATGTTACATTTGTGCTCCTGATCATCTCCATCAGTGCAGTCATAATCTCCTTCTGTCCTTGTTTACGTATGTCTTTCCCCATGCCTGTTAACACTTTCAAGTTAATTTCTGTTACCAATCCTATATCTTCCCTACTCAGAATATCTTCAACTGCTCCTAAACAGCCCTTTCTGCAGTAAATCTCTGACAGAAGAACAGGTAATGATCAACATTCTCTTTCATATTGCACACCTCGCATAAACTTGACAAATCTTTGTTAATTTTGGCCTGGTGATCATTTAATATTTAGTGCCCACAAAGCAGCTGATTAACTGAAGAGAATGTCCTCCTTTCCCTATCAACAACAACAATGAAAGTTCCCTTTTCCAACTTACTTGAATACATTATCTTTGTCTGAGCACTTGTACCTCCTTACCCAGTATTTTACACTCCGGTACCGCTTCTTTCTTGTCTAAGATTGCTTTTACCTCATTGTTTTTTATCATTTCTGATGCTGTTGCCTTTGCTTGTTGATCTGCCAACTCATTACCCTCAATGTCTTTGTGTCCCGTTACCCAATAAACTTTGATAGTGTTCTCCCTATTCCTTACCTTTGCTAAGCTCCCCTTGATACTAAGGACTGTTTCAGTCTTGTTTGTTCAGAATCTGAATCAGAATTATTACTGGTGACACGTCAAATGACATTCATACACCAGGACCTGAGATATGGGAAGTTAGTCCCTAGCTCTAACCAAACAGGTTAACTTAGCTACACGATCCTCAGCACCTTCAGCCGTCGAAATAATCGAATCGGGAAGGGCATTCCAATCTCTAATGGTTCGGGGGAAGAAAGATTCTTTATAAATGTCCGTTCTTGCAGTAAGGGTCTGAAACGTCATTGAATGGTGCTTTGAATGGTGCTTTCTGCAGTGCCTAGCTGGGGGAACAAGGTCATCTGTTGGAATGCTGGCAGCACCCTTTAGACCTTTGTATAAGAGTATGAGCCTACTGTCTCTTCTCCTTTTCTTGAGAGAATCCCATCTTAATTTTCCTAGAATTCCAGTCATGTTTCCAGTTACAAATCTAGCAGCTCTATTCTGAACTTTTTCAATTTCTCCATTGAGGACTACTCCGCTTGAGTCCCAGATGCAACTACCATATTCCAAGATTGGGCGAACAAGTCCCCTGTGTGCTGTCTCTTTCACATCCTGAGGACACTGATGAAGATTTCGCCTCAGGAAACCAAGTGTTCTATTCGCCTTTGTACACATGTTGCTAATGTGTGTATTCCATCTCAAATCGTGAGTGATTGTCACAGCAAGGTACTTTCACATTTTCGAGGACCGTTCCCTCTAAAGTGTAAGAAGCCTCAATTTTATTAGATCTCTTCCTAGTTATCTGCATAATATTGCATTTAACTGGCTGATATCTCATGCCCCATTTTCGGGCCCAACATCCTAATCTGTTTTGTTTGTTTGTTTGATTTGAGGTTTAACGCCCCCGTAAATACTGTAAAGGTCATTTGTTGATCTGTCATTATGGGAATGAGTGTGGTTCATGTTTTCATGGTTATATCTGGAGGACAGGAAGTGGCCGACACGGCTGTACCTGGCCTTCAAAATTCATTAAACATTATGGGAATGAGTGTGGTTCACATTTAATTAAGTACTACATATTCTTAGATGTATTGTAACCATTATCTATATTCATGGTTATATCTGAACGGCGGGAAGTGGCCGACATGGCTGTACCTGGTCTGAGGATATACATAAATTCATCATACATTATGGGACTGAGTGTGGTTGACTTTTAATTACTACATATTCTTTGATATATATTGCAATCATTATTTGTGATTCATTCTGCAGGTGGTGCCATTGGAGTGTGTTTGGGCGTCGGCTTTTTGTGGCCGCTGCTGAGGATCAAGCCTGGGACCTCTGGTGTCGGGGGCCAGTTGATTAGCCACTGAGTTATCACGCTCCTTTAATCATCGGTCGGGGCACTAGACTGGATTTATTTTTTTTTTTTCTCCTACTACAGTTGTGCTCGGTGCCGGGATGATTATTGCTGCAGCCAATGGATGGACCATATTAAGCGGAGTCAAGAGGAGCTAAAAATATGACATGTTTAAATGAGTCTCTCCTAAACATTTTAAATATTGGTTTCTTTGTAGGATAGAGGAATGAAGTAGCACGCCATAATAAATCGCCTCATTTGGAGTACATAACTGACCGGTCTGGCTGGCCCGAACTCTTTGGCCTGGTGTTTGACTCGCTTGCTTTTTGGCCCCAGGGTCGTGGGCTTGGTCCCCGGTCGGGGCACTTGGTGTTTTTCTTTACAGTTTTTCTCAGATTGCAGTGGTGCCGGAATGGTTACTGATGAAGCCCTGGAGAGGTGCAGATGCAGCAGAGTCAAAAGAAGCTAGAAATGTGATATGATTACATGAGTATCCCCTGAACATTTGAAAATAATAATAATGATAATGATAATAATAATAATTGTCTCTTTGTAGGATGGAGTGCAACAATAAATATGTATTTAGAGTGCATGATCAATGGTCTTATCTATATCTTAACCCTGTTGATTGCTGTTTATGTCTGATTTTCATCATGTTGGGTGAAAGAGGGAGGAAAAGAAAAAAATAATCCTCTTTACTTTGAGTTATTACGTAGACACTACTTGTGAAAGATTATACTTGTGAGTTATCTCGGCCAGTAGAAGGCTTTGAAATGAAATGAAATGAAATGGTATTTTGGAGACGTTGCTTCCAATTTTGTGGGACTTTTACCCGACATTGAGATGAAATGACATCTCAAGCCCTGTCGCCCAATGAAACCAATAGGGTTTATTAGCATGGACGGTCCGACGCGCACCGCGATTCCTGGACAGGCTTAGATCCTCTAAGCGGTTTACCACTACTAGTGTGCAGGCCGGATTCAGCTCTGCGTGGAAGCATCGTGCAGCCCATATATTTCTTTAAGCCCCTATGGGCGGGGGCCGACATCCTAATCTGTATATGTCAGCCTGAAGTTTCAGTGAGTCATCTGTATCTCTAATTTCCCGGTAACAAACACAGTCTTCGGCGAACAGTCTTATTTCTGAGTCAATGCCAGCGGAGATATCATTGATGTACAGAGAGAACAATAGAGGACCAAGAACAGTCCCTTGCGGGACTCCAGACAAAACTGGCACCCATACAAGATTCACCATTAACAACAACCCGTTGTTTTCTGTAGCAAATGAAGGAATCTATCCATTTTAGAGTCTTTCCTCCAATTCCATAACCAAATAATTTGGATTTAAGTAGACCATGCGGAGGGGTGCCAAAAGCCTTCTCGAAGTCCAGAATAAATGTGTCCACCTGCCCCCCTTTGTCCAGGATTTTTGCCCAATCATTAATCACCGTACTCAACTGAGTTTCGCAACTATACCTTTTCCTAAATGCATGTTGCCTGTCTGACAGAAGTTTATGTTCATCCAAGTGGGTCATGATGAATGAGCAAACTATGTGTTCAAGCAATTTACATAGAACACAGGTTGATTTCATTTCAAAATTCAGAAATTTCAGGTTGGCATTTCACCACTGAATGCAGTTTTAATTGCTGGTTGACAGTCAGTCAGAATATGAACCACACTACCTTTGAAATCTAAGTCAGCCAAGAATTCCAGCCCTATCTGTATACCACCCAGTTCTCCAGTATAATTGTTACCTATAGCCTATAGGACTGATTTCATTTCATTTCAAAGCCTTCTACTGGCCGAGATAACTCACAAGTATAATCTTTCACAAGTAGTGTCTGCGTAATAACTCATAGTATAGAGGAATAATTTTTTTCCCTCCCTCTTTCACCCAACATGTTGAAAATCAGACATAAACAGCAATCAACAGGCAGGGATTTTCCTAGTGCAAATTTGGGGCCGGTAATCGGCCCCTATTTTTCCAAATTTAGAGACAGATATTCCAAAATTTTACAACAAATTTCCCAATTTCTGATTTTGTGCTACATTTTGATGAAAATTGAACCAAAATTGACAAAGTTACAACTGATATAAAGTCCCAACTTTACATATTAGTGAGCTGTTTTTTCCAAACCCAACGCCCCTGGACCCTGATTATGAAGGGCAGGAAAATACCAGAACAGGGTTAAGATTTAGATAAGACCATCAATCATGCACTCTAAATACATATTTATTGTTGCACTCCATCCTACAAAGAGACAATTATTATTATTATCATTATTATTATTATTTCAAATGTTCAGGGGATACTCATGTAATCATATCACATTTCTAGCTTCTTTTGACTCTGCTGCATCTGCACCTCTCCTGGGCTTCATCGGTAACGATCCCGGCACCGCTTGCAATCTGAGGAGAAAAATTGTAAAGAAAAACACCAAGTGCCCCGACCGGGGACCGAGCCCACGACCCTGAGGCAAAAAGCAAGCGAGTCAAACACCAGGCCAAAAGGTTCGGGCCAGTCAGACCGGTCGGTTTTGCACTCCAAATAAGGCGATTTATTATGCCGTGCTACTTCATTCCTCTATCCTACAAAGAAACCAATATTTAAAATGTTTAGGAGAGACTCATTTAAACGTCATAATTTTTAGCTCCTCTTGACTCCGCTTAATCTGGTCATCCATGGACTGCAGCAATAATCATCCCGGCACCAGGCACCACTGTAGTAGGGAAAAAAATCCAGTCTAGTGCCCCGACCGATGATTAAAGCAGCGTGATATTTCAGTGGTTAATCCACTTGCCCCCGACACCATAGGTCCTGGGCTTGATACCGGCAGCGGCCACAAAAAGCCGACGCCCAAACAACACTCCAACCGCACCACCTGCAGAATGAATCACATTTCCAGATTTCTTTGACTCCGCTGCATCCGCACCCACCCCAGGACCCACGGGCAACCACCCCACCAGATACCACTGCATCTGAGGAGAACAATTTGTAAACAATCTGTAAAGAAAAACAAACGAGTGCCCCGAAAATAATGATTGCAATACATATCAAAGTCTTCAAAGAATATGTAGCAATTAAAGGTCAACCACACTCAGTCCCATAATGTATGATAAATTTATGTATATCCTCAGACCAGGTACAGCCATGTCGGCCACTTCCCGCCGTTCAGATATAACCATGAATATAGATAATGATTACACTACATCAAAGAATATGTAGTACTTAATTAAATGTGAACCACACTCATTCCCATAATGTTTAATGAATTTTGAAGGCCAGGTACAGCCGTGTCGGCCACTTCCTGTCCTCCAGATATAACCATGAAAACCTGAACCACACTCATTCCCATAATGTTTAATGAATTTTGAAGGCCAGGTACAGCCGTGTTGGCCACTTCCTGTCCTCCATATATAACCATGAAAAACATGGACCACACTCATTCCCATAATAAATGTTTGATGAATTTTGAAGGCCAGGTACAGCCGTGTCGGCCACTTACTGTCCTCCAGATATAACCATGAAAACATGAACCACAATCATTCCCATAATGTTTGATGAATTTTGAAGGCCAGGTACAGCCGTGTCGGCCACTTCTGTCCTCCAGATATAACCATGAAGACATGAACTGCACTCATTCCCATAATGTTTGATGATTTTTTTTTTTTTGAAGGTGGAAGGCCAGGTACAGCCACGGCGGCCACTTCCTGTCCTCCAGATATAACCATGAAAACAAATGATGATTTCAATATATCAAGGTTGATGTATTATTCAGTGTTCAACACTTATACAGGAGACTGTACCTTCTGATCACATAGCAGTTCTGATGGAGATTTCAGGAGAGGAAAATCATCTAGAATTTGTTGACAAATATCAAATTCATAAAACAGATTGGGAAAAGTGGAATGAAATAACTACAGTGAGATTCGGAAAATGGACTCAAGAAACCAGATGTACGGATATTGACCTAATGTACGACTCTTTCTTAGACGTGTTCAGAGAATGTGTTGATGAATGCACACCTAAAGCAAAGGTGCCTTCAAAAAATAGAAGGAGTATTCCTCCATGGATAAATGAACTTGTGAAAGAAAAGAAAACTCTGCTAAATAGTGCTAAGAAGAGATTTAAAAGGCATAAAACACCAGTCAATTTCTCATACTTGAAGGAATGTGAAGATGCATACAACAAGGAATGTGAAAGTGCTAAATCAGAATGGGTGAATATGACTTGTGAAAGAATTGACCAAACTGGTGACCTTAGAGAAAAATGGCAAGCCTTTAAAAGATTGACATCATACAGGGCAAAAGATGATATTGATGTATTGCCATTACTCAAAGAAAATGGTGAGACCGTTTTTGATCATGATGGGAAATGCAGCATTCTACAGGAAGCTTTCTTTGGGGGCACACATATTTCTGGGGAAAATTTTGATGAAGCCTTCCGGCAGCAAATTGAAACAAGACTCAGCATGATCAGGGAACAGTCTCACAATGAAAATGGTGATGCATTCCTAAATAGGCCCATCTCGTATGATGAGGTTGAAGCCAGTATACAGAGATTAAAGGCAGACAAAGCTCCCGGACCAGACGAAATTTTCACAAATATGATTATAAAATCAAATGAAGTGCTCCAAGAAGCAATAATGATGTTGTTTACAGCATCTTGGAATTGCCAATGCCTACCAAAAATTTGGAAAAGTGCTAATGTGAAGTTTCTCAAAAAACCTGGAAAAGACACATACTACCAAGCTGGTTCATATAGACCTATCAGTCTGACAAGCGTACTGGGCAAATGCATGGAAAGAATCATCTATTCTAGGCTATATGCTTATGTCGAACACAATCAGCTTCTTGATAAAGAGCAAGATGGCTTTCGCATCAACAGAAGCACTACGCAGTCGCTTCTCAGGTTGAGTCAAGAGATATTATCTGGCTTTGGTGAAGGAAATTGCACATTAGCAACATTCATTGATTTGGAGAAGGCATTTGATTCAGTTTGGCGTGATGGACTTCTTGTTAAACTGTATGATAAAGGAGTGAATGGAGCATTTTGGAGGTGGATTGCGAACTTTCTGTCGGATAGGACAGCTGCTTGCTTGGTAAAGAATCAACTGGGAAGCCAGTTTATAACAGATGTAGGACTTCCGCAAGGAAGTGTACTATCTCCACTTTTATTCAGTCTCTTTCTGTGTGACATTTATGGCTGTGTAACTAGTGAAAAGATTAAATTTGCTGATGATGGCACCATTTGGAATTCAGGAAATGACCCAAATGAATTAGCAACAGCAATGAATCAGGATCTCAGCAATATCTCCGACTGGACCTATAAGTGGAGAATGAAACTTAGTGCTGCAAAAACAGAATATTGTCTTTTCACTAGGGATGCCAGTCATTCTGTCCCAGAAGTTAAAATGAAGGGAAAACTGCTTAAACACACAGATAAGGTTAAGGTCCTTGGTGTCATACTGGATAAGAAGTTAACATTTCATGATCATTTGGATATGGTTGAGAAAAGAGCAGCAAAAGCGCTGGGTTCTCTGATGATTGTTGGTAAAACTGAAAAAATAAGTACTCCTAATATGGTTAAGTTATACAACAGCATTGTTGTCCCACAAATGGAGTATGCAGCTCCAGTCTGGCAGCTTGCAAATTGCAGTCAGCTTGAAAAAATCCAACGCAAAGGTCTAGCACTGTGTTTGGGATGTCCTAGCACAGCGAGTTTGGAAGCATTGGAGGTACAAGCAGGTGTTTTACCTCTTGACCTTCGCAGAGAAGAACTTTCAGTTAGAACATGTACAAAAATCATGGCTAAGTCAGCTGATGAGAAGATAAGGCAAACTCTCGCTAAATGTC